>JAWZYV010019741.1:0-22289 GCA_038373885.1 Cheiracanthium punctorium | reverse complement strand
CGTTGTTTTAGGAATAATTAATTGATCATTACTGAAAAATACACATTAAAAGAAATTGTATAAAATCAAGTACAGTTTCGAAGCTACGCATTTTGTAAAAGGACTTACTTATTATTACCGGACAAATATCCGAAAATTACCTAATGATTATTCAATTGCGTAGTCAGCTGACTGTAGCTGGTATACATATTACACTTGAAGTGTAATATGCAGGGCATAGCCAAGGAGGGGGGGGTCATAACCCCCCCATGAGAATTTTTTTGCCATACAAAATGTATATTCTTCACTCCCTTATCATGCACATGTATGGATATATGTGAGTTGTAGTAGTCGTAACCCCCACCCCCCTCCCACGAAAAATTTCTGGCTACGTCCCTGGTAATATGTATACCAGCGGTGAGGCGGCCAAGTGCGTAAAATGCAAAATCAAAACAAACTGGAGTCCACTACTTTGAAATTTGTTCACATTGCTGCACCTAATAGGAATAAACTAAACATTGAGAGATACAGAATTTTTTTTTTTTAGATTAGCTAATTTTTTAAAAATAAGCTTTTTGATCTGAAAAAAATGTATAATAAAGCGAAATGTTATCAAAAGCTGTGTAATTTTTTAAGGGGATTGGATAATTTATGAAAAAAGAAAGTTCATTTGACACAAACACTTTTTTTCTGAGTGTGTGTGTGGGGGGGGGAGAGATGTTTAGACTTTTTCCTGTATCCGCCACTGAAACCCAGAGGGGGAAAATGCTTATACCACGTAAGTGGCGTTCTTAAAAGCACCGAGCTCTGTCATATTACAAGTATGTCAAACAATTGTTCTAGCATCTGCTACCTTTCGGTGTTATGGATGTTCCGTCAGTCTTTTCATGTATTCCGGCGAATAAACATTTTGGATTAGAGCGCAGTTTGTTCAACTCTGTTAGCTAAACATGCGTGTTTACTCAGCGTCGATCCCGATATACATCACCCGCCAGCGATGTCGTCGCTCAGCGCCTTTCCGCCTTTTTTCCCAAAATTACACGATTTTCCACATCCACGTTCCTTCTTGCCTTGAAAATCGGTATTCGTCCATCTGCATTCCTGTCCCGACAAATGTTTGCGTTATTAAATTTAAGCTCGTCGTTGATGGAGCTGCCGACAGTGGAGCAACGAAATCGAGCCTGCAGAAGGGGAAAAAAAATCTCTGAGCCTCTTTTATTTTTTTTTTATATATATAAGGAAATAATGTAAAGTAGTTTTCACTGTAAAATTTTCGTGCAGCTTTAAAATTGTAAAAGAAAGAAAAACAAATTGATAAGAACATTTGTAGTTATAGTGATAGAAAATATAAGCTCTTAAAACACATACAGCTTTAAAATTAAATTATATTTCATGATGCTTGTGTGTTTAAAATTATATCAATTGTTGATGTAATGCAGCTGAAACTGGATTTAAAAGGACAGGATTTTACGTCTCGGCCCCTTTGGGGTTTAAGCTAATTTGAGTTCTGTCTTACTCAGTGTTGCCCAACCTGTTTACATCTTTTGACCGGCAAAAATAGAAAAAAATATTTTGCAGACCAGCGTCAGCCCAAATAAATATTATATAAATCTTTTATTTATTAAAGCAAGTAGATAAAAATATAATCTTTAGTTAGAAATAAAGTTAGAAAAATATAATTTTTAGTTAGAATTTTTAGTTATTGATATTTTCTGCCGATTATTTTTAAATAAATTTGATATACGTGGTGGACGGTAGTGAAGTCTCGTACAGCCAGCATCGGTTCGCGGACCGGCGGTTGGGTGACTGAATAAGTTTATAGGCACCCTATATGACTTCGTTTGAGTGACAGACTGTCTTATTATAAAAATTTAAAATTTATTAATAAGATTTTAAATTTATTATTAACTTAATTATTTTACCATCATTTAAAAAAGAAAACTTTTGAGGACTAAAAACATATTTTAACAAAATTCATAAAATATATTAAACTATAAAACATAAAATTATTAAATGTTCACAAAATACACTAAGTTGTTTTTAAACAGTTACAGATTTTTAATTTTTTTTAATTAAATTATATTAGTTTGTATCTGAAGTCGACTAAAAGAGAAAATGTTCTTTTCTTAGTCTGACAGTTTTGTACTACAGCGAAACCTCCGTAAGTTGGATACCTGAGGTTCCCTCAAAAAGTGTCCAACTTAGACTGGTATCAACTTTTGAGGTTCCACCGTACAAATATTATAAAACGAATTCTTGAGTGAGAAATGTAAAATTGCCCGAACCGTTTAAAGCGTCGTATAAGTGAGAAGAGTCTCATAACTGAGATCAGTTCAGCATTACTATTTCTCGTAAAGCGTGGACGGGAATAAATGAATTCGGCGTGTAACCGGGAGATTCGTAGAAGTGAGAAGTCACTGTATTGTAAATTTACGTTTGAAAATCGTTTCTCCATGTCTGTTTGGCTTCAAATCGAATACTCTATTCCATCGTTCCAGTATGGCACATCTTCGTAACGGCAACACCAGATTTAACTTTTCGGGGAACCTACTCTGCAGCGTCATCATTGAAATGATCGCTTCACTGTTCGTCATGTTTCAACCCCTTGTACATCTTTAATCAATTTACGAAGCTTCCTTTGACTACTCTCATCCCAAACTTGAAGACATTTTAGGTGAAAATCCCATGCCTAGATTTGTTCCACTTTTTTCAACTAATTAATCTTCACTTTTCATCACAGAGGTACTTATTTTTTAATTTTTCTCTCATGGCTATTCATCACTTTAATCTTTTTTTTTTTTTTCAAGCAGTTAACTTAAAAAAAAAAAGCTTACATTGTACTGGATGACATCACTTAGCTATTTTACATGTCGTTTGGCGCAGTACATCCTATCCGAATCTTTGTGCCATTTAGCGCCCATCAACCAACCATCCTTCAAAAAAACTAGAGGAATTTGAACAGCTTTATAATTAAGCAAACCGATGATTTTCGAAAAAACTCATAATGCTTCTTCACAAATTGTACTGCGCACTTTCATCCGCAACTAAACTTACATATATCTGGAACTTTCAGAAAAAATTCTTAAGCTCAAAAATATATTATACAGTATTGCATAACGCTTAAGATTTTTTCTTGAATGTTCTATAACTGTCTAGGGTTAAATGCGCGTTTGTAAACGTGCTTCTGGATAAACATTCTAAAATTTTTTGAGACTAGAGTAGTTAGATTCCCCCCCCCCCAAAAAAAAGCTCAAAGGTTGCATGAATTTTTAAGACCAACCTAAATATTCATCTCTCTTTCATTAGCAATGCAATCCTCCTTTAAACTATTTCTGTTTAATAAGTAAGTTACAATTTTTTGTGGAACATCAATGTCCGTCACTTTAGTTTTACATAGCTTCAGATTAAAAATATTCCACAGTAGCCAGTGGCCACTTTGACATTGTTACTGGCCATAATTTTTGGTACTCCTCTAATTTTCTATTTTGACGCTCCTACTCCTCGCTGCTATATATGCAATTTGTTATATAGATTTGTCTTGATATCAAATAGGATTAAGTAGGAGTAAAATAATCAGTGTAGAGGAAACAGACAATGTAAAGTACGTTGGCTTGTTGATATTTTTTTTATTTACTTATTTATTATTTTTTTTTTAGTTCATTTCAATCTTCAACATTTTTTAACTGATTTAATTGATTGGCGATATTATTTTAGTTTATAATGTCAACACTTAGAGTTTCATATCAGACTCTCTATGAAACATAGAAATTTACTGTGTTATGTAGCATTTTTGTGATTCAGAACACTAGAAATTTTGGTGAAACAAAGTCTACTATCGTTCTCGGGGAATATATTTATGCATCAAGTTAAGTTGTGTTCATTTTATTTTAGAGCCGTTTAAATAAATTGAGGTAAAATTATCATAGTGTTATAGTGTGAGCAACTTGCACTCTAAAAGTATTTGTATCCTTTTAGATGTTTCATTTTTATATCTGTAATCAGTGGCGTAGCCAGAAATTTTTCATGGGGGGGGGGGTTACGACTACTGCAACTCATATATATCTAATCGTATGTGGGATAAGGGAGTGAAAGATATACATTTTGTATGGCTAAAAATTCTTCATGGGGGGGGGGTTATGACCCCCTAATCCCGCTTTGCTACGTCACTGTCATTAATATATATTTTACATGATATTGAATAGTAATAGCTTGAATAAACAAGTTTCTAGTATTGCGCTCTAGCTTACAGAAAGGTCAATTTTGCAGGTCACCCATTTTGACAATGGACCGACGTTTCATAGTCGCCAGAAATTATTCCACAGTCGCCACTGGCAATCTGGCGACAACTAATCTGAACCTTTGAACATCGTAAATATTATTCGTTATGATCTATTTTGGAATTATTACCAACATTTATGTTCCACGCTGAACACACAAAATTTATGATCATTTCATAACGCAGCTGAGCTGTCAGCTGATTTATTCTATTCTCCTCCCCACCTTCCTCTTTCCTACGTGTTTTTTCAGGTGTTTATTGTCGATAATTTCGCCTTATTTCCAGTTCTAAAACATTTATTCTCAGCTGGAGATGGAAAAGGATTACGGTTAGAGTGAAGTATTTTGTAGCGATATAAAACAACCTTGCATTTTAACTCGCATCACATTTGCGATGACGAATTTATACCCAGAATAACAATAATAATAAAATGGAACAAGTTCTTGCGCACCTGCAGGAATTCTTTGTGAACTGTCAGAGTCGAAACACAGAAAAATGTTGTAAAAATTGTGTAATCATCTGTTCGCATTATGAAAGAATAAAAATTTACGATTCGCTGAGCATTCGCTTAACATCTTTGTTTGCTCATTAGGTATTTAATAGCTGTAATCTCAGGATGTTCAAAGAAACTGAACAGAATCTCTAGAACTAGGAAGGGGGACTTGGTCGGAGGACTTTTTTAAACGGTTCTGACTAGAGATGAGTTCGGGCTCATTTTTTGAAGCCCGAGCCCGAGCAATATTATTAAAGTTGGAGCCCGAGCCCGAAATTTCAGCTAAAGACAAATAAAATTAAATACTTCGTTAATAGGATACAATATATTTTGGAGCTTCACACACCTTCTAGTCCCCCGTGCCGCTATTTTTTTTAAATAAGTACGTCTATTTATCCCACGAATCACTTTTTAAAATCTGTTTCAAGGAGTATGTTCAACAAAGGAGAAATTTTTCCCGAGCCCGAACGCAATCGTGAATTACAGAGCCCGAGCCCGAGTCGGGCCCGGTCTTGGGCTCGGGCTTTCGGGCTCGGGCTGAGCCCGTCTCATCTCTAGTTCTGACTGGTATTCACGTTACACTTGGAGAAAACCGACCAAAACCCCAGACCATTAAGCTGACGACCACGCGGCAGAACCAAACGCGGAGACTTTACATTTCAGCTGGATTCAAACACCCCCCCACGAAATTTTTAGGCACGCATAACTCTTGAAGCAAACTGCCACATTGTAACAGAAAACTTAACCCCCCCCCCCCCCAAAGAAAAAGAAAAACCTGCCAGGCCTCTGTTTCTTTAGAGATTGTGCAATATGTCGAAAGCTTAATGAGAAAGAAGAATACTCTTTGAATTAAAGTCATTTTAAGACATTTTCCCTCATAATTTAATCTACCTCCGCTTGTGGATAAATTTGAATCTCGACTTATTGAAATGGGCGCTGTATATCGCGTAGATATATCGAACATCCATCCTTTTCTGCCGCTAAGCCTCACCATGGCACAGTGGTTATGCTGTGGGACCCGAACCGGGGACCTTTACACTTCGGCTGGTAGATGCCGAAGTGTGAAGGTCCCGGGTTCGGGTCCCATCGCGCGGCTGTCGATTTAACGGCCTGGAGTTTTGGTAGGTTTTCTCCAGATGTAACGTGAATACGCGTTAGAACCCCTTAGAAAGCCCTCCTACCAAGGCACCCCCTGCCATCTTTGGCAGATCGCCCTAGTGTAGCGTTGCCATAATCACACACAACCAACCTTTTCTGCTGCTAAAAGAGGTGTCTTTATATCATCCGCTTCTCCTTAAAAGGTTAATACTCCCTCTCTGGAAGACTATGTTGGTTTACGTATAGGTCTGTCACACTCGCTCGAGTATTGCCGAGTTGTTTCTTCCGGGCCTGCTTCTTTTCTTTCAACGTCTTAATTTCGGGATCGCTTCGAAATACGTATATCCATCATCTTTTCGGCAGGAAGAAGAAAAAAAAGGGGGATTGTGGTTCGAATCCATCCATCTCGAAGTGTCAGAAGTGCATTCGGTTTTCTTCTGCGCTTTTTGTACCACTGAACACCTCTCACCTCCAGACGTTGCGAACGTGAACTCGAGAATGAACTCCGAAAAACGTGTCTGTGTCTCGCACGCCACCTTAAGTAGGGAAGAGAATGAATGGTAATTAGATATCATCTGAACTTCCACCACGCTGTTCTAATTCGAGGATTTATTGGCGTTGATTTGCGGACAAGAATGCATTGCACGTTTAAGCTAAAGAGGAAATTATTCATTGGTTCAAATTGGAAAGGGGGAAAAAATGTCATTTATTGGGTGTTTTTGATTGTAGCCCCCGTTTAGCCTATTAGTGAAGTGGCCTTAGCGCAGTTCTTATCTCAGTGATATCCCGTCATGTTCAGGAATCTGAACAGTTTTAGTCTGCTGTTGAGGAAAGCCTGATCCCGATCCGAAACAAAATCTAGAATGTTCTGGACCAGAAAATGTAGGATGCCTGCCACCAGTTCAGTTAATTGTCTCTGCTGTTGTCTAGAATAAAGCTTCCCAAATTGTGCTCCCGCGAAAAAACATTCCGCTGCTTTAATACCTGGCCTATTTTTGCTACAGAAATTATTAGAGTGTAAGATAAATTTCTTATTTTGGTTTTGTGAATAACTCATTAAGTTTATCGAATAACATTTAACTCAAAAGAAATAATGAGAAATTATTATTTTATACTTGATTTACTTCTTCTCCTGATTTACTTCTTTCAGATAATAAGATATTATATATGAAATCGACTTAATATGATGAGTACCTTTTCAGAGGATGCAGATCACCTACACGATTTTGCAGGTCAGGGCTTAAAGGGATAATTAAATAGGATTTGCAAAAAATCTTCCTTCCAAAATTCAAACATCTTCAAACTGTTCCATCATGAAAAAAGTGTGAGAAACTGGTCTAGAAGAAAACTGTAAGGTATTCCGGAGAGTCCTTGGCTTAGAAAAAGCCAGGACTGCAAATTTTTATCAGTATTTCAGGAGGGGACTGTTGCAAAGGCGGTATTCAGTCGACCCCGAAGACTAGAACTGCAGTTTTTTTCCAGGATTTCTCCACTGTATCGAGAAAGGTATTCGGCAATCCCGTGATCCCGTGGGTCCAGGACTGTGCCGATTTTCCTCAAAATTCTAGCGTGCGACTGATTTTGGTTGTTGGATTTGTGACCTCATGTTTGATACCAAACTGACCGTTGTATCTTTACAGTTGCACACAAACTAAATCCCCGTCTCCAGAAGTGGTTTTGATAACTGTTAACAGTATAAGGAGTCAAGATAGTCTTTCTCATCATGAGGATCTACAGACTTCAACCAAGGTTATACAATCTTTCTCGGTCAGTGTGTTTGAACAAAACATGTAAATATTTTTTATTGGATTATTGGTTAGTAACTACGTGACTGAGAGACAAAAAATTCATTTGTTTTTAAGCATTGACTGTAAAGCTTAATCAATGAAAGTTGTTTCGTTTGACATTGTAAAAAGCATCGTAAACTATTTTTGATGGTGAGTTTCTATTTTATATATTTATGAAAAAAAGGAACAACTCGCGAATACATATTATGCATTAGCTATTCCTGAATAGTAATCTAATTTTTTTGGGTGCCCCTGTTTTTAAAAAAAAGTGTTCTTACTACAAACATCTTTTTCAATAAAGTTCATGAGATAGTTTGCAAAACAGAAACCTATATAAATTCCTTAGCAAATTGTATACATCATTGAAGCGAAAGAGTGGAGACAGACGGACGCACCGAATCACTTTTCAACTTTGCTGGAAAGAGTTAGTCATTTTGATGACATTCAGTGTTTTGGGGGAGTAAAAAAAGTTTCATGTTTAAGCAAAACAAACCATAAACTGCATGTGTCTGCTTCGACATTAAAAAAACCCATTAGACATCCTCCATTTATTGTGTCCGTATCTTCGTGCGAAAATCTCTCGAAGAATTCCAAACACCTACGCGTCGTTAACCCGTTGATAAGGGTAACGTCGTAAAGCAGCGGGACATTGACCAATAAAGTGTCCGAACATGATAGTTGGAAATTCAAATTTTATAGCAGTACCCTTTTTTTCCCCCCACCAAATTCTCCTTAATGGCACGAGAGATTTATGTTGTTTCGCGATAAAACTGATGGTGAACATAACGTTTTAAAACTCTGTTTGGTCAGGTGGATGAAATTTGCTCCAAAAAGTTGTAATGACTCGAACAAATGTTGATTTGGCTTTTTTAAACAAAGCGGTGTAAGTTAAACGCTGTTCATTTTGAGCATCCTGTAACTTTTGAACAGCTTTGTAAAGAATTTAACTGCGCTAAAGAATCGGGAGAATTTAGAATGTCTCTTTACAAATTCTACTGTGAACTGATACAAACAATAAGCCTATAGAAGTTACAAAACTATCCGGAAAAAACAAATGAGTACAAGCAGAGCATCGAAATTCTCAGCATATGTCTATGCTGGGGACTAAAACGAGGTAACGCCAGGTGTGAAGCCTCAAACGATGTGAGAGCGTTCATAGCCCCGACGGTAACTTATCGACTAAGGAATTGAGTTTCCGCCTTTTTTAAAAAAATTTTTAATAAAAATGAACAACTAATTAATCAATGACGTACTCTTCCTTGTAGCTTACAGCTTCTTCAGGGAGTAGATTTTCAGTTCCGCGTTGATGAAATCACCCGGTTTCGTCTCGTAAATCAGAGACTGCCAGAAACGAGGTGCGCCAGAATCTCCATTTCTGAACTTGGCATACCAATCACGAGCTGTTCTTTCAGCTGTGGGATCCTATCCATACACAGCACAAATGTCACTAGCAGCTTTTGCGGCCTTAGAACCTTGATTTAAAAGAAAAAAAAAAAGGAAGCGTCAAGTACGCGTCCTCTCATTCCATTTGAGTTATCTCAAATTTAAACTCGAACAAAGAAACAAAACGTAAATTCCGGCAGAACAAAACATCCTCTTTCGGATGATTTTGAAGCTTTATCCCAAAAGCATTTAATGACATGCGGAATGCCAAAATCTTTCAAACACTGTGAGAACTTTACCAACTCAATATGTTCACCATCAGTCATAAGACTAGATAAGCTGAACGAAAATCGTCGTCATTTCTAAAGCCTGTTGTCAGTTTCGTAGCCTTTTAATGGGCTGAAATTGGTTAGTAGTAAAGGAGTAAAGTAACTTCATACGATCGTATACTATAGATTCATTTCATAGATGGATTGTGACCTCGACTTCAAATCGACAAAGGGATTAGGAGAAAACAGAAAATTTCAGTGACTTTGACAGAAATTTTCTGTGACGAATCAGCGTGTCGATACCTTTGAAACAATTGCTATACTGTATTTCTTTCGAATTTCAGTTCTGATATAAATAAGTAATACAGTTCATAAAAAAAGATCTAGCCTACCTGCCCTGGTAGCTTTTCTTTTGATTTCCTGTTTCCTGCTGCTGTCTCAGTGAATCAAGTCAGTGTCTAAAGGACGAATACAATTTATTTCTGGATTAAATAAACACATCTTACACTACACAACATTTTACAAGACATTTAGATTTTGTTATCGGAGAGGGAGAACCCTCTTTTCACGTCAGTTTTTATCGAAGCCTTCGCTGCATCTGAAAGGTAAGAAAAAAGATTAGAGTTCAAAGGCGCCCTCTTCTGGCGCAGGGGAAAGTCATTCTGCTTCATCCTCCGGCCCCAAAGGACCTTTGGACAAACAGTCACTAGGTCCTTTTCCATCTACATTAAGTTCAACAGGATACAAAAGTTGAATTGGTCGTTTCAGTATAGTTCCATTGGGAAGTTTGATAGTGCATGCACGAGTCTTTCCATCACGTCCGGGATGAACACTGATGACTATACCCATCTTCCACATAAGTCGAGGAAGCTTTTCGTCATACACTAAGACAGTCGAATTTTTCGTCGGTTCAACATTTGATTTGGACCGCATTGACTGGTGGGCAGATCTCAGTTCTAACAAATACGATGATTGCCATTTTCTCCATATTCTTTCCAAAATGGCTCTTTTATGTTTCCACCTACCCTTTAGATCAGACTTGGTTGAGGTTGGCGCTACCGATGAGTGTGGAGGGAGAGCAACAAGTCTTCTACCTATCAGGAAGTGTCCAGGAGTAAGTGGCTCAGGTTCCTCGAACTCACTGTAGACAAATGTCAAAGGTCTGGAATTTATAATAGCCTCAACTTCTATGACTATAGTCTCTAGTTCTGGAAACGTCAAAGATGATTTTCCTAGTATTCTTCTTAGGCAATTTTTTGTGGATCTTATAAGTCTTTCCCAAAATCCTCCCCACCATGCTGCTCTCTCTACGATAAAATTCCACTCGACGTTTTTATTTGCAAAGTAGCTCTGGATTTCTTCTTCCTTCAAAAGTTTCCACAGCAAATTTATTTCGGTTTTAGCTCTTTTGAATGTACTCGCGTTGTCCGAGTATACTTTTCTGCATAGTCCTCTTCTGGATACAAATTTTCTAAACGCGAGTAAGAATGTTTTGGTTGTCAGATCTTCGGTGAGCTCAAGATGGACAGCTCTGGTGACGGCACACGTAAAAAGCAGAATGTAGGCTTTTTTTGTTCCGTCTGTACTTTTTACGTAAAGGGGACCAGCATAATCGATACCCGTTACTTCAAATGGATGAGTCTGCTTAATACGATCTGGGGGAAGAGGAGCTTCGTCTTGGGTAAAAGGCTTAACTCGAAATTTTTTGCAAAGATTGCAGTTGAACACAATGCTCTTGATTCGCTGTCGTCCTTTTAGGATCCAAAATTTTTCTCTAACGTCTGTTAAGGTGTCCGCAATTCCTGCATGCCCTAACCGCAAATGGCTGCGGCGAATCACGAGATTGGTAAAGTGACTTCTGTCGGGTAACAACATCGGGTACGCTTCGTTATGAGTAATGTCAGCATACTGAAGTCGGCTTCGAAGGCGAATAATATTGTTTTCATCTAACCCAAAGGAAAAATTTTTCAATTTGGAATTTGGAGATATTTCACGCCCGCACCTTAGTGCTTCCAATTCTTCCCCGAAGTTTTCTTCTTGAGTTTTTCTTATCCAGTATTCTTCTGCTGACTGTAACTCGTCGCTACTAAGAGTTCCAGATCTTCTGTTTTCTTTATTCTTAAGATTAAAGATAAATCTTTTTACCCAGACAGTTGTGCGTAAGAGTTTCGTTAAGTGCCCAAATTTTTCAATGTCAACAATTTTTTCGGTCTGGACATTCATAGTGAAAAACGGTTGACTCATTCACTTCGTCATAATTTTCAATGTCCGCAATTTCTTGGCTTTCTTTTGGCCAATAATCTTCACTTTCTCTCAACCACTTTGGTCCTTTCCACCACAGTTCTTTATCAAGCAGATTTCGTAAAGATTCGCCTCGAGTTAGCACATCAGCTGGATTTTGATCTCCAGGGCAGTGCGACCAAAATGAAGCATCAGTCCTTGAACGAATCTCACTCACACGATTTTGGACAAACGTTTTCAGTTTCTTAGAATTTCCACGAATCCAATGAAGCACAATCATCGAATCTGTCCAGAATCTGATTCGTGCATTTGTTATATTTGAAAGGCTGTTTCTTACATACTCATATAGTCGACTTCTAACTACAGCTGATAGCAATTCAAGTCTTGGAAGAGTTAATTTTTGAAGTGGTGCAACTCTGGATTTGGAGCAAATTAACGATGTCCGAAACTGTCCGTTATAATCTGTATACCGAATATACAGGACTGCACCGTAGGCTCGCTTGCTCGAGTCGACGAAACAATGAAATTCAAAATCTTCATTTTCGTTAGCGTCCTTGAGGTAAAATCTGGGTATTTCAAATTCCTTTAAATCTTCTAATTCATCACACCATTTGTTCCATTCTTTCATTATATCAAATGGTAGAGGATCATCCCATTTAAATTTTTGATCCCAAATATCCTGAAGAAGAATTTTTGGTCTCAGCGTAAAGGGAGTAATAAAGCCAATGGGGTCATATAATTTTGAGGCAATTTTCAAAAGTAATCGTTTAGTTAACGGATTAAATTTTTGATTAAATTTAAGAAATTCACATGCTAATTTTAACGTATCATCGTCTGAATTCCAGAGGTAACCTAAAACTTTCGAAGTTTCCCTCAAAGATTCGTTACAGTTTTCAGCCTGATCTAGCTTTATCTGAAGACATTCCGAATTGGTTTTCCATTTACGCATATTAAATCCACCTTCGTGTAAAATTTCTTTTATTTGTCGGTAAATTTCAAAACACTGATTTTCATTTTCTAATCCAGAAATTAAATCGTCAACGTATAATTGGGAATTTAAAATACGATATGCTAACGGATATTTATGTTCGTACTTTCTTATGTGATGTTTGAGAGTTGCAGCCAATAAAAAAGGACTTGGAGTAGCTCCAAATAAAACACGAGTCATTCTAAAAATGGTAGTTTTCAAACTCGCATTCCTTTCATAATCATTCTCAAGCCATAAAAACCTAACCGCATCTCTATCATTTTCATCTAACAATATCTGTAAGAACGCTTGCTCTATATCGGCAGTTAACGCGATTGGTTTGTTTCTAAAATCTATAAGTAATTTTAGTGAGTCAGGATTCAAATTCGGTCCGGAATGTAAACAATCATTTAACGATAATTTATTTTGCGAGTGTGATGAGGCATCAAAAACTACTCTTAGCTTCGTTGTAATTTTATCATCACGAATAACGGCCTGATGAGGCATATAATATTCTCTATCGATATTCATTTTCTCCTTTTCTTTAAATTCTACAGGTTCGATTATACCCTCGCAAATCTGTTTCGATAATACATCCCTATACCGCTGGTAAAATTCCTTATCTCTATCAAATCTCTTAACCAGTTTTCCTAAGCGACATTTTGCGATTTCATAATTATTTTCTAATTTATCCGCATTCTCATTCCACGGTAGTTTAACCTTGTATCTGTTGTTCTGAAATTTTATATTTTTCTCAAAATCCTTTAAAACAACTTCTCCGTCATTATTGGATAAATCCCTTTTTTCGTTTTCAATGCCCATTATATCCAATTTCCAAAAATTTTGTAAAATCAGATCGGAATTTTCTTCTCGCGAAGAATCTACAACTACCTTCATTATTTTCGCGCTCCTCTCAGTGTCAATTTTATTTTCTAAATCACAAGAACCGCTCAAAACCCATCCGAAAAGACTATCCATTGCAACAACAGAAGAATTCGGTATCCTGCGTATTTCACCGGAGACGATACTCCAATAATGTTCGGCGCCTATCAGAATTCTGACTGGGGGTAAATCAGGAGTTGGGAATGCTCATTTCCACTTCGAAACAGCTGATCCGATGATTCATCTGCCAGTGAAAATTTGTTTATGCCACAATGTTCTTTTATTTCTCGCTCTGGCCGATAAATTACTGCACTGCTTATCTTGTCAGTAGCTAAAGCTTCTAATTGTATCTTTTTCGTGGGATCACGAACGTTTCTCAAATTTACTAGAACGCGATTTATAATTTCTTTCTGGGGTTCTTTCGAACCAAAGGGGTATATTTTTATAGTTTCTTTTCCTATTATTTTTAATTTTAATTCATTAACGAGTTCCGATTCAATAAATGATCTTTGACTCCCCAAATCTAATAATAACCGTATTTCGGCTGGTTTAACCTTATTTTCTACAAATACTGTTGCAGTTTGAAGTAAAATATCTGTGTTCGAATTTCTATCTCCCGTAACGGAGGAGACGATCGTTTCACTCTGGGGAACTTCTGCTTTTGGTTCCAAACGTTTTTCGCAAATATTTTGATTATGTTTTTGGGAACAGAAATTACATGCGGGTTTCTTAAAACATCGATTTACAACGTGAAATTTTTGTAAACAATTAAAGCACCTTCCTTGACGTAATAGACTTTGTTTTTTATCAGAAATACTTAATTTACATTCATTACTTTCATGACGATCATCGCTACAGAATATACACTTATTTTCATTACTAACTACATTAAAAGCAGCAGCACTCGGATTCTTGGCGTATTTTGGTTTCGAAAAATTATTTTGTCCCAATCTAGTTAAATCCCTTTCATTTCTATTTTTAGAATTATGCTGAAAGTAATCAGACTCCTTCTTCTGAAACGAAAATGTACGTTCTCTAATTTCGATTTCGGTTTTCAAATATTCTAACAATTGCGTTACATTCCAAGAGTCTGTTTCGTTTTTATATTCGCGGTTGTAGTTCAAAATTAAGCTATCGGGAATTAATTTAGTTATGATAGGAAAAAGTAAATTACCATAACTGTCTAGCTCAATACCAAGCGATTCTAAACTACGTATTTGAATTTCACATGTATCGTACAATTCGCGCAGGTCTTTTATATTTGATGCATTACGAATAGGTGACAAATTTAATAAATTATTTATGTGAGACCTAATCAAAATTTCCTTTTTGCCATATCGGTCTTCAAGAATTTTAACAGCAATATCATAATTTTTGTCTGACAACGATAATCCCTGTATCGCGATTTGAGCTTTTGATTTTAATAAGCTTTTTAAGTACGTAAATTTGTCTATTTTATTGAGATTTTGATTTTCGTGTATCGCGTTTTTGAACTGAGACCAAAATTCTTGGAAATTCTCAGGATTGCCGTCAAACTTTTCGATGTTAATTTTGGGTAATTTAATCTTAATTGGAACATTTGAATTTTGAGATGGGTCGTTAGTAATTGTATTTGAAATATCGGCGCTAGCATTTTTTGTTTCTTGATTCGTGCATTTTTTTAGAACCTTTTCAATTTTAATTTTATACATGATGATTTTATCTCGATATTCTTGAGCTGATTCAATTTCGGCTGGGATTTGTTTACAGTCTTCGATTTCGTCTATGATTAACTTATCGAGCTCAATTATTTGTTTTTCCTTTTCTGACAACTGAGCGAGAGCAATTTCTAAATATTCCTCATCTAATTTTGCCAAGGCTTCGTCGATTTTAGGAGTCAGTTTCGTGAAGCTTGTTCTCAAGCCACCTCTTTGTGTTTTCAATCTATTCGTCACTTCTGACGTCATTTTCTTTTCACTTAACAATTACAAACAATCAGCAGGAAAAATCGAGGGTTTTCGGCACCAAATGAAACAATTGCTATACTGTATTTCTTTCGAATTTCAGTTCTGATATAAATAAGTAATACAGTTCATAAAAAAAGATCTAGCCTACCTGCCCTGGTAGCTTTTCTTTTGATTTCCTGTTTCCTGCTGCTGTCTCAGTGAATCAAGTCAGTGTCTAAAGGACGAATACAATTTATTTCTGGATTAAATAAACACATCTTACACTACACAACATTTTACAAGACATTTAGATTTTGTTATCGGAGAGGGAGAACCCTCTTTTCACGTCAGTTTTATCGAAGCCTTCGCTGCATCTGAAAGGTAAGAAAAAAGATTAGAGTTCAAAGGCGCCCTCTTCTGGCGCAGGGGAAAGTCATTCTGCTTCAACCTTCAAAGTACTGACTCATTAAAAATTTGCACAGCCATTTCTGTTTTTTGTCTAAAAAAGCATATGCCTCAAGATCTGGGGTGACATTTTTCGTCTGTCAAGTGGAATCTGTTACGCGTGATCTTAATAAGTTTATCTTCACGCCACTACCATTGAAAAATCTTATATAAACACAACACAACCTTCAGGAACGTTTCCTTTTTCTGAAGTTCGGTGGATGGTTACATATGAGACAATTTAATTACATATGAGACCATTAAAGCCGTGCGCGAATGGTCTCGGACAGATTCGTTTGAACTCAGTGGCGTGTTTAAGTTGGGTTGAGGAAACCCGGGCGCACTACGAAATTGGGAAACAATTATTAAAAAATAGCTATTTTAACCCTTTAACGCGCAGTGTTCGCGCTCTGGGAACACCAAACTCTGACGTTTTGACTGTTGCCCGTCACGAAGAATAGATTGGATTTCTATTAAAAATAGTTGCGGGTGACAGAGCTCCACGAGAAACCTTTACTTTTTAGCACGTCATTTCCCGTAAAAAAAATGTCACTATTATTTTTAACAGCACTGACATCTGCTGAAAAATGGAAGAATGCGAGAACAGCTGGATAGATTGCCCAATGATGCTGAAAAAAGGGCAGCCATTGCCATCGCTCGACTTAACTACCAGCAAGAGGGCGGACGATCGAATCGTTCATCGCGTGCCACAGATCTAGAGACATTTTTTTGACGACAGCTGTCTGTGCATTTTGCTGGTAGTTAAGTCGAGCGATGACAACGGCTGCCCTTTTTTCAGAATTGGGAAAGGGTTGTGCCTCAAAGGGTTAAGAGACCCTTCCCCTAAAAATTTCTGCATCCTCCACTGTGGTTGAAGTAATTCAATTTTACGTACATTTCGATTTTATGGGGTGAATTCCTCTAGTCGCATAACTTGATGGTCTATTGACACTTAAATGATTGGTCGAGACAGTGTTTCACAACATACCCTCTAAAAATACAAAAAAGAAGCATATATTGTCGTTTACGTTTTGCTTGATGATATTTTGGATATTATTTTACTCTTCGTGTGAACATCTTTTTAAATATGACATATTGCCACGTGTTCTAAACATTGTTGGACTGCGATTAGTATTAGCTACCGGAAGGATCAGTGGATTCGAAGTCGGGAATTTGCAAGGACATTGACACGGGCGTTTGTGGTCCGGGTATACCTGAAATTCCACCCCCCCCCCCTTCTTTTTGGTAAGATCCAGAGAAAAACAAAGGAAGAAAATTATACTCAAGCATTAAAATTTCTTTCCCCGTCCTTCTTGTGGATGATTATTTTTTCTTGAGCATTCCTTTATTTAAATCTCCAATGCCAGAGGATTTAAAGTTGATCTATATTTTTAAATTTAATTAACTTTTTATAGATTTATGATTGTTAAATACACTTACGATATTTTGTAAAGTTGGAGTTGATTTTTAAGGTCAATTTCACTTAAAAAATCTGCTTGTGTTTGTGAAACATTTATTAGCAACAGCTATTGAAGATTATAACATTCTAATTCTCAGAATGAAAAGGGTAGAATTTGTCTTAATTTTCATATTCATTAAAATTAATAAAAAGTGCTCTAATTAACTCCTTTGTGCCTACAGGGGCGTAGCCAAGGGGGGGTTAGGGGGGTCATAACCCCCCCCCATGAGGAATTTTTTGCCATACAAAATGTATATTCTTCACTACATTATCACACACACGTATACATATGAGTTTTAGTAGTCGTAACCCCCCCCCCATGAAAAATTTCTGGCTACGCCCCTGTGTGCCTAGATTATTTTTGCGATTTTCTTCGATTTTTGCTAATGCCAGCAATAATAGATAAATTTCTGACATCAGCTACTTGAAAAAAAGATTTCTTTTTTAATCATTATGTATAAAAATTAAAGTGACAACATCCCACTAGGTCATGTTAAACTGTTTTGTGGAGTTGAGGTTTAATACTCGTGAATACAGGCTAGAAAAAATTACGTTTTCGATTGACAGCGAAAATGCCGTGCCCATAAAGGGATACTAAGCATAAATGGGTTATGGCAAAAATCTGTCCAGAATAATCCTTAAATGATTTTTTTTTTTTAATGTTTGTAGTAAATGTAGAATTATTAATAACAAGTCTCTTCCTAGAATTTTGACAAATTTTATTTCTGTATAATAGTATAAAAAGATCTAAAAATTAAAAAAATATATATTTACATTTATTATTAACATTTTTGCATGTTTGAAAAAACTCTATATTATTAATTTGTTCTTAGATTGTTGCAAGCATAAGTGAAAAACGACGCTATTTTGCCACGCACTTTTTAGCAGTTTTTTAAGAGTTCCCATTTTACCCCTGCTATAACATTTCTCATCAGTATGACAAAACTAATTAAAATGTCGAGCAGCCCTGTCCCATTCCCGTCTTGCTCTTCTCAGCTGGATGCCTTTCTCTTTCATCAACATGTTAATCTACTGGGAACGAGGCTGGCCTCCTCCCCGGTGAAATTTGGAGTCAGTTTTTGCGGGTTTTCCTTGTTATTTTTCAATTACTCACTCGATAATATCAATTATCTTTCTCCTTAACAAGAAAAAAAAATTACGCAACGCCCTGGGGATCCTCCGCCAACTGTAATTGGGGCGTCCCGTCGTTGGACGCTGAGAAGTCTTTCGACGCCCTTTTCTTGTTTTCTTTTTTTACACTTACCAACAAAGTGTTTATTTCAGTTTGTCTGTCTGTGATCTAACTGCCGTAAATCTGCTGCCAAGAGGTTTATTATATCTTATTACTATGGACCGTACCATTATTTATTTATTTTTTCTATCCCTAGCACTTGATATACATCATTCACTTGTGATAGTCTGTGCTGCAACAAGAGGTCACGTCACCCGGGTGCAAAGCTTAATTTTGGCGACGCTCGGATTAAACCTAAATTTGGGTGCCCAGGTCAATACGTGGTTAGTCTCTCCTCCTGGTAGCGGGCCTGGTGACACTCGGCGCAAACAACTATCCAATAAAGTAATTAAAAAACTTTGTAAAAAACACACATAAGAAGTAAAAGGAAAGAGGATACGCGTTTCGTTCGAAAATTGTTTTGAACTTCTTCAGTCCAAGCCCTTCGACGTAAAGCACACAGGGAACCAATATTTGAAGAACAGAAGTGTCAAAGATTATGAACAAGCGAAAGTGAAGCAGTCTATAAATCTGTTGCTGTTCTCCAGATTTCCAATATCTAGGATAAATGCTCACGGCGACTGCTGGGCATAAACCAAGATGCATAGAATCCATCCCACAGTAACTCTCGCAAAAACATGCCACCATGTACTCGGGGGAAAAAAATGTTTAATTGAATTCAATAAAAGTTTTTTTGCATTTTTTAAAATTGAAAACTTTAGCTGAATGAACGAAACATGTTTGTTGAATGGACAGAAATTCCTTGAATCAACAAACTAGTTTCTTAAGTAACAAAATTATTAAGTTAATGAGTGCGGTGCAGCTTTTAAAGAAACGGAGTCGTTTCGACTAAGTGGTGAAATGATATTTTGCGTTCAGAGACCATGAAGCAATTTTTCCCGAACTACAGCCTTAAGTGCAATAAATATATTTTGAAAAAACTGAATTTCTACAATCCGTCGTCTACTCTGACTGCACACGTTTCTATTTAAGGGATCGTGAATGTGTATTAGAGTGGGGAAGGTTTAATGTGCAAAGAAGGTCTTCTCTGGGTCAAGTGGATTGGGGTGGGGGACTTCTATCTTTTCTTCTATCTAATCTACAGATGCGCCTCTTTCTCGTTTTTTTGCAGCACACGACATCTCATCCCCATCGGCACTCTAATGGAAGCAGCGCCCCATCTATTCCCTCCTACTACAGCTCCACTGTCAGGGGGCGGGCCCCCAGCGAAGCACCCACGCAAGGGCCCTGGCATCGCGTGGTGGGGGCCCCTGTATCCAAGGACTACTACAGGATGAGTGGCTATTCCACCGCCAAGACCACTTCCGCCGCTAAGAGCCATCCCATAGTGGATCCCAGGATACCTCAAGGTAAGTGAGGGCTTTTCTTTAATGTTGCCTCTTTTTCCACGATATGGCTTTGTTTACAGATACAATTTCATCCCTTATCTCGGATATTGTGGCTGTGTTGTGAAGCCTGGAGCCGAGGCAGTTGACTGTATCCGTACTGTTGAATCTTTTTATAGCGTGCACATGAAACCAAAAGGCTGCCGCCTGTGGACGCTTTCGGTTTCGTGTGTACCGCCTGTGGCTTTATTGGAAGAAAATCAAGCATAAGTGCATGCACAGGGTTATTCAGAATTCTTGTGAAAAACATGTAAGGGTGGGTAGAGGGAACCAGAATGGTTCAGCATTACATAGCAGTGTGGAGTCGGAAACTTTATATTCATTAATCCGTAATCACTTTGATAATCAACCCGTAATCAATATACAGGTTGTCCCAAGCACATTGATCTAAGCTTTTAATTCCTTAAATATTGATCATAGACACACACAGGCGTCGAGTTATGTGTGCCCGTGAGGCCCAAGCCCAGCAGGGCCTTAGCCATCCCGATAATTTACCATTGTATTTTTTAAAAATGCATTAAATTAACTGTACATAAGGTTTTAATAAAAACCACTATTATAATATCACTTAACGCTACTCCTGCATAATGATTATATGTGTGTGTTTAATATGTATGTGTTCGTATAATGTGTGGGTTATGTGATTGCATGTGCACAATGCTGTCATATCAGATTCATTGTTTCTGGCTGATAACAAGCTGAGGCCTCGGCCAATCTAATAATTTTGAAAACTTGACGTTTATGTAGACACACGCAATAAGTTACGTAGAAAGATACAAAACTTTATTCTATAGATTAAAATTTGTGACAGATTAATTCTAAATAAATGCAAAATTAAAAATTTTTACTCCACTCGTATAAAAAATACCCAATTAGTAAAATGTGCCCCATGCATTAATTATGTAGTGCACAAATGTCAGATTTGCATCATAAAAAGGCTCAGAGATACGACAATAAATATATGTTGACTTAAACCACCTATCGATTGCTCTCGAAAAGAAAAAATCACAGCAGAAGATCACGTATCTCGGTCTGCCCAAAAATTACGAAAGAAAACAGTGATTGCATAAATACAGGGCGTTTATAGTAAAACTTTCCTATAAACGGCATTCCATAGCTGAAAATGAGCAGATTGCCACCAATTTTGATGCATGAACTGGACACAAAATGCTTTCAAGGAGCCTTTTAAAAAGTTTTTTAAATGTTTGTTTTGTGGCGCTTCGCATCATGAATTCTGCTCAAAAAATGACCAAAATTGTTAATAAATTCTTAAAAACTATTGAATAAGTATTTAAATTGTTTGTACATTTCGAATTGGCCATATCCATTGTTTAATTTGCTTTTTTACATTCAAAGCGCCACCTAGTGGACATTAATATATATATATGTATGTATTGTGTGTGTGTGTGTGTGTGTGTATATATATTCCTAAAAGTGTTCACAAATGATAAAGAATTTGGAATCGAAGAACATAAAATAGAAATTTGTAAATCGAGTTTAAAATCCATGCAGTTGAAAAAACATGCATTAAAAAGTTTTGCCTAGGTCCGTAACTGGTCTTGAAATTTCTCAAGGACACTTTTCACGAATACATCGAATACATAATTTTCTTCATTTCTTACCTATTCTTATTTGGGGTGCGGCTGTAGCCATACAAGCCAACCCCTGGCTATACTCCTGTAGTAAACTTACGGGAATTTCGCAACTTCCATGCGAACGTCATTTAAGATAACATTATTTTGCGGTACAGATTGCGTATCATCCAATTTTGCAGATTGTGATTCTGATTTTAATAATTTTTTTCTGAAAATTTCGTTATATATACAGCGGTTTAGCATTTACAACGGTGATATTAGCTCAGCTAGTGGAGAAAGGGTTAGTTTGATTTTTTTTTTAATTAAATTATGGTCTGAACTGAAGATTTGTTTAGATATCCGATAGCTATTAAGTATACAAATGTTCTTTTTATAGCCAAGCAAGAGCATAGAATCCCTTCTATACCATCTCCCTTTTATGAGCATACATTAACAGCAGTGAATTGGCGATAACGAAAACATTATTTAGGAGCATAAAAATTTAATGGACCTTCAATTTTTATGCAGACACTCTGAATGGGTGTAAAGAGCTACGTTTTTGAAATGGTGAATGAGTCTTTTGTTTAGGATGTTAAAGCGTTCGATTTCCCTTCTCTGATGATGCCAGAAGTTCGTAAATTGATCCCAAAAATGGTCATTCTGTGGAAAATTTCGTCACTGCACTGACGTTTTTTGTGAATAGAGATTGTTGTTTATAATCATCTGGTTGATTAAGCGGTCAGCTGTCGAATTATTAGAATGAATAGCGGCATTCAACTTTTGTTTTGCATTAGTTAGTTAACCAGTCGTACGAGCTGTGGTTAATCATTTATTCAAGCACAGTTAAAAAAAGCTCTGTTTTTCCGCTATGAAAC
>JAWZYV010019740.1:0-453882 GCA_038373885.1 Cheiracanthium punctorium | reverse complement strand
AACTTGAAGAAACTTATCTATTTTTGTTCTGAAATATGTTAGGTGAAGACTTCCTAAAATTTTCGGTCATGCTATGCTTATGAACGAAATAAGCTCTTCGTTTAACCCTTGCGGGTCCAAAATTTGCTTTTAGTTTATTTTTTTTCCTAATTTAAACATATTTCAAATAGTTTACATCAAGATTTTTTGAATTTAGACCAACAGTTTAATAATTACATTGTGTACTATTACTAGGACAAGACTTTTGAGGGAAATTTCGACTTCTCTACATTTTCTATTATCAGTATAACTGGCTATAATGAATAAAACTGCATCATCAACTGTATGTATGACTATTACATATTTAAACCTTAAGTGATTTTATTCAAATGTAGTACATGTAAAATTTGTTACATGGACATATGCTTAACATGAAATGATTTGAAGTACTTTCTTTCTCCATGAATACACGAAAACTTAACTTTTCACAAAAAGATGTGGCTTGAGGTAGTATCCTTTTAATTTACACCTCTGTTGCTTTCTTTCTTTCAATTATCATAGCTTCTGCAATCGATAACGCAAAATACAATGTTGCATGCACAAATTTACATATTTCACAAATTTGCATGTACAAAAATAAAATGAATGGACTTTATAAACCTCCTCTTTTCTCCTATTTAAATGAATTTTTATGAGTTTGTAAATAGCCTCTTCATATTTAAAAAAATGGTGCATGTCTGGCAGTGTTTCATTGTACCCCGTATACTGAGGTACAATGAAACACTTGATAATGCTTCAGACACTCAAGTAATGAGTCAAAAATCACATTTCGGCATATGTTTTATGCACATTTATAATACACATTATTGAGACATAAATATGAAATTTAAATGGAAAAAAAAAACAAATTTAAACTGTTATAGCTTAAGATGAAAACATAATGCTTTTAGAGGTAGCCTAAAGTTTTTCATTTTATATTATATTTACTTAAATCATATTCAAAAATTAGAATTTCTGCTTTCCTTTCTGTATCACCTGAAGGAACAGGAAGTGATAGTTTTGATATAGTTGAGTTTTTTCAAAAATGTATGAACGAGAACGCACAAATTTGAAGCTTGGGCTCAGTCGTTTGACGTACAGAACTTCACATTCCGTTTAAGTTGATTATTTCCCCAAGCGAGTACATTTCTTTACGTTTAAGTTCACCTTCCTCGATTAAAACATAATCATTCCGAGCGATACTGCTTGTATCATACATGTTATGACAGGATATCTCATAATCTTCACTGTTTGGATTGTTAGTAGAAGGGCAATCTGGATTGTCACAATCTTTAGAGTCTGAGGAAAGATTACGATTTAAAAACAATTCCTTGTTAAACTTTATGTGCTGTTTTGACAACTTTAGGATTCACATTCGCTTTATTTTAAGTAAATGTATTCCCCCGGAGTACAATAAAGCATATTCCATTATACCTCGTCTACAACTGTTTCATTGTGCCACAAAATAAAATTTTACTAATTCGTAATGTTTATTTATTTACTTATTGATTGATTGATTGATTCTGGCTTTGGGAGTATGAAGACCATAAAATAGTGATCATTATATTTGAAAAATAAATAATTATACATATGAGAACAATTAGGTAAAACAAAATAATACTTTTAGTATTGAAACATACTTTAATGGTGAAAATCCAGTAATTTTCTTTTGCTCTTGATGTAAAAATGTAATTGTCTCCAAATCACATCAGTACTTGGAAAATATATTTGTATAATATGTTTGTATAATAGGTGTGCGAGTTACAATTTTCTATTACAAATCCTACTGATTTTAGATAGTATGTTTCATTGTACCCCCATCTTTCTCTACAATAAATCCATTTGCTTTATTGTATGGATGCCAATCTTATTTACATCTTGTCTGCATTCGAACCATACATTTATAACACTCATTGTAAAATAATGGAACACAAGTCAGACAATCCACATTTTGCAACGAATGCTGATTCTCTACTAGGATGTTAAAAAATCACGTTATCAAAGCCTCCCTTTCT
Organism: Cheiracanthium punctorium; assembly: GCA_038373885.1. Classification (NCBI taxonomy): domain Eukaryota; kingdom Metazoa; phylum Arthropoda; class Arachnida; order Araneae; family Cheiracanthiidae; genus Cheiracanthium; species Cheiracanthium punctorium. The sequence continues at coordinate 451,849 of JAWZYV010019740.1, read as the reverse complement.
TATATTAGATAGTGTTGTTATCTTCGGCCGTTTTTAAGGATACTTTTGTTTGGATTCTGTTGTTTGGATTTCCATCTGTTTCCCCTCCATCTTCTCTTCTGACACTATGTTCTTCATTTTCTGCCTCACAATTTTATACCATTGTAACAATTTCATTATCAGTCCGTGTCACATACTATGCATCCATTTAGTGAAATGTGTATTATTTTATAGCATCTTCCAATTCTTCAAATTCAACTTTAGAATCTTCTAAGCCTTCAAACTGAGTCAATGCCCTCACCATTGATATTTTTTCTTTCCTTCTTCCTCTTTTCTTGTTGTTATATGAAAAGAGAGGTTGAAATAGTTTTCAAAGACTGATTACACGAATAAAATGTAAAATACTTTCCAAAAAATTTACCGTTAATCGTATTAGAACATTGAAAATTATAAATAGCGAATCTACATATCAACAAAACGTTAACTATTTTAGATAAAAGAATTAAGCTCTTAAAGAATAATTTTAGGAGATAATTTTAAAAAAAAATGTGAATTGTATGTAGTGTTAAATTTTCAGTGTCCTCTTATTAGAACACATGCTCAGATATCCGTAAATCTTGAATCGCAATCATTTTAAAGACAAAACTACATCACACATTAGTTAAAGTAACCTTATTAAAATAGATAAACCAGCGTTCTGGCCTATCGCGAGGCTGTCTACCTTACGGTCTGGAATTTTGGTCGGTTCTCTCCAGATGTAATGTGAATACGCGTTAGAGCCCCGTAAAAAGTCCACCGACCAAGGCACACCCTATCCTTGGCAGATAGCCCTTGCGTTGCTTGCCACAACACAACACAACACAAAATAACAAAAATAAAATAAATTCAAATGGTATTTAAATTATATTACAACATTAATAACAAGAGCAAACAAAAGTGACACAGCAGAAAAACAGAAGTTCCTTGAGGCATCCTTTTAAAATGGTTATCTGTTGTAATGGGTATCTATTTCAGTCTTTTATGTTTCATATTTTTAAATTTGCGAAACGCGTTTTTATGTTCGAGAAAGTTTATTTTGAAAGCATTGGTGTGTGTGTGTGTGTGTGTGTGCGCGCGTGCGCTTTCTCCCAACTAATGATAGCTTCTGGTTTGCCTCAACTTGATAAACACTCCAGTGTGTAAAATCGTTCGTGGTTGAACACCACTTCCTAACTGTTATGTTAAAATAATCCTGGGTATTTTGAAAACACATTTCATGCCTTTCAGCATTCAGACTGCGATTTTCTATATATTTTTCTTCCTCTCGTTTCAAGATGTTCAGAACTTTTTTTTTTTCAAAATTTTTACTGTGACAACAAGGGAAAAAAAAAGTGAACTTCTGTTGAACATTCGAAAACATATATAGAAATTAGTTTACATAGGTGCATGGGCACCCATACCATACCCATGGGCAAGGAGGAGAGTTTCCCAACCCCTAGCTCCCATAGTACCGTTATTATTTAGGTACCGGTATCACGTGCAAGTGGTTCAGCACTAAATTATAGTATCTTTCTAGGGCAGGACCCTTGACTAAGCCGCCCTCTCACCCCCAGAAACAAACATGTTCGTCCATGCATAGGTAGATCTACATTAAGTAAATTTTCGGTGCTTAAAAAAGCATTTTGACCTGCATATTACACCCCGTTTAAATTTTTTAAGATACGGATTATGTTTTTAAATCTTTTATCAATCGGGACTAGTCGTGATACGTGGATGTACAATATACAAGAAACTTCTCAACTTCTTAAACTAGCGGACGATATAAATACATTGAAACCTCCCTAAAAAGACTACCCTCTGGACCGCTGAAAATAGGTCTTTCCAGCGAGATGGTCTCTGAATAGAGGTAAGTAGAAAAATAAACAATAATAAAATAAAAGAAAGAGTAATATTTATAAAAACATTCTGGATGTGTATATGCATGCATATATATATATATATATTTGGGGACATACAAAAAAAGGGGGGGGGGGTTCCTACAATGTGATTAAACTGTCCTACTTATAATTTTACAGTATATAAACATTTTTATTTCATTACTAGATTAATTTTCTGATTTAAACAAACTAATTATTTGTATTTTGTTATTATTAATAATCATTATAGTTTTAAATACAATGTTTTATTGGCAATATTTAATTGGCTATACCATCTATTTTATTCAGTAATTTTAAATTCATTATTATTCTATATATTTTTAGTTTAATATACCGTGGATACTAGCAATGTTTAATAATATTACCCTATAGTTTTTGGCAACACCGTTATAGTCTTCTTTCCAATATTACACTTTTATTTAGTGGCAACACCGAAATTTTTAATTTTGGCAACACTTCATGCTCGCCATCCATGTGCTTGCTACCACTTCAGATTGGTATGTCGATTATTCAGTGTTTTTTCTATTATTCTGATTTCTTATTGTTTCCTTTTTTATAGTAGGATAGAACCTAAAACGTGTGGTGTGAATATCTCTTTCGATATGCCACACAACAGAATTCCTACTATTTTGATTGTCTTTAATTATAATCTACTGGTTGTGGCTCCTGACGATGGTGCCAGTGGTTATAATTTCCGTTCCATTCTATTCTCACATTGTTTATTTGTACTTTGTTTGGCATCTGTTTTTTTACACTTCAGGTTTGTAATTCTTGCATCTACTGTTATATATTTTTCATGCGGGGTATGTCATATTTGCAGTATACTTTGTGTTTTACTAATTACTTATATATGTATACATACACTACAGTAAACTAATATTGAATGAATTTACTTCATGCCTGTACAGCTTCAAAGATTTCCCACCAGCTAGACATAAATTTGAGAAAAAAACTGGAAACTGGACAACTTCTTTCCTTGTGAAAAAACATATGCACAGTTAGAGGAAAGGATATTAAAGCAGCATGTCTGTCGGTAGCTATAAAAGGAGACTTTTGATACTAAATTAAAGATTGGGCAACTACAGATAGTTTTTAATTAAAAAAAATGGGATTTTCTTACTATTTTCAAATATTTGGTGAACTTTCCTTTACTCTCGGCAACTAATTTGGCAATCGGATAAAAGCAAATTATGTTCTTTATGATTTCCCTTTCCTTACTAACCTTTATCTGCTACCAGACTAAATCCTAGAAGCCTGCCTAGGACTTCCCATAAGCATGCCACAGCTATCTTTGGGTACTAAGCAGTGATTTGGTCATGTTACACTTTTGTGTTCAGTAAAAGTCTTATGTATGCAAGAGAACTTTAAAATAATAATGTTAACGAGATTTTTCTTTTAATTATTCCCTTTAGTGAATTTTTTTAACTTAATAATGTCACTAGAAAATTTATAATTGTTGCTTGTATTTAATCAGTGTATGATGCAAAAGAAGTGCGAGTATGTATGTGAGAGAGAACTTGAAAATATTCCGAGCAAGTAAAAAGAAATATCAATTTGATTATTTCATCTTGTTCTTTTTCTATTATGATGGCGATAATAAATTTTCGAGATAAAAAAAAAGCTATTTCGGCTTTTAAAATTAAGAAAAAGTATGCTTTTTTGGGGGCTAAATTTTCATGTTAGTGAAGCTTACTAATGTTGCTATTTTTGTCTCCTGATAGTGGTGGACACCCTCTAATAGCTTTTTTTTCTGCCAGGTGACTAGTCAGAGAAAATGGCTTTGCGATTTCTTCCTGGGAACCAGCTATACCTTTCAATTGAAAAGCTGAAAAATGGTTTTTCACGGAGGTAGAGAGTAAATAGGAGACCCTTTAATGGAGGGAAAATTGACATTGGGCATATAGCCAGAAATTCAAATCAAACATTGCCGCAACAACCCCTCTGCTGGGCCAAGGCCTGCGCTGCCCAACCACGCCTTCGCGACCATGGGCTCTGGGGTGAGGATGCATATGCCTCGGCCAGGTGGTCAGCCTGACGCGAAGCCCCCAGAGTTTGACCCCTAGCAAGCTTGGCCCTCATTTTATCGACCCACTCAAGGGATGAAAGGTGGAGTCAACCTTCTCAGCCCGGGATTCGAACCACGGACCTGTGGGACGGCAGCGCAATGCGCTAACCATTATACCACTGGGCTTCTATCGACAGAAATTACGTACCAAAAATAAATGGTCTTTATCAGAGGTGGTCTTTCACTTTCCTTTTACTAGTCTGACTATTATAATTTGTTGTAAATTGCTTGGTGGTTTATTCTTGGCTTCTCTCGTATTCTTCGGCAAGCCCTTTGGTTTACTCTTTGATCCCCCCCCCCTCCAAAGTTATTATTCCCTGTAAATTGTTAAGATTTCTAATTTTCTGATACCCGAAAAAAATATTAAAATCATTCGGAGAAATTAAAAAAAAAAATGTTAAGGATCCTCATAAAAACCTAGGGTAGGTGGGGGGGGGGGGCAAAGGTCCGCAATTTCGAATTATAACTCATTTGTGGAAACTTGCAACAAGTGTTAAACTTTTATTTTCAGAATATACCTTACACGTTTACCTGCCGTCTTAAATCATCACTTTTATCTAAAATGTAACACATAAACCTAATATTGACTTTTACAGATTTTGTTATTTTCGGATCTTTGCCCCATTTAATGGATTAAAGATCCGCGGTGGTGGACTTTTGCAACACTATACAAAACTCTGAATGAAATCCTCCTGCAAAGTTGTCTTTGCAGCAAAACTATTATTTGTGAGGTTGACTGCCATCACCACCTTCGATACTGGTGGACTAGAATTGAATTCTCCTTTTAATAAATTTATTTATTTATTTAAATTTGTTATGACATGAATGGAACATTTTGATTTAATATAATAATAATCTCTAAAGTATGTATTGTAAACTCAGCTTAACAAAAACAGATAGACACAAGCAAAAAAAAAAAAAAAAAAAAAAATCACTGCTAGTTAAATTTAATTAGAGAAACTTACAAAATATTGGGAAGACAGTTGGCCTGTTACAAAAGTAAAAGATACTCTAATCTCTGAGGTCGATGGAAAAACTGACCGTGTTGCTAAAACAAACTGAGCTACTAACGACTGGCTTAGAAAGTTTACGGATGACATCATCTTTATTAAAATAAGCTATTTCTTCAGTTTTCGAAAAGTTCATTGTATGTGGTGTTCTTTGTAGAACACACCCAAATATCCATCGTTTTCAGTCTGCATAACTTTCGCAACAATATAAGCAGAATGAGGATTTACAGCAAAGTCGTTGGGAACGAGTTGAATTGACAAGTCCCTCTCCGATTTCTCGTCACCAGATGACATGAACTTCGGATCATCGACGTCACTTTCTTGTAGGTACAGTGCATCTGAATCCTCAGAGGATGTGTATTCTTAAAAAAACTGTTTATTTAACCAAACCCTCTTACTAACAAGAATTTTTTTACTCTTTTTGAGACTAGCAATATCTTTTTTTTTTCCCTTTTGATTCCCTTTGAAGTGGAAGGCTGAGGGTTATCATGAAACAACGTTTTTTTTTATTTCTACATAGTTTTTTTTATTTGCTCCTTCTTTTTGGCCGTCAATGTCTCAAGTTTTTTATTGGGGTTGCTGTAAAGAATACACAGTTGAGGACTCTTTTAGAACGTTTTCTTACTATTCTGATTTTTGGACACAACATGCGAATATCAAATAAACAAAACAATGACATCCTCAAAGCATTCGGATCTTACCCCATCGTACATTCCAATTCTTGCCCCATTTGATAAATATATGAAAAGTGTTTTTTTCGTGGTTTTGGTCAAAAGTCGTATCACTTGACTTGAAACACAAAGTAATGAGATCGTTATTAGGTTAGTTTCACATACAAAAAAACCCTTAAAACATAAATATGTAAAATTTTGAGCCAAAAATCGGCTCAAAATTTTTTATAAACTACATCAAAATACGCATAAAAGTAATTTACCTCATTGTGTGAAAAATGACAAACGCACATCCGTGATTCTTTGCTTGCAAAACCAGCTCCGTCTAGAGAACTTGTGAAAAAATCAGTGTGGCTAATTTAGATTTCTGAAAAATAAAAAAACACATGCGGATTTTTACCCCTTGCGGACCATTATCCCCGCCTACCCTATACATTTATAAGTTATTGTCTACACTTTTTTAAACAATTCACAAATATATTTTATTTATGGCGTATTTATAATGGAAGTTATAGACCATTTTTGCATTTTTTAAACTATTGAAATTTTCGTTAGCTGAAACTTTTCACGTGTTTGAGAAATCGCATGTTGCGTAAAAGAGAAACGCGAATTCTTATCGTGACCAGCTATGTTTCTGAAATTTACGCAAAATATTATATCGGTGATATTTTTACTTTTTAGCCTGATAAAAACATGTATTGGTTACCTAATTTGTATGAAACACTGGTGCACGCAAATGTAAACAAGCTATTCTCAGAACTTTTTGTCGGTCAAGGTTAAAAAATAAATTTATTTACACCGCCTTTTCATTTTTATAATGAGGTTTAGTTTACTTGTTTCAGTATCTAGACTGCATCCAATGGCCATCTTGTATGCTGTTACAGGCAAACTCTGGTCCATCTCTGGAGAGCCGAAGAGAGATTTTAACTTCTGCACAGGCTGAATATAACTACTTACATAACAATTTCGAACATATTATGTACGAGATAAAAGCTGAAAGTAATGGCTTATTTTAGCCCTTTTTATACTTCATATCTTGAAATTTGCGGAACGCGCTTGAATGTTCTAAAAGAGTTTATTTTGAAGGCATCCGTGCTTTCAACTCTCTCAACTAATGATGGCTTCTGGTTTGCCTCAACTTAATAAACACTCCAGAGTGTAAAATCGTCCATGGGTGAACACTACTTGTAACTGTTATGTCAAAACAATCTTGAGTATTTTAAAACCTCATTTCATGACTTTCAGCAGTCAAACTGTGATTTTCATTTCATAAATTTCTGTTTTGTCCCTAATTCGAGCAAGTTTGAATCGCAAATGTGCATGCAATGCCATTTTTATCAAAGTTATATGAAAATTAGTTGTTCAAGGTCATCTTTACCTTACGTTTAGTTTCAATTCTACGATTTTAAACGTTTTTTTTTTAAAAAATATATCTTAGTCCGTTTTTGGGGGGGGGGGAGGAGGTGATAACAAAAGATGCGTTTAAAAATGCAACCTGTTTCTCAAAAGTGGTTCAAAATTGATCTCAAAAGTGATTTTTATCAGTAAAGCTTTATTTTTTAATTAATACCTTTGTCGAAAGTTTATTGTGATACGAAAATCGAATCGGAACCACTGTAGAAAGCAAATTTTGTGAGAAAATAAACAAATTTGGAAAACTGGTTTCAACGTAAGTTTCTTTTTTTCTTGAAAATTTCAGAAAGCAACTTACATTACACGTACAATGTATCTTAACAAGTTTTTGTTTAGACATGTTCCTACAGAAGACGTTTCTTAAAACATTTGAACTATTGAAGCGTCATCCTATCCGGCACGTAGCCAGAAAGAAAATTTCCCCAGGTTAAAAACAGTTTTGATTACTGCAACTTTGTTGATTAAAAATCCAAATTTCGGGGCTGAGAGGCTGTTTGTGTCCTTGTTTCCTGTTTATTATCAGTACCCGTCTCTTAGCGTTTAATTTCTATAACATTCCTAAAGTTATTTAATAAATCAAAATAATGCATTATATCGCAATTTTATCTTTTACGATAAATGCAGTTCTGTGTTTGATTTAGTACTTAGCAATATTATTTCTACAGATTTTCCCGTAAAAGCAATTTTATTGCTTATGATATTTTAATTATGTATCTTAAGAAACTTTCGTTGGATCCTTAATGTCTGTTGTACAATTAATTATTTTAATCCCAGAAACTACATTATTTTTTATAGAAAGAAATCGTTGTTACAATAATTCAAGTCATAATTACATTTCCTGGGAAAGAAGGAAATATTTTACTTTGTGGAAATATTAAAGATAAATTTTATTGCTTTAATTTGAACTGGCTGAAGACACATTTTATTGATTATTTTAATCGAAGTGTTTGTTTAAATGCGGGTATTTAACGGTTTAATGAATTAAAAATATAAGTAGGCTAACATAGTCAGCGTTTGGCTAGCGATCGAGAATATCCTGTTAGAACGAATATTTTTGAATGGAACAGAAATTAAGCTTTCAACTTAAACTTTGGTTGAAACAATTAAAACTTTGAAAATAAACATAAAAGATACTTATCATTCTGTACATGTGTTTCGGACGAAAAAAAATTCATCCTTCATGAGCATTTCTCCATACAGACTGGAGGAGAACTGCTGACGGAAGAATGAAAAAGGATGAATTTTTTTCTTCCGAAACACGTGTACAGAACAATCAGCTCCTCTTACGTGTGTTATTTTACGTAGTTAATCTTTTAAATGTCAGTTTCTTTTAAGTGTTTTTTATTATTTAACTTCAATTGTGTATTTTCTCCCCCTCCCCCTTTTTATTAAATTGAGGATAAGGTCTTTTGTGAACTTTCTGTGTGAGAGGAAGGGAACGGGAACAAATAGTCCCTCTAGAGCAGGGTTTTTAATTTTTTTTTCTTTTTCTTTTTATCACGGTGCATTTTGAGGGAATTCGAATTTTTGTCGGACTACCTTGTACGGTTTCACGGAGCATTTTGCGTAAATCTGAGTTTGATGTATTGTAGGCTAAGACAGCCATCACACACACACACATATAATTTTTTTTTTTTTTTTCGTGGGGGACTTTCTACCTTTGCATGCAGCACAGTTTTGAGAAACTCTGCTCTAGAGGTCAGATTCTCCCATTCTTGAAACAGAAAATCTGTTTTTTGTTGTTGTTGTACAGGAGTTTAAAAAAATTTCTTGAAGGGGCTTAGTGTCCTACCCACTTCCAATCCCAAAGATCCTTCGTTCGTTGCTTTATAAAGCTTTCAGCAGAGCCTAGATGTGAGGCTAATAAGTACAGTAAGAACCATGTCTCGAAATATCTAAAATTGTCTTCATTAACAACCTAAGTTCAACGTATTTTCCTGGTTTATCTCCAAAAAATTTCCTTCAAAACCTTTATCTCGAATTTCGGATAGTGTAAAGTACAAAAATCCATTCCTGAAGACTGCTTTTCATCAACAACAGAAGTTGCATACCTATGTTCACGGACGTACATAAGAGTGGTGTTAGGACGTGTGGAAATCACCTTAGTCTACGCAAAAATGCTAATTATAGCCAAACATTCACATTTTGAATCCATTGCTTAAAATAGTATGCGGTAAAAAAGATTTAAATTTTATATAATTTTGGAAACTATTAAAATTAAAAAAAATTAAATTTTTAAAATTTTAGAATTCATTGTGTAACAAACACAATTTACGAAGAATTTAAAAGTTGTTAGTGCTATTGAAAAATTTTACTAGGTATTAATAGTAAAGTTTACTGTCAATTAAATTTTATAGTAAGAACGGTTTCCCCCTTAGTTGGACTCCTCCCAGAGTCCGAAATTGTAGCTAATAGATAAATAAGTCGATTACTTCATTGATAGAATATCATAAATTTTGCCGTTTTCGCAAATTAAAGACAAATGTTATAGCAAACTCTTGATGCACTCTCTATATATTCAAGTCGATCAAATAATAATAATTTATTTCTCCCATAAATCCCTCTTTAAAATCTGTTTACAAGGAGTACGTTTTATGAAGGAGAAATTTCTCACGATCCCGAGCCCATCTCATCTCTAATAGCTACGCCCGTGCCTATGTTGTTTCTAAAGAAACAACAAAGGAATCGGAGAGAAAGCGTTAAAACTCATAACAACTTTCCCTAAGTCTCGGGAATATTTTTTACTTGAGGATTTGCAACTGTTGTTAACCCTTTAACGCGCCGTGATCCCGCTCTGGGAACACCAAACTCTGACGTTTTGACTGTTTCCAGTCACGAAGAATAGATTGGATTTCTATAAAAATAGTTGCGGGTGACATAGCTCCACGAGAATCGTTTACTTTTTTAGCACGTCATTTCCCGTCAAAAAAATGGTCACGATTATTTTTAACAGCACTGACATCTGCTGAAAAATGGAAGAATGCGAAAACAGCTGGATAGATTGTCCAATGCTGAAAAAAGGGCAGCCGTTGCCATCGCTCGACTTAACTACCAGCAAGATGGCGGACGATCGAAACTTTCATCGCGTGCCACAGATATAGAGACCCTTTTTTTACGACAGCTGGCTGTGCCGCACAGCCAGCTGTCATTGGGAAAGGGTTGCTCCTCAAAGGGATAACCTTAGAAAGCTGATAGAAACAAAGTTAGACATCAAAAGTCACTGAAACAGGGTTCTCAATGGTCAGGGAAAACCTGGAAAAGTCAGAGAATTTAATTTTGGCAAAAGAAGTCAGGGAGAAGTCAGTTAAAATTGCAAATTTTTGCACAAAACCTGCAAAATCATATAATTTGGACTGGAAAGTCAGTGTTTGTAAACAAACAGCGTTTAATGTTGCTTTGGAAAGCTAAAAATATTAAAGAATATATGCAAAGTTGATGTCATAAACATAAAAAATAGTCTGGATTTTTTATCACATGATGGTCTGGAAAACCTGGAAAAGTCAGGGAATTTTTTTCAGAAATTGAGTGGAAACCCTGCTGAAAGACGGTTTTTATTGTTAAGGTTACGTATGATTGCTAAAAAGAATGGTTTGTATGTGTGTGTGTGTACTGCGATCATACCTCTGTGTTTCTCTAAAACAAAAGCAATGAAAATGGTTCTTCGTGGACTGCATTTAAAACCTCTTTACCACGAATATTTTTTCTTCCCCCTGAGATTCGAGAAAGAAAGGTCCAACCGTACTTCAGAATTCTGCATAGTCCTCGTTTGTAGTCGGCAGACTTTCTTAATTATAAATTCATCATTAATAGATTGTGATTGTGTGTGATTAAGGCAAACCTGCGCGAGGGGTATCTGCCTAAGATGAGGAATGCCTTGGTAGGAGGACTTTCTAAGGGTTCTAACGCGTATTCACGTTACATCTGGAGAAAACCTACCAAAACTCCAGACCGTTAGATCGACGACCGCGCGATGGGACCCGAACCCGGGACCTTCACACTTCGGCCGTCTACCATTTTCAGTGATATAACCACTGTGCCATGGTGAGGCTCATCATTAATAGAACTGCTTGAATAGACTTCTATGTGATATTAAAAAATATTTAGTTTATTTTTTTTTAAAGCTTGTTTACTTACTTTAATAATCTGAATTTTAAAAGACCACGCCTGTGAAAGTGATTATAACAAAATATTCACAAGCTGTCATGTCATGGATAATCTAGGTGGGGAAAAAAATCACATCAGTCGATCAGGTATTATGCAGGCAACGAATGCTCTTTACGCGGCCTTGGCTCTGAACTCTTTAGTGTCCTCGAAAAACTTTTGGGATATTGACTTCATGGATAATCAAGGCCATACCAGCTCGTACTCATGCTAGCTGGACTCCCGTTAAGCTTTTGAAAAACTCTCGATATATTGGTCACCTGCACTTCATAATGATCATTTACTCCACATTTCCATGGAAATTCGATAAAATGATACATCTTTCTACAACGATAATTTTATTATGTCCTTTAAGTAATGTTGTATAAAAGTATTTTTTTTTTCAAATAATTTACGAGAACTATTTATCTTTTTTGTAGTAATTTGAAGACTAACGGCTAAAGCTATAGGCGCTCTATCACACTTAAAAATGTTCTATGGTAAATGTGTTGAAAGTAAAAATCACGATAATTATAAAGATTTACTTGCTATATCAACTACACAATGAAAGCGCAGTGAAGAAAAATAACGGTAACTTGTTTATTAGCTTGCTAATAATATAGCCCAGTATATTTAAACAAGGCATCTCGTATGTATACTTTATTTGACCTTAAAGAAAATAATTATTTTGTAGCATATAAGTTTTAAATTAAACTCCATATATGCTTACTAAGATGCATTTTGAGTTAATATCTTAATTTAAAAAAAGTTTTCATAATTAAAGTTTGTTTTTTCATCTCGCCCCCTTCCGCAAATGGCAGTTTAAAATATGACTCTCGCAAACAATTAAAAAAAAAAAAAACCCTGGGAAAGATGGAATAAGGAGTGTTTTTGAATCTTGTGAGTAGTATTAACCCATACAAAAACCCTTAACTGGTTAAAAATTTGTGACACAGCATTTTACTTTATAGATCTATGAATTTTAAATATGGGTCTTAAAAATAATGATATCAAATTTTGAGTGACGCCCTGCTGGGAATTTTAAAGATTTGTTTTTAAATTCCATTACAGTTACTTTCGTTTTATTTTCTAAAGAAGATTTACGCATTTAAGCAATGCTTTTAATTATGAAATACACTGTCAAATATATCACACTTTCACTGAGTCTATATAATGTATTCAAATGAATTTATTTCAATAATTTAATTAATCTTTTGCGTCACGCTATCAAAAGGGCAAGTAAAATTTACGTAAATATTTAGTTAGTGTCATAGTAACCAAACTAAGTCAAAAAAAAAAAAAAAAAAAATTCTGGAGGGGATATGCCGCACTTTGGGGGGGGGGGAGGGAGGGGGGATATGCAACGCTAAAACTTTTTCATCTTCAACTGATCTGCAAAATCAACGCAAATAGAACTCTTAATGCATTGACTAAAGTTCTGAGTGGGAGGGATCAAACCCCCATCACCCCTCTCCCTCCCCCGACTACGGCATTGACCGTGCCTTCATAATGTTGTACTTGTACATGCATTCTAATACGCAATACATTATTTTTTTTGTTTAAACTTCAGCAATTATGCTTATAAAATCTTACGTAATGCGCATTGTTAGTTGCAAAGGCCAAACTACCAAACAATCAGAAGCCTCCTCTCCTCTTCCCTCCCCTCCCCTCTTCTCCAAAGTTAGCAAAAAAAAGAGTGATTTTTGCTTATTACATAAGATGCTATCTCCCTAAAATTATCTGATAAGAAGATCCCCAAATAAAAACAGCTCGGGCAAGAAGGCTGAATCGTAAAAGCAGAGTCATCAGGAACCTTTTTAATGAAGAAGAATATTTAATCCATTAAGAATCCTTGGCAGCACTCTCCGAATCTTCACTTGACTGCCTTCATAAACATGCTGTGCTCTTCACCGTCAGGTATGAGGTATCCTCACAGTAGAAATCCACCAGTCCTTGACTAGGTGTGTGTGTGTGTGTGTAAATGAGGACCCTGTCAGAACGCCAGGAAACTATTTTAAGGACACAACATCTTTCACATTTCCCCCTCTTCCCCTTCCTCTTCCATAATATCATTATGGGGATGCCAAAACTCATAAGACCAGGAAGACTTTGAATATGTTAGTAGAAAAGGAGGAGGCTGTTGCCAAGTTCAAAACTTTCTCTGAATGGAATCCAATATTGCTGCGTCACACTATTTCGCAAGCATTACCAATAAATTAGCCTAATGTACGCGAAAAGGAAAAACGGTGCGCTTCAAAAACAAGCACTTAGCCTTCGTGGGGAATATCATCAAGCACAAACCCAATGAATGTTATTATTTCGGAACGAAATTTTGCTTTTCCGATGCTTCAAATCGTTACCTGAATGGAATATTAATAAATCATACTGGCACTCTCAAGCGTCACTAATAAATTGCACCAAATAGACGAAAAGGCGTCTTCAAAGCTAGCACTACACTTTTCGGGAATGCAGTTAGAGGCGAATCCAAGGAGGGGCTAAGGGGCCTCAACCCTCCAAAAGACATTGAACAAGGGTACCATTTAGCTTAATTGTACACTTTGTTTACGTACTTTTTATAATTTAGCCCCCCCCCCCCTAAAAAAAAGCATTGCTTTTATGTGTGCTATCTTATCAAGTTTTAATTATTTCATCTTTTTAACACCAGTTTCGAGTTTTTTTCTTCTTTTTTTCGCAGTATTCTTGTCGAATAATATTATAAAATAATTTAAAGATAAATTTTATAATTAAATTTATTTACAGCTGTAGTGATGCATCCATATCCCCCCGCTGTAGTCATATGACTGCACCAGGGGGTATGGATCATAAGCGTAAAGTTTTCAAAATTATTGGGGGGGGGCGGGCCCCACAAGCACATATATTCACGTCAGTGGCGTAGCCAAGGGGGGTTAGGGGGGTCATAACCCTCCATGAGGAATTTTTTTCCATACAAAATGTGTATTCTTCACTCCCTTATCATACACCCGTATACATATGTGAGTTGCAGAAGTCGTAACTCCCCCATGAAAAATTTCTGGCTACGCCCCTGATTCACGTACATATAACTTAGTAATAGCTGCCAACTACCATGGAATATATATAACCACTTTTTCTACATGATTTTTCGGCTTAAAATATAGCAAAACTTTTGTGCTGCGCGCGCGAGCTGGTTGCTATTTAAAAAAAATAATTAAAAAATATACTGTTTACAAAAAATGGTTTATTATATTCCGTAGTAGTTGGCAGCTATGACTTACTATATGTAAGTGTAAATTATTGGAGGCGCTCGAGCTCTATGGGTCTATAAAATTCTACACCTATGTAAGGTAAGTATCCATGTTAGTATCTTCCTACCATGTTATAAGTTAAAAATAGAAGCAGTGTAAAAAATCCAAAGGAGGAAAAAAACATTTTCGATGAGATACTGCATTTTAGACACATCTGAACTTTTCTTTATTTCATATTTTACATTGCATAATCTGAGTTTAATTAACCAGAGCCTGGTGAGGGCAGCTTATAGTAACATTGTGTGTTACGTAGCGTCACAATGAATACTAAATCATGATTGAAATCAAAAGAAGAAAATTTTTAAAAGTCCAAGTAAAGGTTTTTTTAAACGTTTGTAAATGGCGTGAAATACTTTTTTTTTTTTTATGTTAGTACAAATTAATTTTCTGTATTTAGTGGTAAATTATTGGGTGGGCTCAGCCCCTATTCACAATTTATTGGGGGGGGGGGGCTCGAGCCCCACGGGCCCATATAACTCTACGCCTATGGTATGGATGCATCACTGTTTGAAAATATAAGAAGTGTTCACGCAATTCACCTCACAGTATTAACTGTTGGTTTTATTCAGTTATCATAGTTGCTTCTTAGAATGTTGTTCTATTTTTCTGTGGAACAGCTGTGATTATTTAAAGAACTCTGTTGGCAATAACAACAATTCTTGTTAATAAAATTGTAATTAATGTGTCATGAAAGGATACGTAGTGTTTATTTTTAAACTAGTCTTTCTAGAAATAGTTAAGTATTTTCTGTTATTTATGATGCAATTGAGATAGGCTTGGGAGAGTCTAAAAATAACTCAAGGACATAATCTTTTATTTTTCATTACAATTACTTTTTTAAAGGTTGTGATGACGAATTAATTTGTGCTGTTTAAACAACTGTCACTTATCTTGAGCGGAAAAAAAATACTATGCCTACTTCTAAATACGAATCAGAGTATTGTTTGTATACAACAATTTTTATTTATGTGTCGAATGTTCTGAGACCATTGGCGGGATTTTAATGAACAGAATTCTCAGAAATTGTGAAAATGACTTATCTTTCTGATGTTTATCATTTGATCTCGAGGTTAAGGAGAGAAGTGACCCACGGATATTTGTGACCAAGTGGAGTAAGCGGGCTTTGGATTCTCGAGTAGGTGAAACGCAAATTTTGAAGGAGGAAATGAAAGCCAGCCTGATACTGAAGGGTCATGGAACGCTCCTGATGTGGACATTATCGGCATGATGAAACAGTTGGAAGGTTAAGGGGGGGGGGGAATGACTAAATAAAGCCATACAGTTCCAATCAAAGTAAAAGATACGGTCACACTTTTGGTAATATTAAGTTTTGACGGGGAAAATGTCAACATAATTTTGTTGATTTAACAAAAATGTGGTTGGCGCTATTTTAACAGTCAAATTTTGTCACACGAACCAAATATTTCGTTAAATTAACAAACTACCTTAAATTAACAAGATATTTCGTTGAATCAACAAAATTATTCAGTTGAAATAGTTTCAACAAAATTTTGTTCAAGTCTACAAAATACGTGTTGTGTTTGTGTGTGTTCCCATGTACTTTTTTAAAAATATCTTCCAAAAATTCATCACAATTTGAAGAAAACATTTTACTGATTGGGAATTGTTTTGTACGGGGGTCGTATACAAATTCAAAAAGTGTAACTTTTCGAAAATTAAAGAGAGGGGGTTTTCCATAGCGTAATCTTTTTTCCGACCTTATTTTGAACATTTTTTCAATTTACACTGTCCACTTATCTCTAATAGATAAAGAATGAAAGTCCGTTACCATCTTTTTGGGATACCCTGTATAGTGGATTTGGCCTAAGTAACGACCATGTATGTTCAGGCTCTTAAGGACAAAATAAAGGGGGGGGGCAGACACGTCCCGTTCGCCTGATTTTGTTTTGAAACCATTTATTTTAAAACTTTCAGAAAACTTATCTTTGTTTACTCTTAAATGTGTATGTGGTGCTTCCCCCCCCCTTCCTCTCCCACCAAATTTTCAGTCCCGATACTTATATATTTGGGCCACATTCAAGTTCCACGATAGCAGATTTGAGGGAAGTATATCAAGTATAGAAAATATTTACAAAAAATAGTGAGCTTGAAATACGATCAAGCTCGCTTCTGACCTTTCGATGAAGCTCGAAATCGTACAATAGCACGTCAGTTAACACGTCACTGTAGTCAGTTGGGTCTTTCTTTTGTTTTTAGCTCCCTGTTGCTTCTCCCGGATACAGAAATACATCACTTATCCCACCCACCCACTACACTGCACCACACCACTAGAAAATTCTGTCACTGAGCCAGCAGACTGGATCAACATAGCTTTTGGCAGGTGGTACCAAAATTCACCACGTTTTTCAATGCTTTTAATTCCGTATCATACTAGCGAAAAATGAAAAATTAAATTTCAGGTTTTTGTACCTAATATGACCAAGGCCGCAAACTTAAAAAGTTGGAGATTTTTTTTTCTTTTAATTTAAGCATGCGAGTGACGTGCTTACTTTTAATCAACTACTTTAAAAGTTACTTAAAGTTACACATACTTTACCCATAGTATTATTTTGACCAACAATTTGAATTTAAAGTGCTACTAATAATAAATATAATTATAAGCTTGTAGACTTTTATTCGCCCTTTCTCTTTCTTTCTTTTTCGAGTACGCCATACTCAATAAGTTAGCCACTCGGTGCAAAACATGATCTAAGTGTTATTTACCCCAATCAGTGCCGGATTTACACACTTTTGAGATCTAGGCCAAAGCACATACTCTAGTGCCTTCTCCCAATCCTCTCTCTTAAAATAAGTAATTTCAAATTCTCATGTAATATAATTTATTTCTTTTTAGCATATCAGTTCTAAATATTTATGCAAAAAAGAATCTCGTGAAGTTTTTTTTTGTTTGTTTGTTTTTAATTTCTGAACATGCACCTTGTGTAAGGAAAGTATTGTAATCATGAAAAAATTCGACTTCGAGATTTTAATGTATTGACACGTTTTGAGGTCTTCTGAATTAATTTATGCTATTTTTACGAGATGTATGTTTGTGTGTATGTAACTGAACACGATAGCTCCTAAACGGGGCAATCGTTTGAGCTCAAATTGTTGAATATATATGTTATAAACCACCGTCGCAAGACCGCTATTGATTTTTGTGTACAGGACTTATAGTTTTTGTACAGGGCTACGACAAAGATTACTTTTGCATTATGGCCTATGGGGAGGAAATTCTTGAAAGTGCGCTAGCATTTAAACGGTACATTCGATTGAGCTCAAATTGGGTATATATGTTATAAACCACCGTCGCAAGACCGGTAGTGATTTTTGTGTATTAGGACTTAGTTTTTCTTCATGGCTACGACAAAGATTTCTTTTGCATTATAGCCTATGGGGGAGAAATTCTTGAAAGTGCGCTAGCGTTTAAACGGTACATTCGATTGAGCTTCAATTTGGTATATATGTTTGGATTATTCATGGATCAAAATTTATTTAAATGCTTGATAATAATCTTAATCGTAAGTGTCCGAAAAGTCGAGTGGAGTCACTCAAGATTTTTTTTAAAGAAAATTGTCTACACCAATTTTATAATTTGCACTATCTATCATCACTTCTATTAGAAGACCAATGAAGTTGATCATTTAAAACCACGAGGCTGTCCAGTGTTTAGAAAAGCATTCTTATAGTGAAAACTCATTAAAACAGAGGAGTGTCGTGCAAACTTAACGCAATTTTCGGACGTGTCAGTATTATGGGGATGCCTAGTAGACATGGCAACGCTACCCCGTATGAATACTCTCCCAGTCTCAAACCAATTCCAGATGAGACCTAGCACCTAGATTGGCACCTCTTAACTAACGTTTCGACATGATGGGCACTAGAGTTACGACGGGTTTTACGTGCACTAACTCCCTTTAGCGGTCACTGCTCCACAGCTGTCCAATCGAGAGAGGTTGTCACCCTCCCAATCGCTGACCAAGTGTGCGTTCTCTCTCTCTCTCTCTGTTCTTAGGAAAATCGAGTTTAACCGATTAGCCTACTACCAGGCTGTTCAGAGCTGAATATAACACCACTAAAGCATGCTTATTAAACTCTAAAACTATCCGACGTTTTATTGTGCCACACTGTATTCCTCCTTTCCCACCAAGATTTGATAAATTTTTAAATAGTTTCAAAGTTGTTTAGCTAAAATTAAGCAACTTAGCTAAGAGAGAGAAAAAAAAGAAACAGAAATTTAAGGATGTGCTATGCAATTACCTTTAGCCAGATTAAAAAATACATACACATGTTCTGTCTTAATTTAAAAAAGTATTAAAAATTTGTTAGTACAGAGGATGTTCAGATGTTTTTGTAACGATTTTGACTTTCTCCCTGGGTTAAATTTAACTGAATAAAAAGAAATATTTTGTGGCATCAAATCGGAATCCGATTTAACTGTCGTCCGTTTCTTAAAAAATATTCTTTGCCTTGAAATGTTGTTGGAAAATAAACAATGGATTGAAGGTTATATTTTTGCTTTTTATAGAGAGAATTACTCGATTATTAAAAAAAGATCTGGAAATCATTACATTTCTACACATAAAGTAATAATAATAAGTAATTAATAAAAAGGCAAACAAGTGTCAAAATTTACATTTGAGTGGGGGAAATTTTTTTTTTAAAGCATACCCAACGAAGGTACGTACACCTCCTATTATACCTATTATACACCTCCTTTTATCACATCTCATGTTTTAAAAGTCTAACCCCGAAGAAAACTATCGCAAAATCTTCAAGCATCTCCATAGGAAATGTAAACAAAATTACTCAATCAGATTTAAAATTAATAATAATAATGTAATGTTCACCGTTTAATGTCAAAACATGTTTATCAGCATAAAGACTATGTGCAGATTGTTGTATGAAAATAATTTGGCAGGTGAGAAATGGAAATATGTAGCTAAAATTGATAGGGCTTGGATCTATTTATCCTACTGCAACAGGTAAAGATTGAAATGTACAGCCGAAAAAGAGAAGAAAAAAACATGAACTGTTGGTTCAGAGAAGACAAGGAAAGTTTGGCCAAAGGTTTTATGGTTAATTCTGAATTATTTTATCATCGGAAACTAAAAACATGGAAAGTAGAAAAAGTGTCCAATTGACTCATATTACCAGAAATATGCTTTAACACCGATTTCCAACGAGAACATTCCATCAGTTTAACCAACCGGTCTTCATTGTGTCAGGTTCCATAAGGCTAAATCTACTGGAGATGAGTTCGGGCTCATTTTTTGAAGCCCGAGCCCGAGGACTTTTATTCCGTTCCCGAGCAATATTATTATTAAGTCGGAGTCCGAGCCTGAAATTTCAGCTAAAGATAAATAAAATTCAGTTACTTCATTGATACAATATGATAAATTTTGCCGTTTGTGCAAATTAAAGACAAATATAGTTTCAAACTCTTAATGCGCTTTCTAATTCTTTATATCCATATTTATGAAATAATAACAGTAATGTTACTATTTTTATTAAAAATTCCGTGTTAAACATTCGTATGCACTTAGATATATTAGATACAGGAAAACACAAGTTATAAATCTCGTATAGTGACATTAAAAAATGTTATATTTAAAACACGTCCAGAAAAGAGATTTTGCATAATAAATTTAAGATATTTGCATAGAATTGCATAAGAATTTAGTTTATAGGAAAAAAATTACTGTTAAAAAATATTTTAAGATACGATGTGAATATATACATTTAACTTAGACCAGTAAATAATGAGGCCAAAATTTTGAATTAACAGCATTTTAACACACATACGCAAATGAAATAATACAACACGCCATTTAGTAAATTATGTGAAAAAGCTAGCATTTTACCCATCAATTATTTTGTTGCAAGTCCTAGCATCACATCAGTACGTTTTTCCGATGAATGGCTTTTTAAAATCCGTTTCAAGGAGTATGCTCAATAAAGAAGACATTTTTCACGAGCCCGAGCCCGAACGCAATCGTGAATTACAGGGTTCGGGCCCTGTAATTCACGTTTCAGGGCTCGAACCGGGCACTGAATCGTAAATTTGCCCGGTTCGGGCTTTCGGACTCGGGCTGAGCCCGTCTAATCTCTAAAACCTACCTGCCATACCTCTAAATCAACCTCTCTATTACTTTGAAAAAAAAGAAAAAAGAGAGAGAGAGCAGAATTGAGGCTACACCATTTAAGTGCTTCCCACCCAAGTCCCCCTGAAGTCTCCTCGATGGGTTACTTTGCATTTTGACTTTTAATACAAGCTCTTTATCAGCGGCATCCAAACCGTTGGATGGACTCTGGAAGACTGTTGTTTAAGAGTGGAACAAAATCAGCCTTGATATTTTAAGAAAAGCACTTTTATTTTGGAAATCAAGATGCAATATGACAGTTTAACGATAAGAGCTATCAGAACGAGCATATTAGAAAATGAAATTCTTATATTTGTTTATAGATATATTCTTTCAAAATTGTCACAGGAATGTGTAAACACCCTCTGTTATTGTCTATAGGTCCATAAAAAGTTTTTAAATTATTTAGTAGTGAGAGAAACGTAAGCACCATGAACAAAAATATTTTCAAAGCATATTACTGAAATTTTATTGTATTCGTCATATCTCGTAGCCGAACATTATTTTTTGACGAACTATTTGTAGGAGAAATAACTTTTTAACCTGTAAATAAGATTCTTAAGTCAAAGGTATCTGCCAAGTCGTTCAAATCTGCTGGCTGTATGACAGCCAGACTGCTCCAAATGGGCTAAGGTGAATGGGATATTCAAGTCTCTATTCTTTTAGCTGACAGTAGGTAATCCAAATGCAATGAAAATTGAGCGATGTATTTATGCAAAAATGTCATCATATGTATATATGCTGGGTGTTCCTAACTGTTTGATCAGAGAGGCACTTTTCAAATAATTGTCCTTAGCATCATACTTCCAAATTAGAAAAAAGTTTTTTGTGGCTGGAAGTTATTTTTATAAGGATGCATATATTTAAAAATTCCAACCAACAAGGTTTTGACAGCGGCGGCAGCGGCCCTTACTTTTTTTTAGAATAGAGAGATAGAAAAAATAATTTATGATAACCCTTTAGACGAGTGGCGAGTGGTCATCAAGCTTCTGAGCTACCGTACCGTTTTTAAATCCTGCTATGAGTTACCAACCGAAAGAGCTACCAACTTAAAAAGAAAAAAAATAAATCTTACATTTGTTTATTACCTATAAACTTAAATTTCTAGTAAATATGAAATAATTTTAAAATGTATATAGTCTTTCTGAGAATTTGTATTAGGAAAGGACGAAATTTTTCACATCACTTAATGTAGGGACAAATTTTACTAATTGGGAATTACAGGTGTATAAAAATTTAAAATTCTGTATTTATTTGAATTTAATATCCTGAAAATTTTAATGGACACCATAAAATTCTGTTCTTTTTTACGTAAGTTTGAAATTTATTGTGTATATCTATGGTGACCTAGAGAATAAAAACCTAGGTCAGTGATTTTGGAATACCGTGTATATAAATTTAAGTGGACTCGGTCACTTAAAAAGGAAGTCTTGATTTTTTTCAAATCCAGTCGAAAGTTTTCAATATATTTTTATATCAATTGGTGAAAAAGAAAAGTAATACATACTTCGAAACTTTATTGTTATCAAACCTAATAAATCCTTGCAATTTCGTTTTCATGTATTATAAAGTTTTTTTTGAAATTCCAGAAAAGAGTGACCTAAGTGGTTTTTGAAACGACTGATTCAGTTAAAAAAATATGTAGTTGCAAAAATTTCTTAAGACACTTCCAGATTTTTTTTAAAATTGAGACCCCTTTTTAAATTCTTCCTTGTATTCAGTGGCGTAGCTGAAGGGGGGGAGGGAGGAGTCAAGGACAGGCATCTGTCCCCGGCGCAGCACTCGAGGGGCGCCAAATTGTATATAAAGCCTCTCCCCTCCATTGCATTTTTGCTAATAAGAGGGGGTGTAAAATCTTAAGTTGTCCCTAGGCGCTGAAAACCTTTATACCATTTCTTATATTGATTTACTTTGACAAAATAATAATTAAAGAAGTTTCTGTGTAAATGTGTTGATTGTGCACTGTTTTCATTCACAAAATAAATTTTTAGACATTCTGTCAACCAAACAGATTTGAAGTAGTTAAGAGATAAGTTTATATATATAAACCGTAATGACTTATCTCTTAACTGCTTCAAATCTGTTTATAGATATGAAACTGTTGAATCAAAGAATAAATAACGCATTACAATCAATCAATCAATCAAGGAATCAACATTTCAGTTTTTTAGTTTTTGTGTGACAGATTTATGCAGTAATAGTTCACCTCAACCAACCTTAATTCACAGCGCTGAATTCAAGTAGAGAAAATTTTTTCTTCCGATAGTGAACTTGTTTCTGTATTTTCGAATTTTTGTTCAACAGATGACCTTGTCTCCCCTGACATTTTTGTCATAGGTTGCGTGCACTGATATCCTACCGTCTAGTGCCCTTGCTAGCTTTTGATTCTTCCCACTTTTTTTTTCAATGTTAAGTAAAATCGATATATATTGTGCATTTTATAAGTTTCTTTGTATGTATTAAAAATGCATATAATTTGTGTGTCTGCTGCGTGCAATTTTGGGATATGTTGTTCCTGGGCACTGCCACGGGAATGTATCTCGTCTATATGGGTTGGATTGTATCAATATTTTAGCGTTTCAAAATGGCAGTCATTTCTTAGATTTTGTTCTAAAAACCGTAATAAATGTGGAGAAGAAATATTTAGAAAAACATCAGAAAAAAAAAGAGCTGAGCAAGCAAATGCCTTAAAATACCATCTGAAAATGGCATATACAGTCAACTCGGATTATAGTGAACCTCTGGGGTCCAGTAAATTTCTTTCGCTATATCCGTAAATCACTAAAACCGATTTTCCCCCATGTCTGATAATAAAGCTTAACACAAAACTGGAAAACAGTATTTTTTACAAATACTGAATATTTTTTAAGTAAATCGCATAATTGATAGCATTTATGATTCTAAAACTATTTCAGTAAAATAAACACAACTAATCACATATATGGAAATAATGCACATTCCATTCGGTTAGCAAAAGGTGCAGTCGCTTTTAACCTGTGAAATCGCACTGAGAATGGAAAATGAAATCGTCAAAGGTCAAGAGCGAAATTTCTACTTTTGTTTCACTTTTCAAAAGTACTCTGCTTTTGTTAATGAATGCTTTTAGAGATTAGAATGGATTACATGAAAAAAAAAAAAAAAAAAAATTATGACCCCCCCCCCCCCACACTCCCTTGTTTAGCATTAGTATGTTAGCCTAGACACTGGCGATTCACCTGTATTTTGGAACGGGTGCTTGATAATCTCTTTCTCTCTCTACTCGAACACAAAAGAGACGCTCTTCATAGGAATCGAACGACACCACCTCTGCCGTTCAAAAATTTTTAAGTTCACTAGAACCGTAGTCATATGGTTGTCTTAAACCGAGAAATGCTATGTATGTTTTTTAACATATGTGAATTAGGACTAATGAAATGCATTCACTATATCCAGGTTCACTATTATATCCGGAGTTGACTGTATTTCCTGGAAAAATATCAGAAGCAGCTTTTGATTTGGGATTGTTCCTTTTATGAAAAGATAGGCTTTTTTGCGACCAGCTGCTCTCTGATTTAGTGTTTTATGCTTTTGTAACGCTGTTGCACTTCTCCTGTAATTTAATTTGATAAGTATTAGTACTTTTAGATCAAAACGAACAAAATTCCATATGTGTATACATATTTCCTCACTTTTTCTTTCCAGGAGCTTTCTTAATTCCGTATCTCATTTGCCTGGTTGCTGGAGGCGCTCCAGTATTCATCCTCGAAATTGCTTTGGGACAATTTACTAGTCAAGGTGGAATTACGGTATGGGATATTTGTCCCATATTTAAAGGTAAGCAGGTCATTTATATCTCTCACATTCTCTGATATATTTTAGCATTCATCCCCTCCCCCCCCCCCCTAGACAGCATAAGCGTGGCGTGACCAAAAATTGGGGGACGGGAGGGGGCACATGACATATTCTTGAGGTAAAGATTGCAAAATTTAGGTTTTTAAAAAAGTTTTAAAGTAAACGGTTTTTTAGTTGAGGGGGCACGTGCCCCCTCCGACGCTGTGCTTGTAGTACAGAGGAAGGGAGAAGTTTCATTTGTCTGCTAAATTCTGTTTAAATGTTTGTGGACCTATTTGGAGCATTAATCGGTGTTCTCCATCAATTCCATACTTTTACAGCTTTCAAAGTGTACTGAAAGATGGGTACAGTGTTACTGATTTGAATTTTTTAAAATCATAAATCAATCTTAAGAAAAATTAATTCTAATGCATAACTAGTGGTCACACTTCTTTTTTAGAAGGTACTAAACACTTTAGTGGCATCGGCTACCAGTTTACTGCTTGGCTTTTCATCTGTCATCGTAATTAATCGACTCATTTCGCCATTGGCAAGGAAATTTTTGATCCTCTGGAAAAAAAAAAAAAAAAAAAAAAAAAAAAAAAAAGAAATCATGCTTACTTAGAACTGGTCTAAGCGACAACTTTAACCATTAAGAAAAGGACACACAATTTCATATCTAGTGAACTGCAGCTGGGCCATGCATGTCTTCTAGTGGTCTAACTTTTTTTCCGATATTCATTTAAATATTACGTTGTTAGAAAGTTTTCCACCTAAGAAAGTTCTACTGTAGAATGATAAATCTATCTATGTATATATAAATACGCTAAGGAAAATTTTTGTGCCCCTTTTGCAGCTCATTGCGCAAACGGAGGAGTGTGGAATTCGGTATAGTTAAAGTTCGTATGGAGGTGCTTGTGCGAATGATAAAATTTTTTGTGTAAGTTCATGCACCGTAAAAAAAAAATTAGAGAAGTAAATTGGCGAGCAATATTTTGCGTTAATTCGGATGATGTTTCCATTGTTATGTCCATTTTGAAATTACAACATTAAGTTTGAACAATCCAGTAGGGTTATAATATTTCATCAAAATTTGCAAAAAATTAAATTATTCGCTCGCCAGTTAATGAAAATGTTATCGAAGTACATCAGTAGTCAATAGGAGATGGAAACAATATTACATTGTTAATGAGGTGTATGGAAATATTTCCGAGAAAACATAATCGCGGATGACGTATTGAAGTCAGTTATTTTAGCCCTATGATTCTACTTTTGCTAATACTGAAATATTTAATCGAATACATGGTGAACTGAAAACATATCATAGCTACGATAAAATAATTGCCATGATGATAGTAAAATCAATAATTACCCAGTTAAAGTTTTTGAGTTATTTGACTGTTAATGGTTTGGATAATTTTCAGTTAGCCGATTAAAAGCCAAATAATTCAAACCTGTGCCAACTGCAAACAAAACTAACGAGAATCACTGAGCATTTCCAGTAGAGAGTTCTTTCATCCGCATTTCTATGTTTTGGAATTTTAATTTAATTTATGTTATTTTACATGTTTGGGTCGGGGCGGCTGCACCCACCGCAAATGCGCCAGCTGACATTCACTTCTGTTATATGTACAACTAAATGAACTATAGGACGAGATTTCAGATTTTTTGTTATTGGTCATCAAAAATGCCAGCTGACTCCCGGACATTTAGTCGAATTTTCTACAAAATAATGTTATCAGTAAAGTTTGAATGAACATGTTAAGCAAAAATGGATATATTTTTTAGTATAAGAGGATTTTTTAAAAGCATGTATCACTGCTTGTTCTTTGGTTTTTCTTCCCCCCCCCCTCCCACCTGCAAACACTCTGCGCCCTACAGATTGAGAAACGCTGCTCTAGAGCCAAACAAGCTGAAGCCATAGCACCCCATAAGCTGGCGCACGTGGCGGCTCAAATACCGTCAGTGACGTCACATGCAACAAGACCATTTGGAGATTACAAAAATT
The DNA here is from genome assembly GCA_038373885.1 of Cheiracanthium punctorium. Classification (NCBI taxonomy): domain Eukaryota; kingdom Metazoa; phylum Arthropoda; class Arachnida; order Araneae; family Cheiracanthiidae; genus Cheiracanthium; species Cheiracanthium punctorium. The sequence goes on along the minus strand of JAWZYV010019740.1, from coordinate 425,410 downwards.
CTATTCTAATGCTGTTGCTAGGTTAGTTGTTTGTAGTGTATGGAAAAGATTAAATTTGGGCATGCGTAGTCACTACGGACCAAATACGGACTACTATTACTGACTGTGTAGAAATTGTTTATACTTATTTTTATCACCGGCTCCCGCGAAAAGCAAATCTACGAAACATTTACTCAGATTTAATTGTTATTCAAATTCAACACTTTCTGCCGCTGGATTCTTTTTTAAACGTAGTTGAGTCATTTTTTTCTTCTGAATTTTAGATAATTAAAAAATTGGACGATACGGACGTTTGTAAATATAAAATTTAACTGATGAACCGATTTCGAATTAGTATTTTTTAAATATTTCGTTATTAACTTATTTAATATTAATTTTTTCATGTAAAATATTGTTCTAAAGAGAAAGACATCTAGAAATACTTAAATTGACAGCTTGATTTGCAATTCTCTAATAGTTAACTGTAAATATCTGTAAAAATTAATTTGAGAAATAAACGAATAAATAAAAGCATTCACATTAGTTAACCAAAATTTAATGAATAGTGTTATTCTAGAACAATTTTTAAATAAAGAAAATGTAACTGTGAAATTGGTTTTCAAGGCTATCTTAATATTATTTCATTTGATTATTTGTCATAACAATATTAATACAACATTTATATCGCCAAAATTCTGCGATTCCAGAAAAAATTTGATATCTATTGCTAATTAAGTTTATTTATATCATATTTCATTAATCAGATATTAGAATTGAAAGTCTTGATAAAAAGGAAAGTGCAATAATAAATGCTCTGAAGTAGTGAGGTTTTTTCTGAACTACCAAAAATAAAATTTATTTAAAAAAAAATCTGAAACACTTTCATATTTTAAGCACACACTAAAGTGCTATATGTTAAAAGCGTATCATAATTCATGTGTCGACCCTATTTCTTTACCTTGTTTCATTACATTAGAAAGTATACTATACTCCATATGTTGTCCTATTCATCTTCCTTATGCTGTTAGGTAGGAAAGAGAATCTATGAGATAGCCCTATTTGTCTCTTGTCCCATAATGTTGGAAATTCACCTTTATAAATATTGCTTTGAAGAAAGTGCATCATAATCCATGAGTGCACAATATTTGTCTTTTTTGTTCCACAAAACACTTCTTCAGAATTGAAATCTATCAAAGTATTTTACTAAAACTATTGCATAGCTGCCAACTTTCCCGATTTCTTCGGGAGATTTCCCACCACTAATTTTTACCTAGCAATTCATGCTTAAAATAACGCCAAATATTTAATCAAACTGTTTAAAAATTGTGGTGGGTAATCTCCCAAATAAATCGGGAAGGTTGGCAGCCATGCTATTGTAAGATATTTCTCTGGCATAGTCTAAATATACTTTACCCTTATTTACACCAATATTGGCATCTTTACACTAATTAATATTTCCGTTAACAATAGCCCATTAAACAGCACAGTTTTGGAATTTCTCCCCAAGTATAGAAGATACTGCCAAGCTGGGTACATATAAAAATAAAAAAAATAAAAGTACACAATCATAACTTACTTCATTACGACCCTAAAATAATATATGCATAAACAAACATAATAATAATAGAAATTCTTTTGTTTTCACACTTCTTTCACTACACTGTTGCATCTTGGTTTGAAGTAGAATATATAAAATTAAATTTACTTTCCACCTCCATGGGGAGCCAGGAACCATGAGGTTTGTTAGCTACCTCCAAGACAACTCAGCTCAATAGTGTAAGAAATTGAAAAATTCATCAAAAGCGTGTTGATACAAATCATGTCCACAGGAATGCCCACAAATTGTGTCGACAGAAAAGAAATGATTTGAACAAAATATCACTAGTGCTAAGAAGTAAATACATTTCATCACAAGGACTAAATACATGTATATATTTTGATAATTTTATGTCTCCAAATGTCATATATTTAAATTTTTGGAATTTTTCTCTTCAGATGTTTGATATATTTCAACTTTTCATTTATTTCACAGGCATTGGATATGGAACAACTGTGATCTGCTTTTTCCTAAATGTCTATTACATTGTGGTTTTAAGTTGGGGTTTGCTGTATCTTTACCACAGTTTTACCCATACTTTGCCTTGGGCGACTTGTGATAATGAATGGAACACAGAATCATGCTTAACTGTCAAGGAACTGAATGAGACACTTTCAAATTTGACTTCCAGTGAACTTAAAGAAAGCCCAAAAGTTGATGCAGCTGTTGAATTTTGGGAGTAAGTCCTTATTTTATTGTACATATCAATATATCAAACAACTATACTGTTAAGAAATAGTTTGCATTAACAAACAAATATGGCTATTAAATACTCAAAAATTGACTCCAATTCTAGATAGTTTTATACATTTACCCGGCAGGATGTTTTGACACCCCACGCCCGAAAATACTTCTCGTTTTACTCCCCCTTAAAACTGATGTGGTCGGGTCCATGAGTACCTGTCAGTGGCGGATCCAGGAATTCTCTTTTGGGAGGGGCTAAATTTTGAAAAAAGCTTATTTCCACCCAAACAAAATATACAGTAAAGGAAAAATTTTAGTCTAAACCAATGTAAAAACTTTTGGGAGGGGCTAAGTGATTAAAAAAGATCACTTTACATATACAAAGTGCATAATGAAGCAGAATGTTACCCTTTAGCAATCTGTTTTTTTGGGGGGGGGGTGAAGCCCCCTACCCCCTCCCCTGAATCCACTACTGGTACCTGTCTGCAAGGTCACCTTCCTCAGTTTCAGACCAAAAATGACAAGAACTGAATATTGTTTAGATTCTTCGAATGATTTAGGGTGTGTGGACACCTCATGTGCACTCTCGTGTTAGAATTTTTTTAGTTCAAGACCATGGCTTGCCCCAGCCATTTCATTCGGTCTTTCCCTCTTTTGACATGTGATCAAGAGATGGAAAGACTTCATAATTGTTAGAGGAGACTCTAGATTAGGGATGGACAAACTTTTTCGGTTGCGGGCAAAAATTGAAATAAAGTTTCCCCGGGCCAAGATAACTTTTTCTAAAATTTTAAGAACAATATACAAGTATAACAATTTAAATATGTTAATGAGGTGAATGAAATTGGGATTTCATTTTTAAAAGTTCCTTATATTGAGGCTCGAAGTGAGATGTACTGATTCTAAGGAACAATGCTAAATGCTCATCTGTCAGTCTACTTTTGAAAGAATTCTTTCTAAGGTTCATAGTTGAAAGCACTGTTCACATATATAAGATGAGATGAACCAAATATAGCACTGATATTCTGGGCGTGAGATATTAAATTTGGGAAACTTACTTTTGATAATGATTTGTAAAACTCTGGCATATTTAGAAACAACTGCTTGAGATAATTGTTAGATTGCAACTCAATTGATTCAAGCTGCAAATCTGACCTCACTGCTTCACAATTTACGTTGAAAGGCATGGCAAAAATATCCAATTCTGTTTGAATGGCACTGAAACCTTGAAATCTGCGTTCGAACTCAAAATGCAGTTTTTTCAAGCCATCTTCATAATATGGATATATAATATATAAATATATATTTTCTTTTAATTTCCATTGGACTGGCAAATTAAAATTCTATCTGCGGGCCGTAGTTTGCCCATCCCTGTTCTAGATGAAGAATTAGAAGATTCAAATAATGAAGACATGCTAAGTGATCATCAGTCTGAGTCGGAGGAAGAATGCGATTCTTGATCAAACTAAAAATTAATAACAATAATTTAACATTTAAACTAGCATGTTTTTGAAAAAGTGTTTAATTATCATTAATTCGATTAACTGGTTGAAGCTTAAAGATTTCTTTCGTATTCATGCCATTTAATATTTGGGGCATGCTGACATCCCATATGCATTCTCGTGTTGCATTTCAGAGTGTCGTCCTGCCAGGTTAATTCTGTTTTCTGCTGGTGCTGCCACTTACATATATTTTTAAACTAAAATGTTCGTAGATAATATCTGTAAAGACAACAAATGCATACACGGTGTACCAAAAAGGTGGTAACATGATTTAATTCTTTATCTATCAATCGGAGAAAAGTGGCCAGTGTAAGTTGAAATATTCAAAATAAGCGAGGAAAAAGGACTGTTACACGTTAGGTAATTTCTCTCGTAAATTTTCAAAAAGTTACTTTCAAAGTTTTTATGACCTCCGTACAAAAAAATTTCCAATTAGCAAATTGTGCCCCGTATACCGATGAGATGATATACAAAATTTGAGAATCATATCCTAAAAGGTGTCAAAGATATCTTTAAACGGCAGATAATTTTTCTTTAAAGATGATCAGGGGCTATGCATAAATTTGAATGTATGACACTTGAACCCAAAAAATTTTCGTATGCAATTTTTGCATGACTACTGAAATGCGATCATTGGGCTTGATTTTTTTCCATTCGAGAGCCATTGAAAAATCGTTTAAGTCAGCATATATTTATCTTCATTTCTCTGACAATTTTTGGGTTAAAATTCATATATTTTGTTTATCAGCTCATTAGTGTATGGGGCACATTTTACTGATTGGAAATTTTTTTTCCGAGGGTCGTATAAAAGTTAAAAAAGCGCAACTGTTTGAAAATTTACAGGAGAATTTTTTCTTACCTTATTTTGAAGATAGTTTTAACTTACATTGACCACTTATCTCGAATAAAGAATTAAAGCGTGTGACCACTGTCGGACATTCTGTTTAGTCAGTACTTTTATAACTCAGAGAGTTAAAAGTTGACCCCGCATGATGCTCGACCTGAGATCTCAAAGTGTTAAATTGTGTCTAAATATGCTTTTCTTTTTCATATCTTTACAGACGTAAAGTTCTTCAAATTTCATCAGGAATTCATGATCCAGGAACTATTAGGTGGGAACTTGCTTTTACACTGCTTTTGGCATGGATTATTTGCTACTTTTGCATCTGGAAAGGTGTAAAATGGACAGGAAAAGTACGTTATTGTTTAAAGGTGTATTGTATTAAACTGTTGGTGTATTTTCTTCAATTCATTGTAAAGCTGAATTATATAAATTAGGCATTAAGCTTTACGTTTTCTGATTTTGTAGATTTCTTTCTTTTTTTTTTTTAAGTACATACTGTTGCACATTACATTTATCATTAGAAATTTGTTAGGGGGGGGGGGACTCCCAATTTATGATATTTGGTAAATGTCTGAATTTACAGTTGAATTTCTATTAACTATTTTCTAGCCTTTGAAGAAATGTGGATTTTTTTTTTTTTTTTTTTAGTTTTGCAACTTAAATTTTATATTTTGGTTTATTTGTGTGTTTGAAGTTCTGAAAATTATGTGAACATGAAGTATGTACAATTCAAATAAGTTTTTCTACATTTACTTAAAGTTATTTATTTAATGAGAACTGGTTAAAAAGGTTATTTTAAACAATGATATTTAAGCTCAATATTTATTGTGTTGAAATCATTAAAATAATTTTGACTTAAATCTCTCTACCACTAAACTGTACTGTTTATTAAAGAAATTAGTTTATTTTCTAATATGCATTTACATATTATAGTGCAAAGCATGGCTTACTGTTTTAGTTGATCAGCTGAAAATTGTAATACTGTTTAACACTATGACATTTTCATCTTAAAATTGATTATTTTAATCCCTTGTAATTCACAGAATTATGTGGAGATTCTCTAAATCTTCTGCATTATTTTTATTGTAATTTAAATTTGTCAAACATATTTTCCTGATTGATTTGATGTACTGTTGATATGCGTTTTTAATTTTAGGTTGTATATTTTACTGCAACTTTTCCTTACGTAATGCTTACCATTCTTCTTATTCGTGGAGTAACACTAAATGGAGCAATGAAAGGAATTATATTTTACCTCAAACCTGATTTTACTAAGCTTTTAGATGGACAGGTTAGTACTTTACAGATACTAGTAAAATGTGTGTGAGAATTTTTAGTTGTCCTTTCTAGCAATCTTATAATTTAATTAAAAAAAACAAATAAATGAAAAATAAATTTCATTCAGTAAATGAGGTTGATCATGACATTTAGATAAAGTTAAGTAAACTTATCTAAAGTCAAGTAAACTTAAGATGTTTTTAAAATTAAAATAATTTTCTCTTATTGCTAATAAATTACCTATTACTGTATATTAATGACATATTGAGGCAGAAAATGTAAGATTGCCTATAATCTTCGGGAAAAAGAGTTAAAAACTTAATTTTCAAAACTCATTTTATAAGAGAAATAAATTTGAAAGAATTAAAACTGCAATTAATATTCTGGCATGAATCAGGTTTTTTAATTGTATAGTAATCATTAAAGTTGATGTTATTAACATTCATTTTACCATATTTGTCTTTCATTTAAAATAAAATAAACTTTAGCATCATTAGAATTGTTATTGATTGGCATTGCTCTATTTTCATTTTATAATTGACTGTAATTAAACATATCTGTTCAAATATCGAAACAAAAATATTTATTCTTACAGTAATAATGCAAATTATTTATTGCTTGCTAGTTTTTAAAATAATATGTTATGAGTTCGTTTTAAAATTTGACATCAAGCAAAGTTTATGTACAGTTTTGTTTTATTTCAGGTTTGGATAGATGCTGGCACACAAATATTTTTTTCATATGCTATATCATTAGGTTGTATGACAGCTCTTGGTAGCTATAACGATTTTCATAATAATTTTTATAGGTACATATATTGCTTTATTGCTTAAATGATTAATGCTTTTTGTTTGAATTTTGTTAATTGGCTCAATTTTTCACAGGCAATGCATATTCATAGCATTTTTGAATAGTGGAACAAGTCTCTATGCTGGATTTGCTATATTTTCAGTTCTTGGCTTTATGGCCACAGAGCTTGGCGTTGATGTTGAGTATGTTGCTGAAAGTGGTTAGTTCATATTTTTTACATAATTCCATTAACATTAATAAATAATCAACAAATTTTTATAACAAGCTTCTCCACAAATATTTACAACCATATTTGCTTATCACTTGAAATTTTTAAATATTGCTTTTGCATGTGTGGAATGACTGCAAATATTCATGTAGTATTTGTAACAATTTGTAATACAGTCAACTCCCGCTAATCCGCGACTCTATAATCCGCGAACGCCTGTAATCCGCGATATAATTCAAATGTTAACAAACTTGTTTGTTTACATTTTGAGCGGCATTTGACTGGTAGTATTACTGTTATAGAAGTTATTTGATTGGCTGAATGTTATAAAGACATTTATTAATGGTTTTCCATAGGTATTTGAAGTAAATAATTTCATATATTTGAGCATATTATCATGTAATTAAACATACAAAAACTTATATGCTAAGTTGCATGTGTTCAGGCAGTGAATGGATGTAAATAACGAACTTCAAAGCAATGCACCGTCTAATCACATCGCTTTACTCTTTTCCTGAATGAAACAAACAAACAATCAACGAAAACGTTTGCTCTATGAGAGAGAGAAAAACTCGCGAGACGATCGTAAAGATTGACCGTTGCAATTAAAATTGGGTGAAAATATGTAACATGTTTAACTTTAAACGCAAACCGCGATTTGGCAGACGACACAACAGTTGCGCAGTTTTCCGATTCTCCCCCTACCTCACCCTTTTGATCTTCTGTCTAGCATTTGGCATGACTTTTCTTTTTTGGGAATCTTGAAAATATGATGTTTAGTAAAAATGTTGAAAGCATCACAATTTTTTTTTTCTCTGCAATTTTAGGAAAACATAAAATTTGATTGAATGGAATTTTGAAGAAAAAATGATGAAATGTTAGTACTTAAAAAAATCTCATTCAGAAGGCCTCTATATTTCATGCTTATAAATATTTGTGTTTAATAAAATGTATGTTTATAAGTGATTTTTTAAAACAGTGCATTTATTGCATCATAAATATGAATAAATATTTTTTAGGATATTACCATATACAAATTTTTAAAAAAATTAGAAAAATTCCCAGTATCTTTAATGAAAACTTCATTGTCTTTTTTCATAAAATTAAATACCATTCAAATTTCTAGCTTAATCTAGTAGCTGCATTAAAAACTTTCAACTCTTATTTCACTAGTTCACACACTGTAGTTAATGTTTTGAGTGTTTTTTAATGAAATTAGCTAGTAGTTTTGCTGCATTTAAAGGACTTAAAATGTGGTATTTCTCTTTCAGGTCCAGGACTTGCATTTATTGCTTATCCAAAAGCAGTTACTCAGATGCCTATTGCGCCTTTATGGGCTATTCTTTTCTTTTTCATGATTCTTATGTTGGGTCTTGACAGTCAGGTATATTGATATTTGTATGTCATTTGGTTGTTTTATATTCGTTTATATAATCAAGTCTAGAAAAGAAAAATCAGATTTAATTTGAACTTGGTGCAGCTTTATTATTTTATAATTCCCATTTACACAGGAAAAGGAAATATCTTTGGTATATATAAGGATTGCAAAAGAAAATGATCTTTGTATTAGAATCTGCTGTTCCCCAGCCCTAAAAAAAAATTAGGTTTTCTTGCATCATCATATAAAGGCATTATTAAAAGAACTGTGATAAAAGACATCAAAGTGTTCTCAAATAAAAGCATTTTATTTCATGATGCTGTAACATTTTGCAACATTAAAAAAAATCAAGCATTGAAAAACTTTTTTACAATCCAAACCAGGGTTGCTAGCTTGAATTTACTATATTCATCATGTATCGTTCTTCGTTTGCCTTCTACCTCCTCTCTAGGATGCAAGATGTGTGACACCTTACTAATGAAAAGCTTGTTTACTAATAAATTCATTTTTTATTTGGGATTTGATGTTGCTGATCACATGACTTGTCAGATGTATGTAAATCCGTCTTATCAACCCTTGGATATTTTGATTTTATTTACATTTCAGTAGTAAAGTTGAGTTTGCCCCTTTTAGAAAAATGTAAGTTGTGCCATTTGTTCTTAGTTATTAATATTCAATTTCTTGGAACAAACCATTTGAACTTGCTAAATAGAGCAATTCAAAAACGTAACTACAGTTAATGACAGTACCAAAACAATTGGGAAAAAACAAACAAAGGCAAATCATAAAGGACCACGGGACATCTGATGCATCATGCGAAAGCAAGGTCATTAGAGTGGTCTTTACAAAATCAGCTTTCAAAATTTTCATGGGACACCCTCTCATTTTGTTCTATGACCTAAAAAAGTGAATTCATGAAAAATTTCAAAATTTTAAAATGAGTTTTAGTGGTTGCTCCCTAGGTTTAAAAATATAAAAATTCATGTTCTTTTCAAGTAAGCTTTTTTCTCCCATTGAACTTTTATGTGAAAATAATAATCATCGATAACACCTGTATTTTTATTTTCTCAATTATTTAAAGGGTAACCAGTTAAAATGGGAAATGCATGTAAAATGTTTTGTACAAAGAAGCAAAACGAATTGAAAAACAAGTACCAACAAGTTTTGAAAGAATGAAAAAGCATGAAAATAAAAAACACTTATTAAATCTAATATTAAATTAAATCATTTAGATATAAAGAACTTTTCTTTAAATTGAGCAAAATAAACAGTGCATCGCAGGTTTCTTTTGATGATTTATTGATCACCCTATAGTCATGGTGCCCACTGGCTGCTAAAAGAAGACTATTTGCTACTATAATTGAGAATAGGCGACTATAGCAACTATTTACATGTAAAAACAGCTAAAAAGCAACTATTTTTCCAGGAGTATCAATGCAATTTCTGTTTTTCACATAGAACATTTCAGTTTAGGGCATGTAACCACACTACTAACAACATGATAAACACTGAGCATAGCGCAGCAATGTCCACCGGTAGATTTTGGGAAATATCTAGCAAGAACAGATAAGCTAGATTCGTAGTGCCTGTGTCGTTCCACTACAGTAAAGGTTGTAGTTCACTACAATAAAATGTGTTTTCATAATCAAAAAATTGGCAAAGCTTTCAAATTCCCAAAACATAATGCAGCCAACGTTTCGATTGATACAGTGATATATCATTCATTTTGTCGCAGGAACTCTGCTGAATTGTCAGATTCGTATTAGAGAGTATGCTTTAAAGTCTGGGGTTTATAGAAAATTTCAGTAGCCAGTCGAGATGTCAGGACGAAACACAAATATAACTGTTTCTAGAAACTTCTCAAGCAATCTTCAAAGCACAATTTACAGGAATTTACAAGCAGTAATTCTATAGATAACTAGTCATCAATCAGAGCAACTTAACACAAATACTGCAATATTTACAGTAAATAAAATTGTAATATTTACAGTAAATAAAATTGTTCCATTTGCTAAAATATCAGAATACTTGAGCCAAACCCTTGACTGCTCCACAGCATACAACAATACTGAATTCATAAACAAAATTTAAAATACTGTTTGGCAAAACAACAGTGTCTCTGACATCATTACACAAAGCATTACGTTCTTAATAAATTGCTAGCATTTGGTAGAAAAGCCAATTCAAGACTGAAACAGTGGGATGCCTTACTCACATATTTATACTTTTTGGGGAGTTCCCAAAAGTTCTGGCAAAATCTGTCCAGTAAATTCTCTATTATTTTCCTGATATCATTTGTATAATGCTAAGCAGGCAAGTAAGCATTGCAGGTCTCTCTCTCTCTTTTTTTTTTTTTTAGTCATGTTAGATGTTGCCAGTCTTGGTGATTTTGTGGCAAAATATTGACAAAATTGGTGCAAAAAATAAGCCACCAAAACTTAACCCAGCCAAGCAATACCGCCAATATTTAACAAGAAACTCCCAATTCTGATGCTATCCCATGTGGATATTAAATGTTTCTATCTTGCGTTCTAGTTAACCGATTTTACATCCAACAAAATTCAAAACTTAGTAACACTGTTAACTTTTATTAGTGGTAACGTATGCCTCATGAAAATTAATACACCTGTTTCTTGTTTTTAAACAATGCATTTCCCCCATTTTAAATTAAATTTTTTGTATTTTGAGTATTTATTTATTTTTTAATTCACATAATAATTCAATAAAAGATTGTTAACAATTCCATGATCTAAAATTCTATTATCTGCACGTTTATTGATTCTGGTATATGTAGTTTTGAGAGAGTTTACTGTGTTTTGCACTTTATGCTTAACTAAAAATACTTAGACATTAAAAACTGTCACTGTCTACTTTATAATGTTTTGTTCTATGAACTTCTGCATCTAAGGAAACAGAACTAAACCGCAAGCATCATCTGCTACATAGTAATATATAATGAATTTAATCTTCACAAATATTATATAAACTTCTTTCAGAAAACAAAATGTGTATTTAACATTTTTTAAACTTTGTTTAGAAGATTTCAGTCTGTTTAAATTGTTAAAAAGGATACTATTTTTACCATAAAGATTACTATTTTTACTTTCCGAACATGTACCATGTAAGGAAAGTATTGTAATCATGAAAAAATTCGACTTCGAGATTTTGGTGTTTTTACACGTTTTGGGGGCTTCTGAATCCATTTATGCTATTTTTACGAGATGTATGTATGTGTGTTTGTGTGTATGTGAGTGAACACGATAGCTCCTGAACGGAGCATTCGATTGAGCTCAAATTGGATATATATGTCATAAACCACCGTCACAAGACCAGTATTGATTTTGGTGTATTATAGTTTTTCTACAGGGCTACGACAGAGATTTCTCTTACATTATGGCCTATCGGGGGAAATTCTTGAAAGTGCGCTAGCGTTTAAACGGTACCTTCGATTGAGCTGAAATTGGATATATATGTTATAAATTACCATCTTAAGACCGGTATTGATTTTGGTGTGTATAAGACTCATAGTTTTTATACAGGGCTACAACAAAAATTTCTTTTATATTATGGCATAATGGCATATGGGGAGAAATTCTTAAAAGTGTGCTAGCCTTTAAACGGTAGCTTCGACTGATCTGAAATTGGGTATATATGTTATAAATTACCATCTTAAGACCGGTATTGATTTTGGTGTGTATAAGACTTATAGTTTTTTTCTACAGGGCTGTGACAAAAATTTCTTTTATATTATAGCATAATGGCATATGGGGAGAAATTCTTTAAAGTGCGCAAGCGTTTAAACGGTGCATTCGATTGAGTTTCAATTTGGTATATATGTTTGAATTATTCATCAATTAAAATTTATTTAAATGCTTGGTAATGATCTTAATCGTAAGTGTTCGGAAAGTCGAGTGAAGTCACTCCAGATTTTTTAACCTGGAGGCTGCTATCAGGCTACTATTTTGTACCCTGAAGGCTACTAAAGCAACTCTTTATGTGGCTGTGGGGTGGCCACCCTGTATAGTCTGCAGTACATAATTTTTTTTTTGCTGTATATCTGTTGCGTATAGTATTTTACCTGCAGTTTCAAAGCTTACAGGTATCTATAAAGTATCTAAAAAATTTTATCTTTATTAGCCCCTTCTCTATTTACATTTCACTGTTTAATAACTTGCAACAAGAAAAATTACAAATTACTAGTGTTTTAGCTTAAATTCTTTTTAATATTATTATGATTTTTAAAAAATTCAAAACAAAAGTTGTTTTGTAAAGAATGTAGCTTTTTTTTCTTAAGTGTGAAACCTAAGTGAAATTGCACAATATGAAAACCTCTCATCCCCTTGTCACAAAATGTCACAATTTCACAAACTGTCTTTCCCTCTGAGCTTGGCATCATTTGTGGATGGCTCTTAAGCAAGCATGTCTATGTGAGTAAGTGTAACTAAAAGAAGTTGTACATATGATTTAAATGAATCATCTTAGTAAAAAGTCTGATCTTAATCAGTACTCGGACTGTATAAAAATATTTTGAACAGCAATGAAGTAGAATACCATTGTATCTTGTGAGAATAAAGAGGAAATAAATATCATTTCTGTATTGAACAATTTCACTTAAATTGCCCCCTTTTCATTCTTTATACAAAACCATTAAAAAAAAAAAATTTCTAATATATAATAGCAAAAAGAATTGAAATTGAAACACTTATAATTTGCAATTTTACTTGATATAAGTTATTAAACAGCAAAATGTAGCTAGAGATTGGGGCTAATAGTTTAAAGAGAGATATACTTTTTTACTGTACATTTTAGATAGCCTTAAACTCTGAAACTGCAGGTAAATATTAAACACAAGAAACATTTGACAAAGTATATTTACTATAGCTCTTATGGTGGTCCTTAATTAATCAATTTTAAAATTTTTATGGCATTATTTTATTCAATTAAAAGATAAAAACCTATCTAAATGATTTAATATTAGTTTTAATAAGTGCTTTATTTTATTTTCCATGCTTTTTCACTTTTAGAAACAAGCTACTGTTTTGCAATAATTTTGCTTCTTTGTACAAAGCATCCTACTATATATAGTTACTCAGATCCCAGACTCACTGACTCTGCCACAATTCTGTTTCAACTACTCCAAAACAAAACTTTTACTGTCATTAATCCAAACAGATTAAAAAGCTATTGTCTTAAAGCGTAATAAAAATCACACCATTGGTGCGATTGGCTTAAAAATTTTCATAATTATGCTAAACAATGTATAAAAAAGAATCTGTGCTACTTTTAAAATCTGAAAATCCAACCTTCCCTGATTTTTAAGCAAATTTTTGCTATTTTCAGCTTTATTTTAATTCTGAGAGTAAAAAAAGGTTAATCAGTTGCACGACAAAATTAGGTGTCACAAGTGCTTTTCACATTAGATTGATGTCACAATTATGAGGCTTTGAAGGGAAAATTGCAATTTCCATTTGTTTAAAATCATTTTTCTAGATTACCCAGTTTTTTTTTTTTTTTCTCCACAAATAAAATGATATTATTCTACATGAACCATTAATATAAGAGGCTGTTCCCACATAATGAAATTTTTCGAATGCAAAAAGTTTCTGCATATTTTCAAATGAACACGCAATTCCAATTTCAGTATAAAAAACTGAATAGAAGTTATTTATTTTAAGCAGATAAAAATTAAATACATATATTGAGTGTAGACATATTTTTATCAAATTTTTTCCTGGTGCCGATTGTAATTGCCTCCACAACAGGCTTCATCTTTGAGTTTCACATATATTTTCCATTTTAATAGGTTATCCTTAGAATAATTGAGGGGGGGGGGAAACAGCAGGTGTTATTGATAATTATTTTATCAGTTCATGTAAAGTTCATTGGGAGGGAAAAAAAAAAATATTGCAGAACATGAATTATTAAACTTAAGTAACAACCCCTAAAACTCATTTAAAAATTCTTGAAGTTTTAATGGATTTCCTTCTTTAGGTTATAGAACAAATGTGGGGGTGCCCCATAAAAATTCTTAGACTTTTACTTTTTATGGATCCCTTTAAAGGTCATTACCCTGCATTTGCACTTCTCTTGACTTTAGGTACTTTTCTGCCATCCTTTTAATCTTTTTTCACCTAAATAAGAAAAAGAGTAGAAAACTTCAAATATTCTGGCTTTTACCCTGCACTTTTGCTTATGTAAGTAGAGCGTTAGTATTAAAAATAAATAAATAAATAAAACATTTAATATTTGTCTCTCCTATGAAAAAGTGTTTTTAGTTAAAAATACACAATACTGTAAAATAAAATTTTAGTTAATTTAAAATTTAATGTTTTTGCTTTATTAAGGGACTGAGAGGCATAGGCATTATCTGAATTTCTTATTTGAAAAACTACTTAAGTCATGGGATAAGTTTTTCAAGAATCTCTAAAACTGTATAAGGTACAAAAAAAAAATAAAAAAATATTGAATTAATGATTACATAAACAGTGTGTTTGTTGTTTTTAAGCAAGAAACAGAGTTTATAGTTCTCAGTGGCGGATCCAAAAATTCTGTTTTGGGGGGGGGGCTACATTTTGAATAAAAGCTTATTTCACCCAAACAAAATGTACAATAAAGCAAAATTTTAGTCTAAACCAATGTAAAAACTTTTGGGAGGGGCTAAGTGATAAAAAAAGATCACTTTACATATTCAAAGTGCATAATGAAGCAGAATGTTAGGGGAAACTCTTGTACCTAGGGCCAGCTATTTTCAAATGGCAATATCTTTACTTATAATTAACTTACAATAATAAAAACAGTTTGTATTTATTAAGTTCTTTATTCTCTTTAAATAAAAATCACTTCAAGTATCGAAACAAAAAAATTGGAAATGATAATGAAAATTTTAAAAAAATTACAAATGGCCCTAGGTACAACAATACTATTGTACCTAGGGCCAGTTATTTTCAAAAACCGAAATTATTGTTTACAATATATAAAAAAAAAATTGTATGCATTATTTCTTTTGTGCACAGTTTCTAAAATCTTTGTAAGGAAGAAATGTTTATTATTCCACACGCTTGATTCGCAAAACTGAAGCCAAAAGTAGGTAAAAAGCATTGGCGTTCTGAGCCTCCAACAGTTTTTGGTTAAGGCAATTTAAATATAACATCATCTCTGTTGATAAAATTGTATCACTGTGATACAAAAATTTATTCGAATCCTTAGAGTCGTTTTAGGTATTTAACAGGACACTGATCATCTGTAACGTCAACTACTTCTGCTATGTAAAAATGCTTTAGTTTTTTCCGATCTAATTTTGTCAAACAGAAATCTCCCTTTTCAAGTTCATCACTGGGCCTTTCATCAGCTATTGGAGAATCTGTGCTGCTTGCAAAATCTGAAGAGTCCATTTCAAGTGATTCCTCAGGTGTATCAGTGAGAATTCTACACTTGCCAGGTTTTTATCCACCTCTTCTGGCAGTACGAGGTTTAGCCTTAAGAAAAGGACGCAATTGTTCAGGTGTTACACATTGGGTTGATACAGTTTGATGTGGAAGGCTGACAATTAACAAATGCGTCCATTTTTTCTGTAACGTTGCATTATCAATAGGTCTGCTCACAGCCAGACTCTCAGAAGTTGATTCATCTGCAGTTATTGTGGGCCTGTCTGTTACATAGGAACTCAAATATTCATCTTCACGAAATATATTCTCATCAACTGGCCATATGCCTGATACTCTAAAACCGGACTGGATATTTGTAGGGGTAAAAGCTAAGGGATATGCTTTGCTAACATTCTCACCTACTTCATAAATTATAAGAGGTTTACCTGGATTTATTTGCATCCAGTTACTGCAGGCTACATTGTAATATTTTTTTTAAAGGGCACAAATACACCTCTGTCTAATGGCTGTAATTTATGACTAGTATGAGGCGGTATTGTCAGTAATACCATGCTATTTTCTTTTGCTAAGTTGATGGCATGGTTGAAAAAAATGGAACGAATTTTAAATATTAGATTTGTGCTATAAAATCCTATTTATCTTCCCCATCCCCATTTTTATAAAAAGTTAACAGCACAAACAATAATATTTGTACCTAGGGCCATGGCTGTAGGTACAAGACAAGATATGGCCCTAGGTACAAGATGTTGTTCTTTTTGACAAAATGGCTTCCACAGCCAAAAATCTGCAAAAACCAAACTTTCTTTGTGTTTCATTTTTCCCTTTAATGATTACAAAAATTATCCGTTATACATTAAAACATAAGTTTTCACTTACTTTCACAAAATAAGACTTCAGTTGATGTGAAAAAATTTAGTTTTGATCATCAAATCAAGACTTTCTTTTTTATTTAACTATAGCTTCTTCTTTCTTTCATTAAAAATAGCTACTATGATTTGAAACAGTGTTGCCACTCACTCCAATGAGTAAAAATGCTGTAAAATAAACTTAAATAAAGCATGGTGGCCCTAGGTACAAGAGTTTCCCCTACTCTTTAGCAATCTCTTTAGGGGGGGCTGAAGCCCCCTAGCCCCTCCCCTGAATCCGCTACTGATAGTTCTTTTAAAATTAGACGGCAGCTATGTCATAACATAATTATAGAAAATTAAGTAAGATAATCTAAAACATTAACATTCACATGTATTTTTAATATTAAGACATAATCATATTCACTAGCATGTTCATTTCCATTATCTTTGGTTCTGCAGCTAATTGTTTATTTGTAATATCAGTTACACTATGTCATTTGAACAAATAAAGTTGTAGTGACTTACATGGTTTTTACCCAGTTTGTCAGTCCATCTATTAGGATACTTGTGTGTGTTGGGGTTGAGGGGGGGGGTGTTAAGAAAAATCTGTATTATTGTGATGTTTGAAATGACCAATTTTAAGAGTTGGAATGTATAAAATTCATCTAGTGACATGAATCTTTGCTTTACATCCTCGTAAGACTAGTTGTTTGGAGTTTACTGAGAATGGGTTTTGTGAAAGTGAGATTATAAAGTCTCTGTTAATTGTTCAATTATATGGTTTATATTTTATAAGTTTATATTCATAATATTAATTTTTTTTAGTTTGTAGCTATTGAAGGCTTTGTGACTGCCATTGTTGATATGTATCCAAACTATTTACGGGTAGGCTACAGACGAGAAGTTTTCATTGCGTGTACTTGCGCAGTTTCATTCCTTGTTGGCCTTTCAATGGTGACTAATGTAAGTTTCTTATTATTTTCTTTCTAGTCTTTTTTTTATAGTTTACTGCAATTATATTACACAAAAGCATGTGAAGTTTGAAATAACCCAATCCTCCAGAGCTGCCATTGATTTTAGGTGTGATAAATGCTATATAGTTACAGAATCTCTAATATGAAGGGAATTGATCAAATAATATGTAAATTTGCTAGAAACTTTTTTCCAAAACATGATTTTTAATACTTCAGCACTACCTTACATACTTTCAGAAACTTTTCCTAATTTCTTGGAAATTCAGTGCTTAATTATGAGTTCAAGGACAGTTACAGAAATTCTTCTTTTCACTGATGATTTAGTTTTAAAATGTTTAATTTAAAAATGTGTTCAAATTTTGCGTAGTACAAGGTAGATGTGTAGAATACATATATTACACTTGTGAATAGGAGAATGCACAGCTGTTGTGCATTGGATTTATACTTTTAAGAAGTTTTAAACTACATGTACTTTTTCTTCTACTTTTTTAAATTTCTGAATCACAGCCTCAAACTTGAATGATTAACTGGTAAGTTCCTTGGTTTATGCTTATAGCAATGTTACTCAAAACAACTGCAAAATTAGAAGGTAAAAGGGATGTGTGGAGGAGACACAGGAATTGTGAATCAAACACATTTAAAAAAATACTGTCCATGAACTAACAAAAAAGTACTGAAGATTCATATTTGACCTTTGCTATTATACTTTATTTACATCACTTTTTTCTAACTTCTGGTGGTGGTGGTGTAGTAAATTTTCAACTGTATGGTGGTTGGGATCTGAAATATTTTCTTCTTTGCTTAAAATTTCAGATTTTAACATTCTAAACAAAACTTTATAGCTCCCCGTCTTACTCATCATCTCTCCCAATAAAATTTTTTAATGTATAGAATAAATTTACTTGCAGTTCTAACTGACAAGTAGATATTTTTTCTATTTTCTAAATTATGGGTTTGACTGCTAACAAATTGAGTTTTGTTAGTATTTATCTAGAATGTTTTATACCAATTTTTGCATTTTCTTAATGAGATTCACTATATTCATTTTATCATCATAGCATTTATGTATTAAATTTGCATAGAGCTTTATTTTAGTATTGCACTTTCTTAATCAATCTGCTTATTAAACAGTGCACAATACATTCAATATATTACATATATATTACTCTCTAAGTTAGATTCACTGTTGCAAAGTGCAATACATGCATGGTTGAAGTATGCTTAGATATAAAGAAATGCTACCTTATACTGAGCATTACTTATTCTGTAGGTTTTAAAGTATTGCAATGCATTTTATGTATAAAAATTAGGTATCTGACTTCAGTTTTTATCATATAGTTTTATAAATATTTATGGCTGTATATAACCTTACCAGCCAGCTATCGAAAATTCCTTATGGAATATGCTCATGTCCTATTAGTGGCTGAGCTGCCTACTTAAACATAGAGATTACTCTGATGTCAGGAAAACCTATGTTCAGTTTGTCTTAAGCAGACAGATTGTATGGCTGTTCATAGAATTTTGCTGATCTTTTCAGATGTAACATGAATACTTAGCATACTCAATTTTAATGCTTTCACAAAGCAATAAGCTTTTGAAAATTTAATCAAATAGGAAAATTGATTTACACTGAAAGAAACCTAAAGGAACTACTTATTATAAATACATTTAAAAGAATGAAATATAAAGTTAATTCTGAAAAGCATAAGAGATCTTCAAATATGTTCTGCCATTCTTAAATAATAAAAAGAAATATTGCACATTAAATAATGAATGTTTTAAAAATACTTGTAAAGTTTAGAATTTATATCCGATATATAATACTTGATTAAAAATTAATACTTGGTGGAATGAAAGTATTTTTTGCTGTTTTAGAGAAAATCTATCAGGTATAGTAAATGCAATTATATCACCATATCATCATACTAAATTAAAAATTTATAAATTCAGTTGTAGTAAAAATTGTTTTGAAATTCAGTTATAGATACCCAAAATGATAGAGCACTACTTAGATTCTTTCTTTTGTACAACAAGGTATTGAAACTAAAAAGCCTAACAAATGTGCAAAATTGAATTTTTAAAGGTTGTACATTTTACTCACTTAATACATGGCGACCAATGTTGTAGGTTTTTGGCCTTATTTTTGTAAAATGTCCTGTGAAAACAAATAAAACAATTTTGTAAAATATTTCATTTGCAATGGTACATGCTGATGTGCATTCAATTTATTCAAGCAATGTCTATTCAACTCATTACATTTAAATGAATACTTTTTAAATGTTATTAATAGAATCAATTTTCTGCATTTCTTCCATAATAGTGATTCCCAAACTTTTAAACAATCAACACTTTAGAAACCTAATTTATAGTGACCCATTTCATCCTCAGCACATTGAATTTTTTCGGATGTTAAATTGTGAAAAGTTATTATGTACATATGTATTCAAGGTCTTGTACCAATCCACCAAGTGTTTGGGAAATACTGTTCTTATATCATAAAGCTAACACAAATGCATCAAAGTGTACTTAAAAAAAAGGGGGGGGGAGAAAAAAATATTTGGTATGGCCTAAGAAATTTGAGAAATTTTGTGCTTACAGAAAGGTTATATTAATTTGTTTAGTACTAGTTTTTTTTTTTTTTTTTTAATAACATTCTACAATTCTGCTTGCATGCTTGAAACACCATCAAAATATGTAAAGATGTTTGAACCTGACAAAATGCCATAGGCACACTGTTTCATAGTTAAGTTCTCCACAAAACTTAGAAATTTCTCTCAAAGAGTATAGACTTAAAAGCACTGGTAGGAATACAGATCCCTTCAAGATTATTATTATTATTTTTTTTTTTTTTTGTGAAAAATTCTCATGTTGTTGATGTGAGTGTGCAAGTAATATTGTCAAAAATTAAAGTGATATGAGATTAAATACTTTGTATGTTCGAATAAATATTTTGCTATAAAATTTTATGGCCTTAAATAGTTTATAAATTTTTGTAGCATTGGATTTCATGTAGTAAGAAAACAAATTCTCATCTGTGTACCCATTTCCTTATTAGTGAGCAGAACAGTGCATGGATTGTATTAATAGCATGGATTTTGTAATGGTTTTAATACATAAGTTTGACACTTTGTTTAACTTTATTAATTCATAACTTCATAATGCACACTGAAAAATACTGACAGTTTCTTCATATATTAGAAATTTATTCAAAAATAAGTTTTATTTTATTTAAAATCTTTAAACCAATTTGTTTTCTGAAAAAAATTGTTTAAATATACTATTTAGAATCTCACTTTAATTCTTTGCTGTTTTCCTCTAACTGAACACGCAGGTGCCTTCAACAATACAGTACTTAAAGTCATATTTCAAAGTATTGCACAGTTTGCTTTTTCTATATTAGTCTTATTATTGTAATATTTATTGTAATAAATATCTATTGTTTAAACTAAAAAAAAAAATCTACTGCTGTTAAAAAATACTAAAAATTGTTATATTTGTAAAACAATTTGATCAGAAACTTTTTTTTAATACTGAAATTCAGTTTGTTCATTTTATAGTATACTGTTATTCATTTTGTTCATTTGTTTTCTGTAATGTTCAATTAGGGAAAACAGTGTATGCTCTGAGTAAGATATTTTTTTTTTGGGGGGGGGGGGGAGCAGAAAAGCTTTTTATGCTTTTGAATTATTACTTTATTTACACTTTGATAATAATAAAAAACAGCCTAAACAATAAAATTGGCTGTGCTTCTTCGGTGAAAAAGAGCTACTTGTTTAGGAAAGCTGGGTTATAATCCTTAATAGATTCTGTAATTCTGCTTTTGCAGTTTAGAAATACCAACGTATTATATACCATGAAATTTCAAAAACAAGATTTTGTGTATTTCTTGATATTTTACTTGACATTTTGTGTACATCATGAATCTGAAATAAGTTTTTGTCAATTAAACTATTTAGCTATTGAAAGTCAAACACTGTGATGTGTACTTTAACACAAAAAACTACTGTGAAAGCTGAAGATCAGAGGGGTTTAAGATTTTGACTTTATTTTCTTTTGACCCAAGTCAGGAAATGGTCTCAATGTTGTATTCATTCTATCAACACTCTTCATTTAATGTTATGTGTTAATTATTACATTAAATGGCAAGTTTTAACTTGCTGTTTATTTATCTTATATGTTGAGCAGCAGAGTATCTTTTATTACAGTGTGTTGATATGTAATTAATACACAATCGTGTGTGATGAGGGTTCAGTCTGTGTCTCACAACTATGTTAGGCAACTTACCTTTCTTGAAAGAAAGACCAATTATTATCTTGAATAGGTCAAGGCAAGTTAATTATTGGAAAAAGGTCTGTAAGAGAAATTCATTAATTCATTATGTGATTTGCTGGATTTCTTGTTCACATTTATATTGTTTGCCAATTTTATACTGCTGATGGTTAAGGTTGTGAAATTCTGCTTAGCATGAGAAGTAATTGTTACTTTTGAACATTTATTCAGTTATTTATTATTATTATTATTTATTTATTTATTTATTTATTTATTTTTTTTGTATTCTGGTGGATTTTTTTTTTTTTTTTAAAGTCAAAACTGCCGTTTAGATTAAGGATTTTATCTGTAGACTTCAACTTTATTGTTTACTCTTCCTTGTGATTTCCTTTCCCCCTGCTTTTTGTTCATTAAAACAACATCGATTTTTGTTTCCTTTTATTTGAAGTTTCTGTCTGATCATTTATTTTCTGGTTACATTTCTGTTTTTAGCATATATTTTCAGTTTTGTTTTTCCTACTCTAACACAGCACTATAATTTGTGCAAACATGGACTTGCAGCTTTTCTTACCTTCACAAGATTTTTTTTAATTCCTGTGTAATTACCAGTGCAGTAAGTAAGAATAAATTTGCCTTCTGAACCAATAAACCCTAAAAAAATTTTCAGTAAAATATTTTACTGAAATCTATTCACTACAAAACTTTACAGAGGATTGTGTTAAAAACATCTGTACATTAAACCCTTGATACACTGGCCTTCATGTGATCTATCAAAGATGGTTGTGTTAAAGCATTTTTTTTTTTTTTTTTTTTTCTAAAATATCAATTGCTGTGAAATGAGATGATTGCTATATCAGGGTTGATGTAAAGATGTTCTAGTGTACACACTGTAAGGAATTCAGGTACATTTTTCAAATGAAATTTAAATTCTATGGTAAAATTGAATGCAAGCTTTAAAATATTAATTTCTGATTGAATTATTATAATTCAGTATCATATTTATGAAGATTTTATTTATAACAATCTTTTGTTTTTATGTTTATATGTTCTAGTTACATGATTGTATTCATTCATAGTTTTCTTTTTCAGTTATAAATGCAAAAGTAAGAATTTTATTCAATTGCATTCATTATTTTATAAAATGTTATGAAAGCTGAAATTAAAAAGAAAAATGATATTTTTCTTTTTAATTTCAGTTTATATTTATAGATCATATAAAATTGATTTTGAAAGAACTTAACTCAAAACTATGTATTTTTTTTACATTGTTTCGGACAAAAGAGGCATAAAAAATTTAATTTTAATCTTTTACTCTTCGGTGACATATTTTTATTCTGTGGAGTAGATGATAAGCTTTTCTTTTTAAATATATAAAATATATACTTTATTCTCTTATATAATTTTCCAATTACCTACTAAAAATTAACATACTAATTACTTATTGAACACTACTTATTCCTAATGCAATGAGCATATTGTTTGTAGTGTTAGTCATTAAAATCTCAAACCAGTGTAATGTATTGCATGGTTTTTATATGTGAAAAATACTCTGTATCTCAACATCTTTAAAAGTCAATGGCAGCTTTCGGGATATCGAGGTTATTAATTGTGTGTCTAATGTTTAGTTTTTCTTGAAAGGGAATTTTCTTCTGTTTCATCTTTTTACCCCTATGGTGAGTATGCCTTGCATTTTCTGACATGTCCACAGAGTGCTCTTCATGTGGAATACTACAAAACTTTTCATATATTGATTGTTTATAAAGTCCTGCATTTTTCAAATGAAAGCTGAGCATTGTTAATGCAACTTTAAATTTGTAAGAAATTTAGATTACACAATCTATTTTAAAGTAAAATGATGCTTATACCGTTAAAAATTAAATAATTACTCTTTTTGAAGAGCAAATGCTACGAGAAAAACAAACTTGCAATTTGCTTTTGACTAAAAACTAAAAAAGCTATAAGTTACTGACGTAGCCACTGTTTTTAGGTATTTTTTATATTATAAAACTATGCGAGTGAGACTAAAAAGGTTGCAGATAGGTAATTTAACTATATATCTAAAGCGAAACATTGTGTAGATGTTGCAAATGCATCTTTGCACTTTGCTGCAAATTCTTCCATTTCCATTTAAAGCATCATTTCTTGCTTCAGAAAAGTTTTCTTGGTATTCTTCATTGATTCCTCATATAACATTACGCTTTAAATTTCGAAATTGAAAATGCAGTATCACAGGACTTTATATGCAGTCTCTGCTCTGCGTGTCAGGTGATTCTTTCCAAGAATCCCTGAGACCTTAATAGATTTAATGTTATACCTCATTTTTTAGGGTGGTATGTACGTGTTCCAAGTGTTTGACTATTACTCGGCAAGTGGTATGACTCTGCTCTGGTTCTGTGTCTTTGAGTGCGGAGCTGTTGCCTGGGTATACGGTACGTAACAGTGGTGGCTGTACTTCTAACACACAACAAAGTCTCTGCCCCTCCCAAGTTTAAGTCACAGAAAATTACCAACCAGTTTTTCTTAGCAGGCAACAAAATTAACTCTTCACCCCCACTTATACTAACATATCCCAAAATCGATTGGATTTCCTCTGGTTCATAATAAATTTTGTTTTATGTAATTTTTTTAATGTTTGGAAGGATTCTGCTTGTAACAGTATTTTGATTTTAGATTATATAGTTATGATTTCAATGTCTTCATTTATTATTATTTAGACATTATATTTATTTTGACTTGTTATTTTATTTTACTTATGGTTTGAAAATTTATATTCTTAGATTTATCTTTTTAGATTTATGTTCTTAATTGTATAAAAATAAAAAAACTCGGCTGTTCAAGCCTCATCGGGGGGAAATCCCCCTGAACCCCCTAATTTTTTAGTTTCATTATTGCCATATTAAAACAATATTAATTGACTTTGTCATTTTATCGCTCACCTTTCGCGTATTTCGCCTGGTAACCGTATGTTGAAATTTTCATGAGTGTAGCCTATTTATAGAAAAATACATGTGATGCATATTCTACCGCTTACGAAATATTGTAACAATAGATTGAAGCTGTTGTGAACTAATAGTATTTAAGTAATTTAAAAAATACACATGAAGCATATTCTACAGCTTACGAAATATTGTAACAATAGATTAAAGCTGTTGTGAACTAATAGTATTTAAATACATGAAAAATTATGTCGCATTTTTGGGACACATTTTTCAATAAAGGGTGTTGAGAGATAAAATGATATAGTCATTAAAATTTACTCCTTTTTTTTTAGATTTATATTCTTAATTGTAAAAAAAATTTAAACTACTGTGGATTTCTTCCAAACAAGTGTTCAGCACCTTTCCCACTTGTATAAAATAAGAATTATACAGAGAAAATAAATTTATTCTTAAAATCTTCCTTAAAAGTTTAGAAATAATTGCTTTCTTACAAGAACTAAAAATTAACTATTCCTTAATGCTATCTATTATTAAAATCCTTAAACTCCCCCATATTATTCTAAATTCTTTGCTTGACTGGTTGGTTCAACTTGACCTAAGATCTCCTAAAAATAATTAGGTAGCTTTGTTGCGGGTGCTGACTGTCCTTCGAGCAGACTCAATGTTCCCATTGCTGCTTTGGAAGGACAGTGTTATATGAAGGTACTGAGTAGTGTTATCTGTGTTTGTGGGTGCTGGACTGTCCTTCGAGCAGGAATGCTTTGGAAGGACAGTGTTACCAAAGGTCCAACTGCTGCGACGAGCAGTCTTCTACCTTAATGTTTTACAGCATCACTTTCAGATTTCTTCATTATCTTCAACTTATTTCTTCAGGGTGTGAATTTTAATTACTTATACATTTATTATTTTTGTATAAAGACTGTTCCTCTGTACCTTATGTATTAACTTAGCCATTCTGCTTGGCAGCTAATGCAATCTGCTGACAGATTACTATGCATGACAAAATGCTTACATATGATGGGTATCATGGTAAAAATACATCTAACATTGTTTAAAAAAAAATAATAAAGTTGCTGTCATATGTGTTTTCTAATGCAGTGCTCATGGGCCAAGTAGGAATGGCTCTAGTTAATATGTAAGAGATTTTTATTGTTGCTTCATTAAGATAGTTTGAAAATTACTTTGATTCACACTCTGATTAATTTTGTTTCACTGTTTTATATTTTATGCATACATCAATATTAAATATTAAGTTTAAACCTTAAATGGACAATTATTTTAGTTGTAATTTTGTAAATCTTAATTTTGTCTAAACTTTAAAATATTTTTACAATTCTTACTATTATGTGTATAACTGCACCTGGTTTATGTGTAATTTTAAAATTAGATTTTGCGTATGAAATATATATATATTTATGTGAACTCTTAGTGAACTGTGTTAGTCTTTGTTTATGTATTGTATAATTCTGTTGAAAGTTTCTGAAGAATTGTAGCATTTCACTGTTTTATAATTTAATCTACAAGTTAAAGCTTTTCTAAATCTTATAATTCTTTTATATAAAATTGAGGTATCCACTTTTATAAATTGCATTAGATTAAATATTTCAAACTGTCTCAAAATTTTGAAATCTTGTTTGATTGTCACATTAACTCTTTAATGTGAAAGATTCTACATAATCATTTTCAAAAATTGCATATTTTAAAAATATAATCATTCAATATATTTTAAATAATTTCATTTTTTTTAATGCCTTTTTAAAATAGTTATTAAGGTATGTCGGTTTGGAAATGATTTACTTCAGTTTTTAAATATTGCTTAATGGTAAATTTAAATAAAAATGTACTTTTTAATTTAAATTTCCTTTCTTACAATTTGTCAAGCTTTTAACATTTATTTAGCATTTTATTAAAGTGAATTTTTGAATGACGCTAAGGAAATACTTTAAATACCAAAATTAAGTGACATGCTACAATACTTGTTTTTGTCAAGCTTCACCCTTTTCCTAAGTAAGTATATAGGGGTGAATGCCTGGATTGTCTGCATTTCATTATTCTGTATTTTGAATAAATTTTGGTAGGTGTGAGGCGTTTCTATGACAATATTGAAGAAATGCTGGGATTCAGAATCAATCCATGGCTCATGATCTGCTGGAGTTTTCTTTCTCCTGTTGTCACTGGAGTAAGTAAATTTAGTTTTCAATTATTTATTCAGAGGAAAGTGTGCAAGAAAAAGTTATTTGTGTGCATGTGTGTTAAGTGCATTAGAAAAGGGGTTTTTCTAATTAAAAAATTCTATAGTATTTAGTTTACCACAATTAACAAATTGAATGAAAACTTAAAAATTGTGAATTTTAAGAACTAATTGCAAAAGTAAATGCAATACTCAGATCCTTTAGCAATGTAAAGTTTGTGTCTTTTGACATAAAGCAAATCAACAAACTCAACATGTTAAAACAAACATACCATTTCTTGAGGAAAATATTTTTAAATATTCATATTGGAAAAATGTCTTATCAATCATTGATACATATAAAGAAATTATAGGTAATTTGATTGCATGTTTTGGCAGCATAATAAACACTGCTTCGTATAGTTGCCTATGTTTGTTCAGAGTTATTACTTTATGACACAAACCCAATATTAAAATACAATAATCAGTTGTTAATTCACTTAATTTAAATGCTCAGAAAGAAGAAAGTAAACACCTCTCATAAACTAAACTAAATTATAAAGTAAATTACGTTGGCTTATTCTTCCAATAGTGAAAATGTTTTAAATAAGGTAAGTATTCATGTAGTATTTTCATACAACTAAATTAAGTTTTGTAAAAACTAAACAGTCTGATTTTTTGGTCCTCTGGTTTCTGTAGCTATACTGGGAGCGAGGAGGGGGGTGGGAGGTCCTTGCAATAATATGTAAAAGTTTCATTGGTGTAAGACGAAAATTCACTAAACAGTTTCATTTCAAAATTTTCTAAAAATAAAGTTAAAAAGGAAATATGTTAATTTTGTATACATATAAAACTTCAAAAGTAAATAACTCAGTCAACTTTTGTTTTATATTAGATAACATACATATTTGTTTTATATTAGGTTACATATACTATATATATTATAGAGCTTTACATGATCCTTTCTCCTGCTTACACTAACTTCTCCAACACCTTCTAGATAAAGAAGACCAAAGAACTGTACGTGTACATCATCAAGCTTTGACGTCATCATAAGGCCATCATATAAAAGTTTTGTTTTCAAAAAGTTAAACTATTTAAAATTTCTGAGAAATTTATTTACTCATGCATAAAAACATTTTGATGATTTGATATGGGAAATTTAATTTCATGTATCACTAATTATAAAGGGTGTCCCAAAAAGGTGGTAACTTGCTTTAATTCTTTATCTGTTAGAGATAAGTAGGCAATGTAAATTGAAAAAAATGTTCAAAATAGGCTCGGAAAAAAGATTACAGTATGAAAAAAACTCCTCTCTTTAATTTTCAAAACGTTACTTATTTAAATTTGTATACAACATCTGTTCAGAAAACTTCCCAATCAGTAAAATGTGCCTCATACACTAATGAGGTGACATAAAATATTTGAGAATTATATCTTAAAAAGTGCCAGAGATATGAAAACAAATATAATGCTGACTTAAACCACGTTTAAATGGCTCTCAAAAGGAAAAAATCACGTTGAATGATTGCATTTCTGGAGTCGTACGGAAATTACAAAAGAAAATATTTTTTCCACTCTAGCAATAAATGTTTACATTCAAAATCATGTATAGCATGCAATCACCTTTCTTTAAAGATATCTCTTAGATGTTGTATGATGAAAGGCTGAAATTTGTTACATCACCTCATTAGTGTAGGGAGCACATTTTACTAATTTGGAATTTTTTTTGTATGGGGGTTGGTATACAAATTTAAAAAGTACAACTTTTTGTAAATCAATGGCAGGAATTTTTTTTAATGGTTTTATTTCCGACCTTATTTTGAATATTTTTTCAATTTACATTGCCCACTTATCTCTAATAGATAAAGAATTAAAGCCCGTTTCCACCTTTAGGGGCACCCTGTATAATGTGGTAAGAAAATAGATCATGATGAATTATTTTATAACAGAAAGGTAGTATTTTATTTTGATCCCAAGATGTTTTCTAATATTTGTAGCAATCACCAGAAATTTTAAATAGTTTGTGAAAATAAAACTGATGATGTCATTTTTGCAGGCTTAGTGATGATGAAGTCAAAGCTTGAGTTGTGTAGCTACCCTTATCTTGGAGATGTTGACTTCTCCCACCCAATCATTAAAAAGCTTTTATTTTTATTTCAACTATCACTGTAGTAGGAGATTGACATTGAATATGTACTCCCTTTGACAAAATAAACAAGAACCCTCATAACCATGAAATTCACAAATTCACACATCTACTTTAAGAGTGAAATATAGAAACATTTTATTTGGAGAATTGACTTTAAAATAAAAATCTGTATTCGTGGGGAGTTTTTATCTTTTAATAGGTAGTAACACAGTCCTCTATACTACCATGTTGACATTTACTAAGAAATTAACAAACTTTTGCAAAAATTTAATGTATAAAGTAATTGCGTTGTGAGCGCAGAGGTGGAATCGCACAAAAATAATATTGACTCCAGATCTTCATTGGAATTGCTTCAGCTGAAAAAGAAAATCCTGGTGTAGGTATAACATGCATACACACAAACAAAGAGACATTTTGCATGTAACAGATATTTATTATTAAAAAAATAATTGTGAATGATTTGCTAACCTTAGAAATAAATCTCATTTTGCTACTTCAAAATCATATTAACTTCATAACCTTGTATGCAAACATAATATCTCAAAACAATGAATAACAAAAGGGACTTTACACTGTTTAAAAAAAAAAAAAGAAAGCTTGATCACTGAAATTTAACTTTATTACTTATCATATTATTTAACATGGCTTAAGCTTAATGTCATCTTCTACATAATTAATCATTTTGTTTAGAACAAGTAGCTGTAAGTCTGAGTCACATAACACAAAACTTTTCTTACTGAAACATATAATTGCTTAAAAGGTAGCACAAGTGAACATCTGTCAACTTTAGAAAATTACTTTAAAATTAAAAGTACAGAGGTAAAGTCAAACTGAATTGCGTTTTTGTGAACTACCAAAATTTGCACATAATGTCAGCAATCACATTATTGTATGTTTGGATGATCTGTTCAGAGACCTCGCTAAAGAAATGGATATAAAGTATCACAACTCCATCTTACAATTTAAATTCTCATGTTACACAAATTGGATGATTAAAACAAGGTTACTTGCAAAAGTTTTGATAATTTTTCTTTTTTTTGTTAAAAAGAAATGGAAATATATGTAGAAAGGGAGACGGGATACTACAAAAGAAACTACGCTAAAGAGGATAGCTTTTCGCCGGGTGCCAAAATGGCGCAAATGTAAGAAAGAGTCTGTGCAGATAACAGAAACATTGAAGAATGGGAACTTGATCTGGTGATCTGGTGGTGATACAGTAGGAAAAAGTAAGGTCTTGACTGAGTTTACAGCACAGAAAATGACTATACTCCAGACAAAATGGAGAACTGATGGTGCAGAAGATGTTACAGTCTATCTGGAAAATGTCCTCAGCAAGGGATTGAGATGGTCACGGAAGAAAAATTAAAAAAGGTATCACCTGAAACATGCTGATTGCAGGTCTTTACCAACTTGGAGAGTTGCACCAACCTCAGGAGACTATAGTGGCACCCACTACGAGATGAGGGAAATGGTCCCATTTTCCGGAGGCTGTAGATGACAATTCTTACACCGTTATTAATATTTTGCAAGTATCATCTTCTGCTGCTGCAGTCTGCGAGATGCTGTTCCCTTTTTTTCTTTTATAGTAAAATTGTGGCTACATCGCTGACCCATGGTTAAACATGGGTGCCCATTTCCTCGGTCACCTGGCAAGCTGCCGAATTACTTTTTGAATCTTCCAAACAATGCATCCCAAGCTCAACTGACTCCTAGCCACATGCAACCGAAGCTGCTCCCTCCAATACACCTGTCTCGGATAATCAGTGTCTACAAGTTAGCATCTTCTGAGAAAGAGTCATAGGAAGATGATTTTT
The DNA here is from genome assembly GCA_038373885.1 of Cheiracanthium punctorium. Classification (NCBI taxonomy): domain Eukaryota; kingdom Metazoa; phylum Arthropoda; class Arachnida; order Araneae; family Cheiracanthiidae; genus Cheiracanthium; species Cheiracanthium punctorium. Next base: position 394,579 of record JAWZYV010019740.1, on the reverse strand, counting down.
GCATGGTAAGAGGAAAAACGAAACAAGATGATGATTTTGAAGACTTCCAAGATGACAAAATTTCGAAAGCTTATGCAGTCAGAAAAGAGGTTCAGTGAAAATTAGAATCAGTACCCAAACCAATGGAAAAATAGCATAAACTGCACACCCAAAACTTAAAATTAAACACAATTGTGTACAAAAAAAGTACCAAAATTAAGAAAATAAAAAAATAGATTTTGAATGGTGAAGAGAGGAAGAGGAAAGGGCAACTAATTAGTAATTAAAGAAAATGAACTTGAAGGCCAAAATAAAACAAAATAAACAAAACAGATATAATTAATTTAGAAAAATATTAAAGGGAGAGAGCATGCTATTATAAACATCTAAAACTATTGTACAACACTTAATTAAATATGTATCAGTTCTTTCAAGTATTTAAGTCAAACAAAAAAAGTATTAATAAAACTGAACACCTCAATATGCATGAGTAAGGACTCTGGTAAAAATGGGATTATATATACTACTTAGGCTAAGAAGTAAGACCAGATTGAGAAGGTAATGATTATTGTAAAAATAATTTTCTCTCAAATTATGAAAATTAGAGGACCATATAAAGTTGATTTTGTAATTTTTACAAAAACTTATTCGGCTGTATGAAAGTGACATTAACATTCTTACATCTGGAAATATACATCGATGACCGACAGCTAGAAAAATAAATTCTCAGTAAGGATTTCTCAAAACATTTTATTATTTTTAAAAACATATCTAAATTCAAATAAATTTTAAATGCATGTATCATTTTCACAAATTATTCCCCCATGCCCTTTTTCTCCTTATGCTTAGTTTTAATACCAAAATTTTTATTTTGTCACTTAGTTAAAAATTAAAACATTGTTGAAAATCCCCTCCTTTTTTTTAAAACTTAAAAATGCCTAAAATTTGTTATTCATGGCTCTTAAGTATTTAACTAGCATGTGTCTGAAGAAGTCTATGCATAAATTATCACTTCATATTCTTGGAAGCCTCTCTGCAAAGCAATCTACTGGAGCTTCTTTCTTATCCACACTGCATCAGAAAATTATGTACTTATTGACCCAATAACATTTGTTCTTAGTTGAATTTGGAGTTTAAAGCAGTGATCCATTACGTTTATTCATAAAAGAACTGCTACATCCATGTATGTAAGTCACTTAATGTGCCAAACTGTTGCATACAATGAAAATTTGATAAATTTCTTCACTGATCTGAAAGACACCTATTCAGTTATATAGTTCAACAATAATTTAGAATTAAACAGAAATCAAACCCTTTCTGCCTTTATTCATTTTCAATTAAACTATCAATAAATGTTTACTTCTAGCTAAAATTTATATTAAAAGTAACTAAAAATTTATAAAACTAAATTTTTTATTAAAAATTCTATTTTCTAAATTAAATGAAACTATAAAATTCCTAGAGGCTTCAAATAATATTTTTTTCTTTCCTTTTTAAAGTTATTGTAAGTTATTTTTAAAACATGTTTAAAAAAAAACAACAACAACCTTCAAGCATAATTAAATACATGTTTCAGTGTTTGTGTCTAGGGTAAACAGTGTGTGTTTATTAATGGAGACACAGATTCAGGTGTACAGTAACAGTTGAATAAAATGAAGTAATTATAACATAAATGTACAGCACAGCACCATTTATATGTTTTAAAGGGACTAGGGGAAAAAACGTACAAATGAAATTCTCAAAAGTACATGCATTTTCGTAGTAACAAACAAAAAACCAGGTTTAAATTAAAATACTGCATCTTATATTACAGCATGAAAGTAAAATACACAATAGGTATGTAATACTAAGTTTTATTCTGACTTTAATGTACAGCTAGTACTTGTATTCATATTCATTCTACATGTACAAAATATTTTGTAAATTTTGGCTGTATGGCTGTGTGGGAATGTACAGAAAAAAGCTCATTGTACATAGTAAAAAATGCCTGTTTAGTATTATCATTTAAATCCCCGGGTATTACATATTCTTGCATAAAACTAAATTGCTGTTTTATGCAAGTGCTGTCAAAGCTTGTTGAAAATTTGCATAACACAATTTCTTTCCTCTTCATTTCTAAAAAAATGTATAAATGATATTTAACATTAAAATCCAATGGAGTTCGACAGGACCATTTAGAAAAACATATAAATGATAAAAATGTATAAACGAGAAATGTACAAATGGTGCTTCACTGTTTATCTTTAAAGCATTTAAAAATATTTTACTCAGATTAACTACCATTTTAAGGTACTTAATTTTTTTAAATGTCATCGTATTTTTAATTTTTTTAAATTTAGCTGTTCATTACTACCTATAAACTGTAAAATTATTGAAAGTTATGGGTAAGTGGAGAGAATGCTATTTATATAATTATAACTGTCTATAGGAAAGTTAAATGATAATCATGACAGATAAACTCTATGTAGTATCTTAAATTTTTTAAGGAGATCATATAAAAGAATTATGAAACTTTAAATCTTATTTCTATCCTAGCATAAATATTTATTCTAAATTTAAGAATTGTGTATGTGTGAAAGTGAGTGCTTACTTAACTTTTTCTCGTGTACTTTCTCCTTTGTGCATCTGTTAAAAAGCACTTTGATGTTGATACTTTAAATAACAGTTTAAAATACTACAAAGTGAGTGATGGTTACTCAACAACTATATATATTTATACACTGATAATAATAGTATGTACCATATATCTCGGAGTATAACACACATCAATAAATTAAGGGCATGTCAAGAAATTTATTTTATATTTTATGTTATGCATTTTATATTTGGTGTAATAACATGCATATGAAAAAATGAAGTAATTTTTTAAAGTTGAATGTGTGTGTTATACCCTGAGATATACAATAATTACATTTATTTTATTTAAATTCTGAATTTAGCATTTGTTCATGTTACATTTTCTTAAAAACTATTGCATTTTCAGTGAATTGTTTATAGAATAGGACACATTTTCATCTGTCTTTTATGGTTTAAGTCCAATGTGGGTTTTGGCTGTATCACATTGATCCGAATTAGGCATGTGTAAATGAATTGACTGCAGAAATGAAAAAAAAATTAAGGATATAGTTTCTTTGTGATAGATATTTTCAATGTTATTAGTCTTATTTATAATTTTTGTTAAAGATTCCAATATGGCAAGCCAAATCCCTTGTTTATGCAGAAAAATAGAGAATATTTTTGATGATAGTAAAACTCTTTATTTTTTCCCCCTTGATAAAAACTTTACTATAATAAGAAGAAATTTGCTATAAGAAAATTCTACTGTATTAGATTTTTTAGGTTTTTACCTATAACAGATATGACTATATGATTTATTTTGTAATGTATTAAATGTATATGATTTATTACGGATACGACTACAAAAAATTAGCATACATAAACAAAGTGAAAAATAGTTGAAAAAGAAATTCAGTTTCATTTTGTTTTCAAAAAATTGCAAAAATATTTTGTTTGCATATATACATTTTCTTTGTTTTTGTTCTTTCTTTAATGCATATAGCTTTATCAGCTACTTTATATTCCAGAGATCTCTAGAGGGGAATTTGCTCTCCTTTTCCTAAACATTGAATATTTGCTAATGAAGCTATAGTAATAAATTTTGTTTAGACATTCTCCCATTTTCACCTTTCCCCTTTTCTTTTGCTTGTGTCTGAATTGCCTGTACATTGGTTTGGCTTACACAATCTCCAGTTACATACAATATTTTGTAATTAAGTTACTGCTCATAAAAGCCAAAAGAGAACTCAATTAATGGAACTAATTTATCCATTCAGGACCTGACTTATATTGCACCGCAATTATATTTTAGTAGTTTTTATTTTTGCATAAAGAAACGGGCTAAGGTTACTAATACAAAATATAAAATACTTCAAACACTTAATTGGAAATGTGAAATGATAGGATCAATTCCCCCCACCCCCCGGCAAAATTATTGGTACATTCTGTTATTAAAGTAGAGGGAATTTTTCACTTAAAAGCTATGTAAAGTGAATTTAAACTGTTTCAACCGTTTAGTAGTATAGTAGAACTTCTATTACTCAAAGTAATTGGGATTGATTGCAGCTGAAAAATAAAATTCAAATTTTCAAATAATTGAGGATGCTTCAATTCTGAAACCATGCACAATTGCATATGTTATTTCTTATTAAGCTCAGAAATAATTTATAAAAAGTAAAGCTATGACAAAAAAGAAACAAGAATAAATTAGTATACCAGTAGTTATAGTATTAGTAACCTGAATTTTAATTTTGAAATGCTTTTTACATGCGAGTAGTCACAAAAATTTTGAAGTTAAATTTGGTTTGGCACAGATTGTCTTTATTTTGCAATTGTATTATAGAACTTCTTTAATGACATTAGTTTAGTTAACAGAAAGTTTTGGCAGTAAAAGTGGAAATAATTATAAAAGCTGCTTAAAAAGTAATTTGGGCAAACATATTTTTGGATAATCAAAGCTCTACTATTATACTTCATTCTATTATAAAGTTTACACACAATCAATCATCTGTCTTTGATTAATAAATTCAACAGCTCCACAATTCATGCTATAGAGCATTTCAACATGATTTTTCATGTATGTCATTTGAGTGACAGATTGCAGATTTTTCCATTGTACTTATTTGTAATAAATTCTGAAAGGGGTTATAAAAAGGTATTATAGTTGTCCTCAAGCTTTTTGTCAACATTAAAAGTATGCCAACATTGCAGCTATGATTTTGGTGAAGTGCACATGTGGAAGTAAACTAATAACATTAACACTCATGTTTCCTAAAAATATTTTAATTAAAATAATTTTGCAAGATTTTACAAACAGCATCTAAGTGCTTTGTAATAGAATTTCAGGGACCCCCATAATACACTGATAAAAATATCGTTAAAATTTAGCTTATTAAATCCAATCCATTACAAGCAAACAACAGTTTGAATCAAACTCAGTTTTTTAGTTGTCAAAATAAAGTTTCTCTTATTGAAATGCATTATGAGGACAGTTTGCCAATCAAAGGGGATTGCCCCATTAGTTACTAGGCTTTTCAAAACGCTCGATTCTTATGGCTTCTGTGGCTTTCTCCTTAAAATCAAATTACCAACATGGGGTACCAGTTTTGAGCTGATAAAATGTATGAAACTAAAATCACATGAGGTATTTGGAGTTGGAAATTTATACCAGTAAATTTTGAAATGCGTTGTTGGAGAAAGAGTTTCACTGCAGATGTATGTTCTGTGCTTCATTGAGAAATTCTCTGTACTTTTATGAAAGAATGTATACTAATTAAATAAAGATAATATACTTTATTAACAATAAGGAATTGTAGTAAAGTTAGTATAATTAGTTAAAATATTTTTAATTATTTTGGCCGAATTTCGTTTATGCACTATACAAAAAGCAGCTTTTATTTATTTTTTTTTAAAGCGTAGTTGGAACAATTTTATTTTTTGTAATTGTAAATCTGATATTGGGAATATTTTGGCAAAAATTGAGAAAAAGTTCTGATATGGCTATCTTACATGCTTGTACTACAAAATACAAAAATCATGAAAATGACCAAATCTAAAGCAATGAAATGCAGCTGAAACTGATTTGAAACAGCTTTTTTGCATTATTTTGGGAAACAGTGACATTCAGAATGTTGAAGAAAATTTAACATGAAGCAACTTTCTAAAGAATTAAAATAATAAAGGTTTTTTAACAGAAGTTTTTAATTTGCATGCTTGAATTCCAATTAATTAACTTGTAAATGTAAAATATATTATGCCAATCAACTGTGTTACTTTTTCTTGTGTTAATGATTTTTTTCCCTATCCTAACTCAGTGCATGTAACAGTAAGTATTTACTGGGTTTTATGTGTGCATTTCCCATAAGATCTTTTTGAGAATCAACTTATCACTGTATATGCAAAATAGTGTCCATTTTATTTTATTAGTACATTGTCATATACTCTAGTTACAAATTCTATAACTACTAAAGTTCTTATTAAAATAAATTGTTAAAAAATGAATTTGACAAAGGAAAAAAAAAAAACAGTACCTTTAATCCTTTTTACAAATTAAATTAAACTAAAGTGGTAGCTGAACAGTCCAAAAGGGCCAATTTTTGCAATGCTGAGCCATGTCTTCTTGACCATATGCCCTGGGGTGCAGAAGCAGACTTAGATTGCTAGGCAGAAGAAAGACCTAAGAGTTTTGATCCCTAAGCAAGTTTGGTCCTCTTTTTTGCTAACACTATCAAGGAATAAAAGGCTCAGTTTGCCCTACCCAGCTCAAAGATCGAACTTTGAATTTGTGGCATGGTAGCTCAATGTCTTAATCATTATGCTACTGGACTTCCTTTTCTTTATATATTGGGTTGTTTGGAAAGTAATGTTGTTTACATAGAACTCAAACAAATAAATTTTCATACAAACAAGCTGTGCCTAGGCATAGTACCTGTATTTGTTAAATTTTAAAGGGATAATTTTATAGATAAAACTTTTTTTATTTGAAAAAAAAAAAGAAAAAAGTCCCCTTTTTTTCATGGCTACCCTCCATGAAGAATCATATTTGAAATGTTCTGAAATTGATTTTTAGGCATTTGCGAGGACTGTATTTTACAACAAGAATTTTATGGATAGCTCCTTTTTACTTTGAGACCACGTAGGATATGTGAAAAGAATGTTTTGGTCTCCTATCCCCCCGTAAGTTATAAATTTTGGAAAATGCTTTTCAATCAAGAACCTATGCTAAAAAACTCGCATACGTGCCGAATTTTGTATTATTATTTTCAATAGTTTTGTCTGGGCAAAATACTGACCAAAAAAAAAAAAGACATTACTTTCCGAACAACCCAATATATAAATACTTACTCTCTGAAAGATAAGTCAAATTACTGAAAAAGCATTATGTTTCATTCTAGTTAAGATTAAAAGCTTAAATCAGAATTAATAGGAATTTAATTAATTTTACAAATTATTTTTCGTTAATGTAAGGGAAAGTGAAGGTTTCTTAAAGGTTAATACATTCAATGTTAATTGTTTTTTTTTTTTTTAATGCTCTGTTAAGTTATGAATATGAAGAAATTTATAACTTTCTAGCATTAGAAAAACATTGAGCTGTATTTCAACTGTCCTCAGAAAGCTGGGCAATTGGATAGGAATATACACCATTAGTAGTTTCTAATGATTTTTTTATGTAAAGTCTTGTGTTTGAATTTAATTTTAGAACTATTCTCATACCTATTGAATTTATCATTCGGAGATTATATGAGCACAAATTCTCATGAAGTAGGAAAATAAGAAATAATTAGGGTTAATTTTTCTTGGAGAGCTGTCCTGGAAATAACACTTGCATTATATTAAAAGAAATTTTAAAAAGTAAGAATGTAAAAATTTATTTTAATCATATATTTTGTAATTTCTGTGTAAGTGAAGACCACATTTTGCAATTTATTTTCAATTGCATTTAACTGATTCAATTTTGGTGGATTTGCGTTTACGTTTTTATCACAATGGAAGCAGCTTATGAAGTAAAGGATACAAGGTAAGATTTTGACTTTATATAAATCTTAAAAGTTTTGATTCTTAATATTTAATCAAAATGCTGTGTTAATATGGGTTTCAAACTGTTTCTTTTGCTGCACAATGCTAGAGCTATATCTTATAATTTTTCCAGGCCTTGGCAGTCAGAAATAATCCAAAAAATATATAAATAAATAACAACATGCATGGATTTGGTTATGGAATTAATTATTTAACATGCTTATCTTTTGGGGAAACTATTACCTGAATATATTTTGAAGTAATTGCATTACTTTTTTGTACTCACAAAAATAAACGAAAATTTAAAATAACGTACGCCATCTTTTTCTAATGCTTTGCATGTATACTTACTGCTATAATAATCATTTATCTAAAAATCATATGCAATAATAAAATTGTAGAGTTAACTTTCTTATCTCCTTCAGGGTATCTTCATCTTCAGTTTAATAAACTACAAGCCCGTAACATACAACAAGACTTACGAATATCCTGGATGGGCTGTCTTTATTGGATGGTGTATGGCTCTTTCATCAATGCTGTGTGTTCCAGTATATTTCATTTACCAGATTTTGGTCACACCAGGAAATTTGAGACAGGTAACATTTAAGCTAAGCAATTGTATTATACAAATATTCTAAAATATAGACAGTCAATTCAAAGTGTTTGACACCACTGCCTCATGTAATTAACCCCTTAACATCATGTTTCGACTAAATGCATTTTGTTTCTTTTAAGTTTAGTTTTTTTTATTCAGTACAAATGTTGAAATTTATATTTTACAAAAGTTAAATTTAAAAAGAAATCCCGTTGAAACATCTGTATCTGAGTTCAAAAACCGGAAGGCATTCGTCATTATCATCTGAATTAGATATAACTCCACCTTCCGTAATTATTTGGTAGAAAATTTGAAAAAATGATAATGAGGAATTGATTCATTGTATGAAGCAGTAATTTATCCACAATGCGCTTCTAGATATATCTATATTTCCCTTTACAGAAATTAAATAATAATAATGAAACAACAGTCTTATAAAGAATTCTTTTTCTTCTCAGCATTATAAAGAATTGAGTGCCTGAACTGCTTCCAAAAGTTGGTGGTTTTTGAAGCAAATAAACATACTTGACTGTCCCCTGTCGTGGGGTGGTTGCAATTTTTAGATTCTTTACTCCGCGTGATTTTTTAGCTGGACACAATGACACCTTTTAAAAATTTGTACCTTTCCAAATCTTTACTGCATCTTTTGCTGTGACCACAATATTATAGATGGCCACCATATTTCTTACTGCAAAGTTCTACATGGGCTACCTTTTTTGACTGGTACAGAAGGGCAAGAAGTGAAATTAGACCATAACTTTCTTTGTATGTTTCTCGTTGTTTATATTTATTTGATCCTCTTTTTATCAAGTTCTATACCATTAGAAATAATAATAATAATGAACCAGTATCTGTTGTAAGAGTAATAAATTAGGTACTAAAAGCCTACGGGGAAAAGAAAATGAACTCAATTCAAGTATCGCAAATATTGCATGTTTGCTTAGACTACACTAATCTCTGTGACTCTGGCAAGTGGTTGGATCAATAAGATTTTAAATGTTTTACTATCTTGAAGAGAAAGAAAAAAATGCATAAAATAATCCAAGATGGAGGGTTTTTGAATATTTAAAGCTAATAAATTGCATTTTTAGTGTTATTTCCTAATGATTTTGACTTCAGCATTTAAAAAAAAAAAATTTAATATAAGAGATATGTGAAATTTGGATTATATTCATATGGTTTCTGAATGATAATAATCAATATAAATTATTTTTTTTTATTTCTTACATTTCAGAGATGGAAAATTTTAACAACACCACGCTTACCAATGGCCTTGCCTGTGCATGCAACAGAGCCAGATGACCTAAAGGACAATGCCACCAAAAGCAAGAAGAAATACGAACAAACAAAACTATAGTTACTCTTTATTGAGTTTATTTTATAAATAAAATTAAAGTCTAGAGTACAAGCAACTCTCAAAAACCTAGTGACACCGAGGTAGTTAATGGCACTTGTAGGACTGACTTCTCACCTGTCCTGCATTTGAAAACCAAGACTAGAGGGCCATATATTTGTAACCTGGATTTTATCTGTATATTATGAAAAAATTAGCCATTTACTTCTTTTAGATGGAAATTATTTTAATGGTATGAAAAGTCACCCTTTTCTAGCAATACATCTTCTCCCACTCCAAAAATTTCTTTAGAAAACTTATACAATTTCTTCCAAAAAGTTATTTTGGAGAAACAACTTTTCAACCACTACATTATATGCACTTATCAAAATTTATTCATACCGGTGGTTAGACTGTATATTTCTACATTTTGTTTTGGTGATTCTCACATCAAAGTTGAAGTTGTTGCTGTTAACATTTTTAAGAATGTATTTTTTGTTTTTGTTTAAATTTGATAACTGAAATAATTATATGCATGATTTTAAAAATTTCATTGTTTTAACTGTATTTTTCAAACTCGTATAACTTTAAAATATTGGAAAAATTTTGGATGTACAGTCATCATTTCCCCCCTCCTTTAAATATTTGCATGATTTCAGATAAAAGGAAGATTCATGAGACTTATAGAACTAGTCACACATGATTCCAATATATGTGTAATGAATGTGCCGTCTGATATTGTAAAAATAATGTAAAAATTTTCAATTTTTCTCTTTTTTTTCACATTAGCAGTTTTATAGATCTGTGTAGAAAATGTATATTTGGGAAAAAGAAAAAAAAAAAAACCTCCATAGAACTGTTAAATATGTGTTAGTGAATGCATTATTTATAACATCATTATTTCATATTATTTTTAAGTTTTTTTTATACATGTTTGTAAATTTTCTCATTTCTGATTAGTTTGATAATTTTCTATAGATCTGCTGAAAATTTGTTTTTAGATTTACTGTACCAACAATCCATGGGCATGATTTTCACTTGTTAGTGTTTTATCAATAATAAAGGGTTATTTTGAACATAGTTTTCCAGATATATGCTTCAAAATAGCTTCATTGTTTAATGTGTAAAAATTGTTTTTATGTTTCATCATATAATTAAAGTATTTTAAAATTTTTGTTCTCAATTTGAATGTTCTTTATTACCGGGGTGATGTATCTTTCTCACACACCATCTTGGTTTTCAAGAAATATTAAGTCAATCTAACACTTAATCTACACATACACTAGTCTTGAGACCTAGCCAATCTACACATATACTAGTCTTGAAAGCTTTTATAAACAGATTTTGTATCCCAAGAAATGCATTTAAAACTAATATTTCTTAAGGCACTATTTATAATATTACCTGCATGTGAAGCATTGCTTAAAGTACATTTCGCATGCTTCTGTTTCACTATAATATAAGTATGATATCTCTCTGTTCTAAAAAAAGTAAAGGCCGCTGTCGCCCCAAGAACAACATATCCCAATTAGTCCCCAACAGTTCCCAAGAACTACATATCCCAAAATTGCATGCAGCAGACACACAAATTATATGCATTTTTAATACATACAAAGAAACTTTTCTAATAAAATGCACTATATATATCGATTTTACTTAACATTGAAAAAAAAAGTGGGAAGAATCAAAAGCTAGCAAGGGCACTAGACGGTAGGATATCAGTGCACGCAACCTATGACAAAAATGTCAGGGGAGACAAGGTCATCTGTTGAACAAAAATTCGAAAATACAGAAACAAGTTCACTATCGGAAGAAAAAATCTTCTCTACTTGAATTCAGCACTGTGAATTAAGGTTGGTTGAGGTGAACTATTACTGCATAAATCTGTCACATAAAAACTAAAAAACTGAAATGTTGATTCCTTGATTGATTGATTGATTGTAATGCTTAATTTATTCTTTGATTTAACAGTTTCTCTCTATTCTAAAAAAAAGTAAAGGACGCTGTCACCGTCAAAGCTTGTTGGCCTATCTCCTCCTAAACCATGGAGATTTAAGTTTCGACTAAGATGCCCACAGATTCAAAAAATTCCGAGGAACCTGCTAAGCTGACTTAAATTTCGAAAATCAAATTTAGAAGATATTAATAAAAAACTGAAAAAATAAACAGAAGGGTTGCCAGATTTGGCATAAAATCATTCATTCTTTTGCAACAAATCGTTTCCAAGTATCTAGTATCACGTGAAATTGTCAAACATGTAGTAGAAATACACCCATTTTACGCCAAAATGAAAACCATATGAAATAAGTAATTAAAATGTTGTTGCACCTCTAGACCTATCCTACACAAAGATTTACTATTAAATTTTAACCAATTATCTTCATAATTCATGTATTTGTTATGATATCAATTTGAAGTAAAGTTAAATTAATTATATTTGTTATGATATCAATTTGAAGTAAAGTTAAATTAATTATACTTGTTATGATATCAATTTGAAGTAAAGTTAAATTAATTGTATTTGTTATGATTTCAATTTAAAGCAAAGTTTAATTAATTAATAGCCTACTTAATTAAAAATCCTAACCTTAATTAGTGAATTTTAAATCAAGTAAAATTAAAATTTCTAAACAATTTGTTTATTAAGATGGTTTTGTTTTGTTACCATATACCAGTATTCATAAAGGAAGTAAAATAATAATGAAGTGTTTAAAATTTATTAAGGTATATGTTGAATTACTATTGATGACTCATGGCTGACTCACTTTTTATTTATTTGTTTACTTGTACTATATTTTGGCGCCAAACATCTAAAAGATCGTTATTCTGGCGATCGTGTTGCCATCTTAGTGTAAGGTAACTATACATATGTGTTCAAGTAATTAAAATAATTTGTACCACAATTTTCTTTTAAATTTTAAATTTATGAAAGTACGTTTTGTGAGAGCTGACATCATTCAGAGGGCTGGTAATTAATTTTTAGAGCTGACAGTAAATTTTCATAATAATGTTTGTTGGGAAATTGGTAATTTTCCTTAGAAAAAATTAAATTGATATCGTAACAATGTGTTACACAATGTTGACAATTTTCAAATAGTAAGTTCACTTAGACAACAGGAGTTTAGAATTGGCGATTATTCGTTTTTCCAAAACAGAATAACTAATATCTTGAAAATGGAAAATAATTAAAATGCAGATTATTTCAAAGCCGGTTCGGTCCAGCTGGATTATTGGCTACCAGTAGAAATATTTGGCGGCGTTAACTATGCCATTATAGCAGTTATAGTACACTTTGGATATTTGCTCGCGCGACAAGATGGTATAATTCGTGGTGCTAAGTACGCCAAGCTGCAAACGATTATGTAAATGAAAATATGGATAACGGTTTTCCGGTAACCTTAATGAACACTAATTATAGGTTGTGAGCATGTGTCAATCGAAAAATAATGAAAAGTCACCATTGGTGGCAAGCTATCCTATCTGTTCCGTAGCTTTTATTAACTTTACATGTACGCAAGTCGCCAAATAATGAAAAATCGCCATGGGTGGCCACTTCGCAAGGTGTCCAATTGGTTTTACATTTTTAAAAATGCAGCTGAAACAGATGTTCTGATTTTATTACACTTTAGCTCCTACTTAATATAACTTTTGAATGGCAACATTTAAAGATCATTGTGTTTCTGAGGAGTGCAAATAATTTTTCCAGCGATTATAAGCGGAGTTCGCACTCCAGGGTAGTATAGCTCAGGACCCGTACAACACAGATTACCATAACAAAATATCTTCCGTGTTATGAGGGGAAGGGGGTCTACTGTAGTGTGAAGTTTAAATTTTTATGTACCAATGAACATGCAAGAACCAAGCAATGTGTAGCTCAGTAACATTCTTCTGATCCAATCTTCGGGTTTTGTCTGTTGAAATTGTCTGTTTTACGAATAAACCTTATTAGGGGCAGAGTGCCTCATACGAAAAGCGAGCATAGTGAGTCTGGGGGCCTTGGCCCCTAGTTTAAAAAAAAAAAAAAAGTGAATCAACTTCAGCAGTTTGATAATAAGAAAAATATCCCTATTGTGTAAAAGCAAGGTTTGGCTATTTCTCGCCAAATATAGAGAATATCACTATGCTGAGTTCCATTATAGGAACTTATTTTTTGGTGTCAAACTTGGCAACTTTTGACATATTACTACTAGCACTGTAGCTGGCAATCCTTTAGACAATGGTTTAAAAACATGGTTTTGGCCTATATTCTGAGTGCTAATAAAATTAAAACTTGACCAAATTAATGTGGGACCACTTCTAAAGATATCCCTCCCCCTTTCTAATAAAAAATGAATAATCAAAAATCTGTCAATGTGGTAAAAAATTTCACTGAACATACAAACATTATGAATTTCTCAGAATCTGTTTTTTCCTTTTTTAATCTATTCTTTTTTTAAATTGGTTCTAAATGGTTTTCAAGACATAATTCCAGGTTTTGAAAGAATTTATTAAATTATTTGCAAGAAGGCACATATTTTAGTAATATCATATGCAGGGTGTCCAGTGTTAACAGTGCCCAATGGCTATTTCATTAACCGTTAGTAAGAGACTCACAATTTCACTTGAAAAAAAGTGCTTTAATTAATCAAAAACGATCAAAGTCAATAAATCAATTCCTATAAAAATTATAACTTAAATTTTTATATGGTCCCTAAGTCCTATCAGTTATATTTAGAAAAATTTTCCTTATACAATTTCATGGACAATATAAATAAATAATTGTGAATTTTGGTCATAGGACAGAGTTACAGCTGCTTTGAGTTAGAGCACTTTTTGAGCTACGAAATAGCAACTGCATACAGAATGAATTTGAGAAAAATTAATGTGTATGGTTTTGAGACTTGTTTACAGAAAAGATTTTTACAAAAGACCCTGGATAGATTTTTATAAAGCCTGACTATAACCCTCTGATCTTAAAGATTAGTATTCTAAAATTAGCTTTGTTTCTTTCTTTGCATTATGCCAGAAAATGAAACTAAAACCTATGATTTAAATTTCAACATTTATATAACCACTTAATGCTTTACCGTAACGGGACATTTTTAAACATGGAAAAGTGACTTCAGTGAAAAATGTTTGCTGCTTCATAACTTAGTGAATTTTGGTCATAAAAGGACAATTTTTTGAAAATTTTGCATGAAATTGTATAAGGAAAATTTTTTAAGTATAACTGATAGGACTGTGGGTCTGTATAAAAATTTAAATTTCGTAATTTTTATAGAAATTGATTTATTGACTTTGATTTTTTGTGGAATAATAGATTATACAATTTAAAGCATTTTCGCAACTGGAACTATGCGTCTCTGAATAATGGTTTAGGAAATAGCCATCGGACAATGTTAGCTCTGGACACCCTGTATATGCATATATGGTTAAATATTGAAGAAATAAGGATTTAATTAAACGTTATGCACCTGTATGGATAGATAATGGGATTTTGGCTTTTGTACGATTCATTTCATGCATATTAGATTTTTATATAATAACAGCAAAGAGTGGGAAGGACAAGAATGAAAAATCAAATTGAACCATAACTTGAATCTGTGTTTGATTTTTTATGTTATGGCAAGACTACACAGGGCATCTACCTGGGTGTGTCTCTTGGGTTGAGGTCTTTAATGCATATTCACATTATATCTGGAGAAGACTGTCCGAAGTCCAGGCAGTTAGATCTACAGCCATGTGATAGGCCTGAACCTGGAACCTTCACATTTCAGCCATCTACTATGTTCAGTGTCTTATCCACTCTGCCATGGTGGGGCTGTATTGTTCGAAACAAGAATTTAAATTACTGAGTTTAACATGATTTATAAACTATTTTCTGACAGTTACTTTGCTTCTACAGTTACAGGAGGAAGAAAAAGCCCACTTGCTCTTTATTCGGCCGTTGTTCATTCCACTATACATACACCAAAATAAAGAGTAGGGTCAGGTTAACACCTCCTAGATATAGAAAGCCTTACAACTCCTATGTCACAAAGTATTGACATCATCATTAGGCCTACATTTAAAAATTCAATTTTATGAAATAAAACTATTAAACATTTCTGGTGAATTTACCCACAAATAGCAATATTTTAATAATTTGAGATAAAAAATATAATTTTGCGACAAATGGCAGTTTTTAACCATCACTAATTAGATAATATGATAAGGAAATAGACCATACTGAATAATTTTGTACGAGAAAAATTAGACATTAAAATACCCAAGATATTTTCTAATATTTGTAGCATCCAGCAGAAAATTTTAATAGTTTTATTTTGTGAAAATAAAACTTAAACATAGGTCTAATGATGACATCAAAGTGGTGCTAAAGTGGCACCACTTTGAGCTTACAAAGTGGTGAGCTTACCACTTTGTAAGCTCAAAGCAAAATTATTTATGAAGGGATTGTTTAAAATTTTGATAATCATGTGCATTAGCTATGTAACACAGTATTTAAAATATAGTTTAACTATTTTTCATGTTGCAGTTGTAAGGCTTTCTATATCTAGGTGATGTAGCAGTTGTAAGGCTTTCTATATCTAGGAGGCGTTGATCAGGTGGGGGAAAATCATGTATTTTTTTTAAAAGGTCCTAAAATCAAGGTGTTAAATTTATATTAATTACATTATTGGAATATATTATGTACATTGGACTTATATAGACTGAAAATATAGCATTTTTTAATGCTATCAGAATACTTTTTTATAGTGTCACTTTTAGTTAGGCAAGTATTGATACCCCTATTTCTCCCCACCATGGGGTGAAAAAGGGGGACAGTACAAGTACTTGTATATTTTTGATAAAAATCAAGTCAATGCTATAAATGTAAGCACTCAATGTATTAATATAATTCAAGAAAAAGATGCACAGTAAAGGATTATTTCCCCCCAAAATTAGCTAAAAAAATAATACCTGCGATTATCAAATTCAAGTTTACTCAGTATAGGGCAAATGTTACTTGGTTCCACACAGGGGGTGTAAGTAGGAGATAGCTGAGTAAACATAAGATATGAAAAATATTACATATTTGTGGATAAATTGCATGTTCAGCTATGGACCTAATCCAAATTTAATCTTTTCTCTAATGTATGTTGCCCCAACTGCAGATTTTAAAAATCAATTAAATTCATTTTTATATGCGAACACTTGTATGGCTTTATTAGTGAAAATTAACAATATTTTGTTTATTTAAAATAGTTGTATTAGTTACTGTGATATTGCATATGTGCATTACTATTATAAAGTTTTATATTTTGAAAAGATGCTCCTATATTTTAAATTTGGAGGTTGGCATGTGTATAACTTTGTTACACAATGAACAACAGCTGAATAAAGGGCAAGTACGGGAGGGGGGAAGACCTACCTGTACATAAACAACTGCAAAACCATGCATGTTCTCTACAGGCATGAACACCTTTCATCAGATCTGATCCAAATTCACACACTGACTTAAAAGCATAAGAGATGGCTGGAAAAAACACTCAAAATACTGGTGTTAAACAATAAAGTAAATAAAAAAAAATTGTAAAAAACACACAAGATGTTATAGGTAAGAGGACACGCACGTTTCAACCAAAAATTATTTTGGCCTTCATCAGTCCAAGCCCTTCGTCACAAGCAACACAGGGAGCTGTTGCTTGCGACGAAGGGCTTGGACTGATGAAGGCCAAAACAATTTTTGGTTGAAACGTGCGTATCCTCTTACCTATAACATCTTATGTGTGTTTTTTACAAAGTTTTTTATTTACTTTATAAGAGATGGCTATTACTCGAAAAGAATTATTTTTATTTAAGGTAAGTGCTCCAATAGTGGGCCACGTACCAGTAGTGAGCCACCTGGATGTTTTATTCAAAAAAACAAGAAATTAAAATGTTCCAATAAGATTAGAGATCTGCCTGTGATTGGCTGAAACACTTATTAATTAAATACCAATGGCACAGTCTTTATTTCCTGTTTAGTTAGGAACTAGAAGGTTTGTTGCTGAAGTTGAATTCTGAAAGAAGCATTTTAAACCTGTTCTTAGTGGTTTTCTTAAGAGGCAAGTTTTCATTCAGCTCCTTTTTTAGCATACATTCTACTTGTTTTCAAAATGAATTGTTATTGATATTATTTAATTATATACTGACTAGATTATAAAATATTATTTAATTAAATAATAATTACTGTTTATAGATATTTAAGGGTGGCCCATTTTGGGAACACTATTTTACTAAATGTTCCAGTAGTGGGCCTGGGTGGCCCATTACTGGAGCATACACTTTTTTTCAAATACACAGTTTTCTAGTGTGTATTTTAGAAGTTATATCTTGTACAGTCTTGTTGTATAACTAGATTTGCTTTATTTTTATTAGAACCAGTAGTGGGCCAGGTGGCCCACTTTTGGTAAACTAATGGCCCACTACTGGTACACTAATGGGGGTTATTCTCACATGATAAATTTTATGTTCTTGGCTAAAATTAAGCATGTCAGGCGTAGATATTTAAAATTTTTGAAAGCATATTTTTATAAGCACTGCAGCTTAGCACTTTCTGTATGGCTCATGAAATTGAGTTGGTGGCATTACTTCCAAATGCAACACATCTTCTTCAACCCATGGATGTTTCTGTGTTTCATGCCCTGAAAACAATTTGGAAACAAGAAGTTTCAAATTTTCGAATAAGTAATGATGGAAATCAAATACAAAAGCATCAATTTCCAGGTGTACTTAAGTCAGCACTTAATCGCTTGTCACCTGACACAATATCAAATGGGTTTAGGGCATGTGGCATACTTCCATGGAATCCAAAGAAAGTTATTGTTCCAAGGGAAATAAATCCAAAAAAAGTGATTGTCTCAAAGGGCATAAATCCTCAAAGACCAGCATCACCGATCAAGAAGGAAGAAAATCATTTTTTAAGAATACTGGAATCAAAAATTGGTGAAGCAAAGCTGAAAGCATTTCTAGAAAATGTAGAAGAATGGAAGGGTCCTGTAGAGCAAACAGATTTATATTACTTGTGGTTGGAAGCAAAGTCTTTATCTAATTTAAGCTATAACATACATAAATTTTTATATTTAAAAATGTACAATTTAAAAAAACAAAAAATTGATACAGTCTTAATTTTTTCAGCCTTTTAATAAGGTTAATGTTGAAACTCCAGAAAAAGAAATGGATATAGATGTTCAAGAGTCAACTGAAGTTTTTATGGACTGTAGAATCCCAACACGTTGGGTCTATAATTGATCAGGTAGCAATCACTGAACATATCAATAAAACTGAAAAAGCAAACAATGACAGTCCCATTGCTGGGCCATCAAAAATTATTCCATCACCATTTAAGAGGTCTCTTTTCTGGCCACAGAGTGAAAATGATAATAGAAAAAAGAGAAAGTATGAGAAACTTCCTGCTGTAGTTACTTCACCACAAATGATTATGTATCATAAGAAGAAAGAAGATGCTAAAAACGCAAAAGCTGCTGAAAAAGAAAAGAGAAAAATAGAAAGAGAAAGGAGGAAAATGGAGAGTGAACAAAAGAAAATCAACTACACAAAAAGAACCAGAAAATGTTCATCAGCGTCTTCAGTTTCATTTAATGATTCTACTGTAAATGAATCAAGAGACTTGGATTGTAGCGAGAGTGATGAAGAAGGGATGCCCATTTTTGATATGTCACAGTTAAAAGAAGGCCAATTTGTTCTTGTGTCTCTGATGGGGGGGGGGGGAAAGAAACACACAAAAATATGTGTATTTGTGTATCATACAAAATATACAAGGAAAGGTTATAAATGTTCAGGGGTTGAAGTCTGCAAAGGTCAAAAAGGATTTCATAATTATCGAAAATGATGTATTCAATATAACCTATAAAGATGTAATATCTATAATGCCTCAACCAGAACTTAAAATTAAAGACCAACAGTTAACATACACCTTTCACAAAAAGTTGGCTGTTAAAGAAAAAATGTAAATATTATGCAATTAAATTCTAAAATAAAGATTTAATTTATATCAAGTTGCTATATTGTATATTTTGTAGTATACTATGTTATTATTACAATATATAATGATTTTCTTTTTTTCTTTAGCACGTTTAATAAATCTGGGTGACTCACTTTTGGTATGCTCTTATGTAGTGACTAAGTTCCTTAAATAAGGATTTTAATTTATATCAAAGCCATTTTAATTAAATTTTTTATAGTGAACTATATTATTATTACAGTATATAATGATTTTATTATTTTTTCTTTGGTACAATCAACAAATTTGGGTGGCCCACTTTTGGTATGCCCACTACTGGTACATGAAAAATTTGCTATGCCCACTTTTGGTGCACAGAAGTGATCTAAGTTTTTAATTTATTAAAAAATATATAGCAATTATTTTGCTCTTTCATGTAATTATTATTTTAGGTAAGAGTTCAAACAACCATAAAAAAATATAGATCAACAAAATTTCTCTAAAATTTAAATAATAACTGAGCAAATACCCTTAAGGGGCCCACTATTGGTGCGTTTACCTTATTTCATGTTTTGTCAGTTTCCCAATGATTTTTCATGCAGTTTATGATCGCCAAGCTCAATTTTCATCCTAAAATTAAATTTATTAGAAAATCCAGACAATGCTTGTTCCAAATGAATTATGTGCGAACATTGAAAACTTTTTGTTTGAAGAAAGGTACAGTCTCCAAAAAATTGGGATTGGCAGAAATTGCCACTTTGTAGGCTAAAGCAAAATTATTTATGAAGGGATTGTTTAAAAATTTGATGATCGGGTACATTAGATATGTAACCCAGTATTTAAAAAAATTTGAAAATATTAAATTTTAAAAAATAGTTTAACTATTTTTCTTCCATTCCCTAGAGCAGAAAGTGATTACAATGCACAACAGGGGTTCTAAGGAAACATAGCAGGTGGCTTCGCACTATATCTGACAAAGGAGATCAGTGAATATTGTCTTTTTTTTTTTTTTCAAGTATCTTATGATAAATGTATATTGATGATGTACATTTATGTGTAAGTATTGTTATAATATTTATGTATAAATACAATCATTAATGCATGCATTGCATACACATATAGCACATGATGGCATGAAGAAATGTAAAGTTACTGCCAAAATGTGTGCTATATAGGCATCTTGGACACAGAGCAACATTTTCTCAAATATAAACTATGGAAATCGGAGACCATACAAAAATTAAGTTTTGTATTTTAATGGATATAGTTTTTTTTTTTTTTTTAAAGTCAAATTTAGAGTAGCTTCCAGATATGGCAAGCTTTTCCAACTGAAAGCCTGTTTCGATCACTTATCGTTTGAGAATTGCTGTAACATCTATTTTATATCACCTGGCAAATCAAGTAATAAATTTCATAGTCGTCTGATAATATTCAATTGACACAGAAAATTACAAATACTTTATAACTTAATATTTAACAAAATTGTTCCTGTGAATCGCAGATTCTGAACAAGTGCAGCTCTTCATCAATACTATATAGACCAGTAGTACTTAACTAGTGGAGTGTACGTCTCTTGGAGAAACTCTGCATTTGCAGAAGATGCTTTTTTTTTTTTTTGTGTGTGTGTGTGCAAGTGATCATACATGTTTAAAAAGTAATCTTACTTTTACTCCAAAACATTTACTTTTGCTTAAAATACTTCTGCAAAATGTTATTGGTGAAGTTTGAATAAAAGGCGACTAAGTGTTTCATAGTTAAAAAGAACTATGCATGTTGAAGAATGTAAGGGGGCACCATTGTAAGTTTTCCTTTGTAAGTGGGCACAATGTTAAAAGGTTGGGAACTGGTGCTACAGACAATTCTACCGTAAGTGTCTCCTGTATGGAAACCTTTATTGCCATTCAAAGCAATGCCTGGCAAATACTTAGCTACTCAAACTGTTCAAATTTATGGAAAATATATGATAATCTGAGCTGTTTATACAGGCATCTGATATGTACATATTTAAACTAAGTGTCACAGCTTTTTAGCATTTACTTTAATGTAGTACTGTACCTGTTGTAAGAGACATTAGGAGATAATTTTTTTTTTCATACAATTTTATAACAGTTGCCTTTCTGAATATGGAGACATTTGTTAAAAATAAGACGTTTTGATTGTGGGATCAAAAACAGATTTTCTGCATGTCCATTAACATTCAGAAAATGTTCTCTAAATAAATGTTAACAGAATTGAAAGTAAAGAATTTTACATTATGTAATAAAGCAGCCAAAATGATAACAAGAAAAAGTTTATTTGTATCATGGCATCTTTTCTTTTGGTTACTGCACAGTATAAAATCATGTTTGTTAACATGTAGGTGTACTTAAAATATAGCCATCTTAAGTAACCTAATAAATTTGCACATCTCACTAAAAAACAAAAATATAACAATTTTGTAGCAACAAAAATAGATAGCTCAACTTAAGATAATATTTGAAGATTTGCAAAAATTGCCAATTATTAGCACAGTGAAAATGCATACAAGTTTCACCACATCGTACAAATGAAGTGAAAAAGAATGATTTATAAGCTAATAAATTCTCTAAGTATATAAGTTATTTTCTCATGCGAAGAGTGGTCATTCAAATGGAAAAAATCCATGTTTATGATAAGGTAAAGATTTACCTATTTAGAGGTACAAATGTTTTAAAAGAAAGCCTCATAAAATAATTATGGAACTGTTGAGAACCAACATATATAACATGCTACTAAAGTTGACACAAAAGATAAAACTAATGTAAGGTATTATCTAGATACAAGATTTTGCACGAGACTTAGCTTTGGCTGTTGGAAGTAAAACTGAAAAGCAAATTTTGTTGCAAAATTTTATGAAATTGCATTACATTGAGTCAAAGTAAAGATCTTTGGTTTGGGCTAATGGCCCCCTTAATACCTTTCATTTGTGTTTTTTTTTTTTTTTTTTACTATATGTAATTAGCATTAGTATTTTATGCATTTTAATTTATTCATTCTAGATTTACTTTGACAAGTAAATATGAAGACAAAATAGTTGATTGTTCTTAAATAAGTCAAATTGCTTTTAGAGGTGAAATATTTCGAAGCCATAAGGTAAATGTTTTAGTGCTTAGAACATTTTAATACATACACAAAATAATAAGCATAAAATAGACTGATTTGCAACAAATTTTATTCTTAGAAAAGCATCCAACATTAAAAATAGGCATGTAAACAAATCAAAATTTGCAACATTTGCTCTTGACAGTGGATTTCAATAGTATTAGTGATCAGCTTCTGCAAAATGAAAAAGTAAAATATTTTACTAAAATTCAATGGTAAAATTATAGAACAACTAAAAGTATGCCAACTTCTCAGTAAAATTAGTGGAATTAGTTAAAGTATCAAACTATTCATATTGAGTTTTCATAGCTTGACTTATAAAACAACTTGAAGCAATGAAAATAATACTAATAGATCAATTTAAAATTGCAAAATATTCTATCACTAAGGAAAGGTAAGAAAAATACTTTTTGAAAAAATTCAAGTTTTTTGTTCATTAATAATTAATTGCTATATTATAATTCAAATTTTACTTTATTTAGCTGATCCGTGATTTAGTTTATCTATTATTATGTTAATTAAAATTTTATGAAATTGTTTAGCTATAACTTATTTACGTATTTTTCTCAGCACCAAACATTGCCATATTTTACATTTTTTTTTTTTAATTCTAACTGAGCCGTATAAAATATGGTGAACTTCTGCACAACAAAATAAAACCCAACATATTAAAGTGTAAAAATAAACATTAGGATCAACTGTTTCCATTTTTACAAGAAAATCCTCTATTAATGCCTACATTAACTCTAATTATTTTTTAAATCTTTATATTTGTATGTTATAATGCTATAACAAATCTAAAAACCATTGAAAAAAAAAATATCAATATAAAATAAAATGGCAAATTAGTTTCTTCAATAATTGGAGAAAAACTCATTAAAGTTGTTGCCTTAAAAAAAAAGAAAAAGAGAAAAAAGAAAAAGAGGCAGAAGTAAAGGCTTGCCCCCGCAAAATTTACATTTTATATATCATTAATTAAAAATGCATTTTCAAAAAGCATAAGGACAAAAGCTTGATACCGAGAAAGGAAGCAAAAAGCAGAGTTTCTAGTTTTTTTATAAAAGGCATACATTGGAAATGGAGATAAAATATTAAAAGAACGTTGCACTTAAAAAAAAATCATTAGTTGTAAAATTGTCTAAACAGTAATTTTGTTAAAACAAACCTTGGAATGGCAATGATTTTTTACATCTACACTTTTTATGCATCTTTGATGTCAAGTACAGCTTTTACAATGTGATTTGCACTGATTCCAAACATATCTAATAATGCAGCTGAAGGCCCACTTCGAGGCATGCCAGTAACAGCAAGGCGCTTGACAATTGTATTTCGACAGCAACTAACAGCTGAAGCAACAGCTTCACCAATACCACCTGTAAAAATATGTGAATAGGAACAATTGGTATTAATTCAAGGTTCTTTAATGACTGATGTCAGTTTAAAGTATTAAATTAAATGAATGATTCACATGCTCATAAAATATTAAAATTATCTTAATTGTGATAATTCTATGGACAGTTCTTCACTATGCATCAATTTTAACATGTTTAAGTTAATTATTCTTTAACAATTTTTAATTTACTTAGTCTCATTTAAATTAACTTCTGAAAAATATTTTTAGACCAGAAAAATATTACAAAAAAAAAAACTGAAGGGGTAGATGATTAAATCTTAAAAATCTGGTTTTTGCCCGAAACAATATTCTATATTCAACTATTTTTCTCACATCAAAAACAAGTGTAAGCTTATAGTATTGGATCAAGTTAGACTATTTTGATTTCTATGATTTTTGCTATTAATTTCTTGAGTTTGAGGAAAAACATTAACTTTCCCAGATGTGCTTAATTTAGTTAATTTAGCTTAATTTTGTTTGGCCATTACAAACTCGATGGACTTGATTAGTTGCTAATATTTTTCTCACATTCAAAAACACAACATATTAAATTTGTTTTAACTGTGTTCTTTATTTCAGGATATCGTAAAGTTGTAAAAATTGATTTTTTAATTCAGTTTTTATAAGGAACTAATATACGAATTATTTATGAAAAAATACCGTCAAAAAATGTTTAAAATTAAATAAAACATTTTA
This sequence comes from Cheiracanthium punctorium, assembly GCA_038373885.1. Classification (NCBI taxonomy): domain Eukaryota; kingdom Metazoa; phylum Arthropoda; class Arachnida; order Araneae; family Cheiracanthiidae; genus Cheiracanthium; species Cheiracanthium punctorium. The sequence goes on along the minus strand of JAWZYV010019740.1, from coordinate 369,927 downwards.
CTCAGACATATTTGTCAATGAACACATACACAAAAATGAGACACTTCTATTTTGTATGAATTCTTGAATTGAAAATTAAAGAAAATTATACTTGAGTAGTGTAATACCTGTTCCAAGAGCTGTAGCAGTTATGAAACCGAAACATTGATATAATCATCCCTCAATTTCTTTAAGTCATTTTAAGATACCAGAAAATCCAGGTATTTTCACATTTAAACATGAAAGGTAAATTTGGAATATTTCAGTAACTTTTTATTGGGGGAGGAGGGGAGGGGATGACTAAAATGAAACTGATTAGAATGTCATGTACAAAGATATTTAAATTTGAAATATTTGTGCACCTTTCCTTTCCCCCCCCCCCCCATAGAGCTTTGCCGTATCAAAACTTTATCCTATATATAAAGATGATTCAAAACACTAAAAACTTAAAAATGTAAGTCATCAAAATCAAACAGCATCAAGATGAGAAAAGGTGGAATATACACAAAATTTATTCGATCTTGTCAACAGTTAGAAATATGCTTATCATGTATATATTGTCAAAAGTAATATATGTAACGTTTATAAATCTTTTACAGGGACAAGCATGAAATTCAAATTCAAGTTCAAATGAAATTCATCAAAAATGTACAATTTAACAAATAGATTTCTTTAACAATTGCTACTCTAATCATTAATTTTATACTCTTATTTAGAATGGCTGTGTGGAAAATCATTTATCCTTGCAGCCAAAAAATTATTGCTAGACTTTAATTTCTTTAAGGGGAAAATACTTGTTTTAGGTATATTAAACCGTTTTTCTTATTGTTCATTACTTAAGATTTTTTTTTCAGGGGCAAAATGCTTGGTAGAAAATTTTGAACCTGGCTATCTCATTTCTGACACAATTAAGGTTTGGAGGGGGGAGGAAAGACCTATTAAAATTCACACACACAACCCATTTATATAATCAGCTACAATTAAAATATTATTACACAACAAAATTTACCTTCTGGATAATGATCTTCAACTGTAATGATTCTTCCTCCACACTCCTGAGCTTGAGCTTTAATAGTGGCAACATCTAATGGCTTGACAGTAAAAAGATCAACGATACGAATGTTTACTCCTTGCTTTGCTAATGTCTCTGCAGCTTTTAAAGCTTCATATAATGTGACACCAGCACTAATAACAACAGCCACATCAGAGGCAGACTTCTTGACAATCTTTAAAACAAGGGAGGGAGGGAATTAAAACTCCAATATATATACAATATAAAAGTTTATTTCATTTAATTATATAACGAAATATTTAACTGATATGACATTAAGATGCAAGTAATAAACCACGGAACTGTAATGACTCAATATAAAGCATTTTCGTTGTTATAAAAAACAAATGTGGAATTAAAATTTGATCACAAAAGTCTTTCATTTTAAATCTAAAATTTATACAAAAAATTAGTATAAACATTTTTATTTTAAGTTTATATTTTCATTGATTTATGAGTAAAAACAAACCAAATCTTGCTCATATGATTAATAATATAAACTACCTATATATATATATAAACTACCTATATATATATATATATATATATATATATATATATATATATAGTACCTTTACTAAAAGATACAAAAATTTTGAGCAATGAAAAAAAAAGTATATATCAAATTGAAAGAATTCTTTTTTCATAATGTTTAAGTAGTGATACCAGCAAACAGAACCTTTAAAATTTAAGAATTGCCAAATATTACAATTTGCAGGTTTTAAAAAATAAATTAATCTGAACAACCCATTTATAAATATAGTGCTTTTTGGTTATTTGTTTCACACTGAGACCAAAGCACTTTGGCCTGGTTAAGCAGTATGCCCCAATAAGCAGAAGTTTACTGAATATTAATTCAGAATTGTTATTTACATAGATATATGCACAATACACTGTTCTGGTTGTATCTTTGTTACAGCCTATCTTGACCTTTCAATCTCTCAAATAGGGTGGTGTAATAAGTTTGGATTACTACAAAGGAAAAAAAAAAAAAAACCTACAATTTGTGATGTAAGGAATAGTGTGAATTTAAAATGAGCAGTGGAAAAGTATCCTATTCCTTAACATATTAAGTACTAATTTATGAATAGGCTTTAAGGTTGCAATAGCTTCAGAACAGAATAAAGTGGCCTTAGTAATGGAAAGGCAAACAAAACCATAAGGTTATTGACTGACTGATGTCAAATTACTTTAAATCTAGGTGTAAATCAACATAATTCAAAGATAAAACATGATAAATACAAAGTTTTTTTTTTTTTTTTTTCTTCCCTTGCAATGATAAAACTTATGATATTTATTTGTTCAAAGTTTAATGACACAGTCAGTTGAAGCAGATAAATAACATTTTATCCTAATTATCTGAACAAATTAATTTTATTAATTTGTTTCTGTTCCTAGACTTGTTCCAAATAAATGGCTCTAGTGATTAACTAGTTTCAAATAACTAGAATCCTTTGTATTTACCTTTACACTAACTTATGAGGTTGACACTTAAAATACTAAATATATACGAAGGATTTTTCTTTGATACCTTTGCTTTTCCAACAGTAAATGGTTCATCATTAGCATATATAACAGGGGTATTAGGTCTGGAAGTACGGATGAAACAAATTCCTTGGGTGTTAGCTGCTAACTCACAAGCTCGTTCTGTTGATACAGCATCACTGGGATAGAAAACTGTACTGCCTGGTAAGGTACGGAACATGGCAATATCTTCTAAACCCATCTGAGAGGGGCCATCTTCACCTAATAAGTAACAATTTAGAAATCAAATTTTGCTTAGCACTTTAAAAATTCAGCATCAAATAATCCTTCAACTGAGAGAAATTGTTTTACATATTTCATACAATGAAATTAACTTAAATATCAGTATTATATACAGGCTCCTTTGTGGGCACTCAGCCAGAGATTGAAAAAGGGCCCTTACTGGGGAATTTTAGAGGGAATAGAATATCAGGATATGCACTATTTGAAAATTAGGTTTATGTGCCTAAAAACCACATTTAACTGCTTTTACAGCCGTTGGGATCCCCGATTCTTCAAGGAGGCCCTCACACTGCAGGGTCTTTGGGGGGGGGGGGGGAGTTCCTCCACTTCACCACTGTGTAAAGGCATAAGATTATTGGGGAAAAAATCAAATTACTGTGATATATATTATGCTGATATACATCAAATTTCTCTCATAATGCAGTATATCTATTAAGTAAATAAAAACTTTGTAAAAGACACATAAGATGTTACAGGTAAGTAGATACGTACGTTTCGACCAAAAATTGTTTTGGTCTTCCTCAGTCAAAGCCCTTCGTCACAAGGAACAGAGGAAACAGTTCCCTCTGTTCCTTATGACGAAGGGCTTTGACTGAGGAAGACCAAAACAATTTTTTGTCAAAACATACGTATTTACTTACCTGTAACATCTTATGTGTGTTTTTTACAAAGTTTTATATTTACTTTATCCTTTAACACTATTTTGAGTTTTTTTCCCAGTATATCTATTATTGCGGCCTCCTTTAGGTTGGGGGGTCCACAGCAATCACCAACCTGGCCAGTATAGGCCCATGTATGGTTACATAATCAGTACAATTCCCTTTCCATTTGCATCATCTGATTACACATTTCTTCAATACATTTTTATAAAACCTTTTGCAAGATATTTTGCAGCATTTTAAAATACAATACATGTACTTCAGTAATTAACTCTCCTTCCAATCCCTAACAGCTTATCAATTCTTTATACATTTACCACCTCTTCAATTATAAAGCTTAAAAATGGTGATGCATAATAAGTATGATACATAAAAGTATAGGTATGTATTATCCAGACGGTCGGCCAAGTTGAGTGATTTTTTGTCATGATAAATGTCTGACACATGAAATTATTGATGGTTCTGAATATGATTGGCAACAGTTTGCTAGCACATTTGGCAAAAAAATAGTTTGGCAGAAATGACCGCTGGGATAATACGTAAGTACCAAGTATAGTTTAACATTTAAATTCAATTAATGAACCAAATTTGTCAGTGTTGTTGCTATAGACTAACATTTAATATAATGAACTGCATATTAATATTTTGTGCCTCACATGCTCTATTTTCAGTTTTAATAAACTAATCCATATTTTGTATAATATTTAGCTGTCAATATTCAATGATAATTTTAGGTTTATTAGATCAGTATGAAGTACTACTGCAGATTACATGAAAAGTTAGACGTAAACTTTTCTTAACCATTAAGCTATGTATTAAGGCAGGGTGCCCAGTACAGAACAACCACAAAGGTAGTTGCTAAATAGTAGACAGGTTACAGAATTGTAATTAGCGATCTAGTATCAAAAAGTATTCAGATTATAGAACTTTAGATCACGGTATTGTTAAAATTACTCTAAGTTTATTCTGTACATTACAAAAAAATGAATGTCCAAAATAAAACTTCACATAAAAGAAAAAGAAATTAATCAGCTATTTAGCAAGGAGGTGGGGCAGTAAGCTGAAAAAAGTAGGAAGCAGTAGAATGCTAAAACTTAAAAAGAATGAGGTGTCACACTGAAGGACAATACCAAATGCTCTCACTCACCACTGAATTCAGTGGAAAGAGATGCAGCTTTCAAGAGGATTTTCCAAAATCTGTAATAAAGCAAGTAGGTGCATTGATTTTTCATACATAATCAAATGTTAGTATGAATAATGTGGCACTATGGCATTTAGAAAGTTGACTGCATTATGTTTTGGGGATTTTGAGGCTTTGTGAATTCTGTAATTATGAAAGGAGAATGTTTCACAATGGTGAGCTACAATAGAGCAGTGTGAATGCAGTTTATCAATTATTGCTGTGGGAGGGGGTCCATCAACCCCCCCCTCCCCGGGATCCTCTTAAATATGTCCTTGCTCGCCAGATATTTCTCTAGATCTCTACGGGCTACTCCTTTGCACTGTGCTTAATAACATTATCATAAGGTTGGTTGCATGGTATATGAACTTCCATGAACTAAAATGTTCTTCTCAAAAAATAAATTGCATAGATACTATTCTGAAAAAAAAAAAAAAAAATAGTTTGTTTTCATCAAGTCACTTTTTGACCATTTTTACATGGTAACATTTTCCATAGTCACCTATTCATGATTAAAATACCAAATAATCACCTTTTAGTTGCCAGTGAGTACCCCGATTAGGGGGAATGGAAAGAAATATTTCAGGGTTTGTCAATATTTCACCTAGCCAAAACTACAGAAGCTAATACAAAATCTAGCATGAATGTAAGGTTCATCTTATGGCAAAATTGTAGGGAGCTAGAATAATTGGATAATTATTACAGCCCCTATCTCAGAGGAAAAGAAAAATCCACAAAACTTCTTGATGTAAAATTTAAATGCACATATGCTTAAAAATCAATTTTAAAATTCACCCACCAAAGGGAGAGTAGCCAACTTTTTCTTTTTCCCTCCCACACATCTTTAAAGAAAAACAGTTATAAATGAAATTCTTTAAAATGTAACAAATATGAATCTGCTGTGTAATCACAATTGCTGCTATTAAAAACTTAAAATTTGTTTGAATTAATAGTTAAAATATTACTTTCTAGAACATCCAATACATTTGTCTATAAAACAATACAACAAAATTTAAATAATGATAGTCAAAAATATGTTTTTTTTTCAATACCTATCGAAACACCACAGTGAGAACCACAACATTTTATGTTGGCTTGAGATATTGCTCCCATTCTCAGTTGATCAAAAGCTCTGGTGTAGAACGTTGCAAAAGTACTGGTAAATGGAACAGTCCGACCTCTTGTAGAACAACCAACTGCAATTCCAACAAGATTTTGTTCAGCAATGAAGCATTCTATGTAACGATCAGGGTATGCCTTTCTAAATTTATCAGAAAATGTTGAGTTTTTAGTATCACCATCTAAGGCAATTACACGTTTACTGTTGGCACCAAGCTTGACTAGAGCAGTTCCATATGCAAGTCTGGTAGCCACCTAAAAGATAAATATTTTATAAAGAGTATGTCTAAGGTTTGACTTCATATTTCAAAACAAACATTCCTTGAAATATTTTCTTATAAACTGTCCAATGAAAACAACCATAAAGTGACATAAGCTAAAAATAAAGTCACTGAAAATCTACATATGAAATTTAGATTAAAAAAAAAACCTCTAGCTTATGTTAGAATTAAGAATTATTCCATTAACTTTTTTTCAAAAATACTTTAATGCAAAATTTGAAAGATATTTGAGATGTTAAATTCTGTGGAAGATACAAGTGGTAATATTTCAGAAGTCTAAAAATTTCCCGATTAGGAAATTCAGACTTTTTTTTTTTTTTTTTTTAACATTGCAATCATCAATGGAATAAAATGAGATTATAGTAACATCGACTGCCGGCAATTGTACCAACTAATTTTAACCTATATGATCACAACCTAATCTTTTAAATAAAATCTCATCTTCTAAGATGTTGATGCCCATCCTTGGACTTGGAAACTTAATTATAAGCTTTATTAGTGACATGCAGAATATAGATAACAAAATAACAAAGGCTAAATGTACTTTCAGAAGAGCAATACATTTTGAGTCAAAACCAAAGAGTTCTTTTCAAAATAAAAAGCAAGTTCATTTTTACATTAGTTTTAAAATAGAGTTTGGTTTTGGCCATGGTTAACTAACTGTTGTACAAAAACTATGCTGTAAGCAAGTTTGTCAATTGATTTTGGAATTCTTTGGAAGCCTTTAGCTTCCTACACATGCCTCATACACTCTTAAAACTGTGCCTCTTAATGCATTGCACAAGCAAGTTGTACCACCTATTATAATATGAGAGGCGCATAGTTGCTGAACTTCTCATAGTAATTAAAAATTCAATCACATTTCAGAGGCAAAAGTGTTCAAAATATGCCTCTTAAATTAAAGGCAGACTTGAGAGTGTATAAGAAAACCAACTCCTTATTCCATTTATGTAAACCATCTAATAAATGCTACAGAAAACCCAAAACATATTTATTACTTCATAAAATAAGAGGTCCAAGAGAGAACTACATATTGTTCTCAAAATGCCCTACCATTTCTCCTAAAGAATAGCTGGGAGGTTCAGACAAAGCAATGGGTGAATCATCAGGAGTAGCAACATTTTCTGTAGGTGGAAAGGTGACTTGAGGTGAAGGAGAGTTACTTTTTATTGTGTTCAACAAACTTTTAATGTAATCATCAGCCTTAGCACCCAAAGGTTTTCCATGCCAGTTCTCTGCATCTTCAATACCTGAAAAATGTTGCAAATAATGCAGCATTTAAAAAATACTGTAAAACATATCTTAAACTGAATCTTTACTAACCCTTTCAAAGCAGGTGTCCACAATTGAGGACAAGTTTTAAAAAATAATTTTAAGCTGAAAATGGTTCTGTGCATTTTACAGGAATTTAATAAATGGGACTTTTTAATTTTATTACAAATTTAAACTCCATAAAAATATTCATAGACTAGCTGCCTTTGGTGACCAGTTTTGGTCGTCGATGGCCACTTTGCAGCCAAAATGTGCAACATGGCACACAGGCCTCTTTGCGACCGAAAATTGCAATGCACTAAAATACTAATTCTATAACTAACTTTTACATTTAAAATTGATACTTTAATAAATACAATTGTTAGTAGCAAAATCTCTTTGAGGGGGCAGATGGGGAGATTACCGTTGAAGAGAAAAATAACCTATTGAGCTATTTATCTCTATATTCATGGCTGCAATGTATTGCTTCTTTAAAAATATTTTTCTTTGTAACAATAAAACTTTTGCTCAAACATGCATTTGCACTTTTACTTAACAATATGATTCATAGATGTTGCCACCAAACAATCTGTTGCATTTTTTCTCTTGTTGAACTCATGAGAGATTATGTTCCGCGATTTATTTTTTCCAAAGAATCAAGTAATGAATCATTGGCTTCGCTTCTGTGTTTACTATTTCAAGGCGTGATATCTCTCTAGATATTTGGAACAGCATCAGACTTTACACCTAAAGAAGGAATTGTTCAAGAAAAAATTACATCATTACTAGCTACAATAATCCGAATCACACTTATAAGGAACAGCTAAACAATTGTCAACATTTAAAAGCCGAAAAACTATCCTCGAGTTGAAAGTAGCTGCAACTTTTAAAAAGGTTAATTTTTTAGAGATCTTTCAAACTGTACAAAAAGTTCTTGCTTTTAGTAAGAGATAAAAATGTTTTTAATCAAAATTTCAATATGGCCACCAGATGCAATGGGAGCAATGAGTTGATCCCAGAATCGTTACAGACAATGGCTTATTATTCCGATATCTATTGGCGAGAAATTATTTGACCAGGTCTGAAAGGGTTAAGCAAAAACCTGTACTTAAAGTACTTTCTAGTCTTGCCTAATTTACAGTTATATACATACATTTATCTTTAGTGGGTAAAAACAGTTTTTATTCCATTTGATAAGTTTTATTGTATTATATTTCAAAGTAACTAAGATCTATGAGGCAGGGGGAGCCTAAAAGAATTGAAGAGGAAATTCATAAAAAGAATGAAATTCCCAGGTATTAATACAAAAATAGTAATACAATCGAAGAAGAGTTGACAAAGAAAGGAGTCTGCTTTCATGAACGTCAACATTAGGATAGCAGCCCTCCGTGTAGTGTTTCTACGATAGATAATATGGCAATTCTAGAGTTGAAAAATTGTTTTTGCAAAATAATTTTAATTGTTAAATTATATTACTGATTTAAATAATTCTTTTAAAAATCTAAAAATGTTAAATACTCTAAAAGTACATTAAGAAATTAAACTACCATTTATTAATAAAATAAGCTTTTCTTTAAAAATAATATGGAACTTCATTTACGTGAACAGCCATTTTAAGTTACAAATAAAATGCTGACTATTATATGAATTAAATTAAAAACTTTGGATAAATAAAAGAAAAGTAAGTTATGAAGCACACTGCTTCCTCCAATACTAAAGATTGTTAGCATTAGAAACAGAACATCAGCATTATCCTGTAACATTTTCATTTTTGCTAATCAATAGTTCTTTATTTGTATCAGTAGAAAAAATATTTACCTTAGGCTGCAATCGTCTATAATTGGAAAATTAAAAATTAACTCACTAACCTGGAAAACTGAGAGAGCTGATGAATGATCATAAACTGGAAATTAACTGAAGTAGTTCATTTCCAGTTTATGATCACACTACACTAAGAAGAATTAGTAAGATTATAAGCCAAGTCATTAAAAATGTCCCTTCAAAGTTCAACACTTAATGCTGAATATTGTTTTGGATGTTAGTTTCCTTTCCTTTCAGAAAATGTGATAAAGAATATATGTAGAGCGAGATGAAAAAGGAGTACACCAAACTTTTCAATTGAAAAGTTCAATCTTGCAAAGTTTATAAAAGTGATTAAACAAATTTTTAAAAGAATTATTTTTAAAATGAATATTGTGCAACAGTTCATTACTTGAATAAACAGATTATTTCTCTTTTAAAGATATACCTTCAACTGAAAGCTATTATTGCAATAAAGAACTAAGCATTTCACACAACTAAATTAAGAGCCTGAGATCAAATGTTTTATTAGCATTAAAGTGATTTTCTCAGCTCTAACACTAAACTTGCATTTTTCAAAGTTTTGCAACTTAAAAAAAAAAAAAAATATTATGAATTAAGATACATTTAAATTTATCAGAAGAAAAATATTAACAGCACTTCAAAGAAAAAAAATATATGTACGTAAGTTAAACACAGTTAATGTACACTAGCTGTGTATTTGTTCTTCCCACGGGAATGGAACCAAATTTAACCAAAATCAAAAATAAGTTTTAAATAAAATCTGAAAATAATTTAGCCTTTCATAGAATCAAAATGCACAATGCTTGAAAGTGGTATGTGTAAGTTGGTTACAAGGATAACTATTTCCATTAATGGATGAATACATACAGTACTTATAATTTAAAAATTGCTAAAAGAAATAATAGATTTTTTTGGGTTAATTTTCATTATTAAATTTAAAATTGCTTAAATATACCCTTTATAATCTGGCAAAATGTTAAGTCGTCGTGACAAATTTCCTGAAACTATATATGTGTATTTTAAATCACTTATTTTACATAGTAAAAATCTCTTTAGAAGTTTCTTCCACGATTCACTGATATATTAATTGCTTTCATGAAAGTAAAAATAAACCTATTATCTACTATGTATAAAAACTAAAATATTAAGTCTTCAATTTAAAAAATCCTAATTTATGTAAAGTGGCACAATTTCCTTTCATATCAAGTTTAGTAGATATACATTCAGCCTATTATAACACTACAAAATAAAAATAGAAACCACATAGAAATCTTTACCTGCTAGACCTTTTCCTTTGTATGTCTTTGCTACAATAGCAGTAGGCTTTCCTTTAACGGATTGTGCTGTTTCAAGAGCCTTTGTAATTTCCTCAACATTGTGTCCATCAATGACTATGGTGTTAAACCTAATTGTATACAATAAGAATGATTATAGTTAATTATAAAGACTATTGCATCAGAGTTTGAAAATAAAATAAATACAAAAGCATTTACTAGAACAGTTCTTCAAGGATAAATACACAACAATCAATTTGCAATGGGTGACTATACTATTCCATAATTTACAAAAATTAATATTGGTAACATTAGAAAAAAATTATAGTGAAAGTTGAAGACTTGGTTAAAAATTATGTTAACATTTACAGATCTTGCAAACTGACATTTTACTCAAACCACAGGAAAAATATGGATAAAAAATTTGGTACAATAGCTACTGTACATGCATAAAATTGAATAATTAAAAGATTTTGATCCCATAGTTTGGAGAATTTTATGCTCAGGGATGTGGTCAGCACATTGTGCTGTCATGCTACAAGTCCAATGTTTGAATACTGGGTTGGGCAAGGTTTGGAGCAGCCTTTCATCCCTTTAAGTGGGTTGATAAAATGAAAACAAAGTTTGCTTGAGGAACTAAACACTAGGGACTCTGTGCCAGGCTGACCGTTTGGACAGGGAATATGCTTCTGCACTCCATAGCCCATGGCCACAAAAGGATACATGGGCAACACAGCCTTAGACCCATGTTTGGTCTGTTGCATCATCAAGTTTTACCTAGCTTTTAGTTTGGAGAATTAAAAGAGGATTGAATGCAACATGTTGCATTAAGATTTTAGTCGAATCTTGTGTTCTATCAAAGATGCACTACAGGGTAGTACTCTTCAATCCAAGCCAAGAACATGCATAGTACCTTGATAACATTTAGACAAAGGGAATTTATAAATAATCAATTTCAAAAGAATGAGCAACATTTATTTAGAAATTTTCCTTTTAATTCATGCAACTAAAGAAAAAAAAAACTAATACATTTGTACAATGCACTGTCCATATATACAGAGCATATATTGAGCCACTACAGACTTAAAGTCAAATTTACATAAGATTTCTTGAATTCATCATTAAGATTAGTTCAGTATTTTTATACAAACCCAAAAGATTCAAGTCTCTTTTGATAGACTTCTAACTGATGCTGGAACATTGTTGGCTCACTTTGTCCTAAGCGGTTTACATCAAAAATGGCTACCAAGTTGTCCAGCTTGTAATGGCCAGCAAAAGACAAAGCTTCCCAAACAGATCCTTCTGCAGATTCACCATCACCAATAACACAATATACTCGGTACCTTAAAAAAAGATTTCAATAAGCCATTTTAACGTACATTTTATTTAGATAAAAATTATTAAACGGGGAAAGTTCGATATAACTAGTCATAAATTATCAAAAGCTGTAGGTGTATGAATTGAAAAAAATAAATGATTAATTCATAATGTGGCAATTTTATATTCACAGTTCAAATTTCACTTCATAAAATAATTTTGTTTTATCAGTGTTAAATTTTTTTATGCTAATTTGAAAAATTAACAGAATTTTAAAATGCATACACTGGTGATATGACTGGTGTAAATTGGGAAATATAACAAAATTTTTGACAAATTACAATAAATTTAGCAAAGAGCATACAGAATAGTTTCCGAATGAGCAACAGGAATTTCAAAACCCCTTTCACATAAAACTTTCTTTAATTATCCCATAAAATCCTTTTAATTCTCTTGGAGTTTGGGATGGTGCTCAGAAAAGTCACATTTTAGACTCAAGATATTTAGATATGCATACAGAAATAACCAATCTACATAGAAATTGCTTTATTGAAAGCTAAGGATTTGTAGACAAAAAATGTAAGGGTTCATACTTATATGAATGCTAATATTAGAAAGAAAATGTTAATTTACTGAAGATTTGGTAACTTTGTTATCCTTGTATAAAACTTCAAATTTTAATTAATTTTTCTGCCTAAAATATGACACCTTGGGATGTTGTGTATTGTATAAATGAAAGATATTTAAATGGATGGCCAAGACTAACAATATTGTTTTTTCCCCCAGAATATTGCTCCAATAACAGTAGGTTTATTAATTATGTAATGTAATTATATAGCAAGCTTAATTTTTTCAACTATCCCTTTCTTACATGGGCTTATTAGCTGAAGTACTTTTAATCGCTTTAGTTATGAATTTAATAAAACATTCTTTGACTATCGTTTTTCATTAAAAAAATTCTTAATGATTTAACATATATAACAATACTTGTATTACATTGTTTTGTAACAATTATAAAAGTTACAGAATAAAAATATCAAGTACTCTACTATTTCTTACACATCAAACAAATAAAATCAGTTATTTATTTTCATACATTTAAAATGCCAACAGTCAAAACAAGCTTGCTTAACCAGCTGGACTTTGTGTCAAGTAAAAAGCTTTATTCACACTAATGCAAAAAGCAGGTTTTCTAAGCCACTGAGTAAAACCTTTAGATAACAGATACCTGCTTTTTTTATAAGAATGCTTTACACTTTTTCAATTCTGTTTAAGGCAGGGTTTATTTTATTAAAGTTTTAAAGTATTTGCATGGAAAGTATGATTAAAGTAAAAATTGAAGTATTTTTATATTTACCCAGCTTTATCAAAATGTTTGCCGGTATAAGCCATGCCTGCAGCACAACTCAAACCCTGTCCTAAAGAACCAGTGGCAACATCAACAAACGACAGGCGCTAGAGAAAGAAAACAATGTTATTAAAAATACTAAAATATTTTCCCAACAAATAAAATGTCGGAAATTGAGCTATGGAAAATTATTAAAAAGATACGAATCTTCAAGTCATTCAGCTAACTAAAATCTACCATAGAAATAAAATCTTTAAAAGAAAAAAATGATTAGTTAATGTTAGCCTAAACCAAATCTGAAATTTTGACAATTTATGATTTGTCTTAGCATTAATTTTTTAATTTATGTATTTGAGCAGCCAAAAATTAGTTTCTCCAATTTTACAATATATATACACATATTGGCAAAATACTTTCTTTCAACTAAAGTGTGAAGTATATTATATTTATCCGAATTCAAATGGGCACAATCATTACTCCAAACTAAATACCAGAAAGATTTAATTTTTATAACTAATAATCTAAAAATCCAGCTTACTATCAGGTTGTAACGAAAGTTTTCCTTCAGATTTGCTTGAGTCAGCTCGTGCAGTACCCAGCTATTGACCTTATATATCAAGTTTATGCGATGCTTAGTGCCACTAATGGACATGACACTAAAGTCTAACTCTTTTAGCTAGCTCTCGTGGATGAATATTTTATCTTCTTCCACAAATTCTCTTAGGCTGGCCACATCAGCATCAGTAGTCCAGTCAGAGCACTCTGCTTATCCAATATCCTAGTCCTCGTTTTTGAACTTTCGGTGCCAAATCTTCACAGTGTCATATGATACAACAGTAGTACCTTAAGCTGTACACATGATTCAGTGTCATTCTGTAGCTGACCTTTTGCAACAGAACTGAGAGTAAATGATGGATCAATCTGGTAGCGTGGTAGTTCCATTTCAGAAACCTTATACTTAATCATAATGATATTGTTTTACGGATTTCACAACACAGTGCTCTAAAACAAGTCTTTTCTTTCAAACAACAAAAATCGCTTTACAAAATATTGGCAAAGACACCAACGCAAACTGCTTGTGCAGGCAATACTTGGAGGGGTGGAAAACTTTCGTTACAACCTAATAATATTTTGCAATTACATTCCACACATAGTACTGTAAATTTAAGTCTCGTAAATTTCTTTTTAAAGAAAATTTTCAAACATTCCTTTAACCCTCTGAGCATCCTGGAAATGGGCAAATAATGTAAAGTTGTTTTTATTCTAAAGTTTTCATGTAGTTTTAAAATTATACAAAATTAAAATTTTGATATATAGATTTGTAATTATTAATAAACAAGTTCTTAAATTACTTACAAGCTTTAATATCGGAACATATTTGTGATACCTGACTGTTAGGGCATAACTGCCAAAAAAATTGTGAGCTGATAGTCAATCACTGATGCATGGATCTATTTTGTCTTTCATAAACACATTTTTAATATTAATGCATTTCTCCCTATTTCTAACTATATATAATTTTGCTGCATAAGGCTATTTTTTTTAAGCATTTTAAGTCAACTTCAAAATAATTCATTTAAAAAAAAATATTAGTTATCAGCTAAAAATATAAAATTAGATAAAATTATTAAAAGTATTCATTATTCAAAACTATGAATGGTTTTACATTACTACTGTGCTGATATCCCTTGCTTTACAGTAAATCAGTGTCATCTATCGACACGTGCATGAAAATCATGGAAACCGTGTTAATCTTTTTCCTTTGGGATAAAAGGTAGCTTATGTGTTAATTCAGGGTATAAGCCATCTCTTCTTAAATTTATTTAAATCCATCCAGCCATTTCTGTGTGAAAGTAAACATACAAACTGAGAAACCTTCAGTAGGACTAGCATTTATAAAAAGCTTATTAAAAACTGGAAGTAAATTACGGTGAGGCTAATGTCCAATATTCAATTATATTTCTCTTAGGAGCTAAGACTAATTTACAATGCCATTCATTAACTACATTTAACAGAGTCTAAGTATGTTTACTGAATTTTCATTATTTTGACTAAAACACCTCTTAATCTAAACAAGATTTTAAGAAAAATAATAGAATTCATATTTAAAACTTCAAAATGCCAATATTTTTACTTTTATTGTCTTGTATTTTAAAATTCAAAACAATAATTCAGTTCAGTTAAAGTACTAAAAGCCATTACTACTAGGACCATACTGAGAAAAAAAAAATTTCAGGGAGGGTCCAAACTGTGGAAAAGGTAGAATCTTTCACAAAGACGTCATTTTTAACAGAAATTGAAATTTTGGGGGTCCTGATCCCATGGACTACCCCTCACTAGTTACGGCCTTGATTACTACTCTGCAAAAAGATACAGCAAAGAGCAGAAAACTTAAAAGTAGGAAGCATTTACAACAGATTTAATCCAACCTTTAAGTTCAACATTCATAAGGAAGTCGCGGATTGACAGTTATGTTATACATAAGAGGTACATATAGTGCAAGATACATGTGGTATTTCGGTACATATGTTACAAGGAGACAACAGCATTTTACTCATTTTATAATACTTGCTTTAAGAGTTATTTCAAATTACAATACAGAAAATAAGCAACTCACTGGAGTAGGGTGCCCTTCAAGGTCACAGTCAATTTTCCTCAACTTCATTAGGTCTTCCTCGGGAATCAAACCAGCTTCTACCCATGCAGCATACAATATGGGTGCTGCATGCCCCTGAAAAAGAATGTTTTTTAGTTGATTATGCTTCTATTAGGGTTGGGCAATTTGTGGGCAAAATAGTATTTTTGCCAAGACAGTGGCAAAAACTAGTAAGAACATTAAAAAATGGCAAAAATTAGCTGGATTTAATAACTATACTAAAGTTATATAATTTTGTATGTATTATAATTGAGACAAACCCCTGCCTCTGGATATTAATATATATATATAATTAATATTAACTTGATTAATTAAAACTTTAATTTTCATTGATAACACAACAATCAAAAAACAAGTATAAACAGTGAATTTTGTAAATAAATTTATGTGATGGAGGAGAGAATTTTTTTTTTTTTACATCCATTTTTCTTCTAAATTAATGTAGCAATACTGCATTTACAGTAATGTGCATGCATGCATGGATATATATATATAAATCTAAATTCACAACTTTTACATTTAAGAAACCTATAATTAAAATAATTCATCAAACCAATCTTCATTTTACCTTTATTTGGGTTTCCAGGTATATCTTTCACAAGTATTTTATAGAAGTAATCTTCTATATTCCTGTAACTTTTTTTTTTGTTTGTGTGTGGAGGAGGAGGGGGGGGGGGAAATGAAAACTAACTACTTTATGTATAGTTCTCTTCAAAATAAAAGTTACTTTAATATGAGCTGTGCTATTTTTTCAATACATTTACTATATTATTTCATTCTTATTTTGTATCTTCAAATTACTGCTGCTCTTATGGCAGAGCAAAACTTGTAATATTCCTGTCTGTGTTAAAAAAATTAACTAAAGATTGATTACTTGTTTAATAATTATGACAGTTTAATCGAAGTCAGTAAGTTACTTTATTGTTATTTTGCATATTAACTAAAAAAGTAGCTTACAAAAAAAGACAAACTTAAATTACTGTTTCAATAATGCATTGAATATTCATAATGGTAAAAATTTAAATGCACGATGGTGCAAAATTACATAAAATTATGTATTATTAGCATTGAAATTAGTAAATATTAAAATATACCAATTACATTGTTGCAAACAAAATGTATATTTTTGCCACTTTGGCAAAAAATGAATTTGTCAGGATGGTTTATAACGGGCTATCCCACTAGTGGCAAAAACATGCCAACCCTAATCTATATCAATATAATAAAGAAACTGACTGTCGTAGCACTGTAATCACAGGGACTAACAGCTTGGTCTGAAAATTCTTTTTTGCATTATATAGCCCTTTTAATGAGTAAGGTTTTAAGCTATATAACTTCATGGTAGGACAATAATATGCTCAAGTACCAAAGAATGAAGCAATATTTACACCTTTACAATAATGTTTTCAGCTTAAAGCAGGATAATTTGTAATAACTGAAATGAGAGATTTCATTTTATGTAACCAAATTATTAAACCTTTAATGAGTCATGTGACACAGTATCTACATATAAAGGTATTTACATCTGATAAAAGTAAATTAGTAAACAACCAGAGATTAATTATCTTTCTTTTTCTTCCAATAGTTCAAGTTAGATATTGACATCATTTTGAAGTCATGAATTTAAAAATGCATTAGAAAACCGATTAGGTTAACGGTCTGATGTGAAAGTTATGCAACTGGCGAAATATTAAAGTGGGAGATTCATTTTTCACAAGTCTGCTACTACAAAATGTCTGCTTGCTTCTCTCCGAAGAATGGGTTATTCAGCTAATTTACATATTAAGTACAAAATGTTATAAATTAGAGAATGAAACATTTCATTATTCCTTTCTGCAATCATGTGGTGGGGTGAATTCTTAATGCATGCCATGTATGTGACTTGCACAATTAAAACTGAATGGAGGAAATAAATAGGTGACTAATTAAAGCCCTTTATATGTGCATTACACTTATATATGCCATAAAATTTTAAAATCTCACACTAATCATGTGATTTTACTAAAATTTAATTTTTTAGATTTTACTAATAGCTTCTTTGCTATTTAAATATTTTAGCTTTACAATGTATTTTGAAGAAAATCATGTGACATTGGTACTTAAGTACAAAAACTAATATATAATGCCAAGCACTTCAAATTTTTAAAACTTTCTTTACAAGCAATTATACACTTGTATCAGTTACAAAACTTGTAGAATACTTAAAGATAATAAGTTTTGCAGAGTAGGTCACTCAAAAAATTTTGTTATACAATTCTATGTTTATTTTTTACTAAAAGCTTTATAATGACCCCCCTTTTTTTCCATCCATTCCAGTGCATAGTGCAGCTTTTAAGAATCATGATGAATTTTTCAAGTCCCTGGCGGTATTGGTTTATTTGAAACCAAGAGGTGTACCAAGATCATGAGGGAGATTTTATTTCTTTGAATTACACTTTTACATATGCATTAGAAGCTGCTTATGAAATAAACTATATAAAATTCAAATTAATTTCAAGTTATTCCTTCCTTCCCCTCTACCAAAATTTATTTTATAAAACTTAAGCTTTCTCCCAGTTGGATGTTCAGTCAAAAGTTGGCAGTAGATTAGATTGACTGTACAGTATCACACAAAAATATTACCTTTGAAAGGACAAATCTATCATTTGAAGGATCCTTGGGTATAGATGCTTTGTAGCGCATGGTGTCAAAGAATAATACTGACATGATTTCTGCCATGGAGCAACATGATGTTGGGTGCCTGAATTAAGAAAAGAAATTCCATTAGTACAATTTTATAAAAAGGTGTTACTTTTAATTTTAGATAATTACGTATCAATGAACCTTTAGCTGTACCCGATAAGCTTCAAGCAGAATAAGTTGAAACAAGAAAAGAAATCCAAGTATTAAACTGTTTTGAATAGAAGTTTAGTTGTACAAAAAATTTCTTTACTAAGGATGACAGGGTTTCTACAGATTTCAGAGCTTTTGCTTCCCCGACTTTCCCAGACATCTGTCACGCTCTTCCCTGACTTTGTCTAGTGTGCTTTCCCGAATTTTGCATTTCTATTTTTAACATTACATCCTTTAATTAATAACTATGTATTTTGCCCCTTTTTTACAAATAATAAAATTAATATATACAAGAATATTATTTGACATCACTGGATTCTAACAAAAACCATGTTTGATAATAATTTAGGATAAAATTAAGCATATTTCAACTGCACAAAATATGCTCATAAAGAACACATTTTAAAATTATTTATAAGGTTAAATGAGAAAATTAAAATATAACAATTTGTATACTTAGGTTCAAACAACAAATATTTTCTTGATTTTATCACAAAATCTAATTTTTCTTGCATTTCCCTGGCCTTTCTTCAATTTCTGCTTATTTCCCTGACTTTTTTCCCAAATCCCTGACCAAAACTCATTTCCCTGACTTTCCAGGTCTGTAGAAACCCTGGACTAATAGAATCTGTCCAATTATGACCCAGAAAGCCATAATATTAAAGGTTAAATGGCAATTTTGTTTACTACACAACTTTTAAAAAGGGATGTATTTATAAGATGAGCACTATTAAAATAACTCAAGTTTTCTAATCCTACAATTTACTTTTTCTGGATCCATTGTAAGGATCCATCCCACTGGATCCATCCTGAAATAATTATTTTATAAATTTAGAAAGCATTCAGTTAACATACTTTGTCAGAATTATAAAAAAAAAAAAAATTCTGACAATCAGACTTTACAAAAAGGAAACTTGAAGGTGAATTATTCCAGCCGGCCATGTGAAATTATTTTAAATCTATATAGTTAATATTACAATAGCAATAATTTAACTCATTTGTGCTCAGATATTGCCATCACATTGAAATCAGCAACAATTGAAGATAAGTCATGTCTCAAGCCTCTGAGGCATTTTATGGAAGTTTTATTTAATGCTCAAGAATTAATAGGAAATTAAATAGCACTTATAAATTTCCATGACCAAACAGTGAAAATGTTAAAATTTAGAGGATAAATATAAGTGTTAAAATATACAATCAAACTATTAATTACACAGTGTATAAAAAGGGATAAACTGTAACAAACTAATACACAATCTTTTCAAATAAACATATTTTTACAGAAAATTGAATAAATCCTGTAAAAGTATCCTTCATTTTTAGCATATGCATATATACAAATACAAATGTTTAAGGAAGGGGACTCTCCTATTGTAGAAATTTATCCAAGAAGTTAGGAAATGAAAATTAAAAATACAAGGTAATGTTTTTAGTTTTAGCATTACTAGGTGTAGTGTAGTATAGAACAGAGCCAAGTCCTCTCTCTCTATATATATATATTTTAATGGAGCTACTATTAACAAAGACAGCCCTCGCCCAGGGGGTGAAAACAGGTCTGCGTTCGGCTTCCCCGGAAGGCGTTCACTCTCCCCTACCCCACACATTCCTCTTTAGAGAGCAAAGCACTTTAAGAAATACAAAAGCCTTCATGAAAACATTGTTTAAATTATAGAGATGATGTTTGTTTATTAGTTAAGTGAAGAACTTATTGATTTGTGTCCTGATTTTTAAAGTCTCGTAAATAATCAAAAATTAAATATTATCTCATAATAATAAGAAGTACCTATCAGTCAAAAGGTCGAAACTATATCAAGGTCAAAAATGTAAAGCTCTCAAGTTACCCTTGCAGCCGAATGACCTATTAATTTACGCCACGGACTTAACCTCAGGAGCGGCGTCCAGCCACTTGACCATCATAATCAACGCGAAGCTTTAAAATAGTAACTTAGCGTACTCAATAATTATAAATTAGGAATTTATGCAGCGATTTAAGGCAAATAATGGCTCCAAACATATATAACAATAAAGAAGCACTAACGCATTGTGAAATTCAAACTTACCCCGAATTACTCGCATTGGTGGCTCTAATACTGAGAATTCTCAATTTATTTGCAATATCTTGCAATTCCTGAACAGATTTTCTCATACAAGTATCACCCATTATGTAATTAAATAGCTATGTCCACTGAAATGAGAGAGCGAAACCAATGCACACCGTCTGCTTCAAGCCGGCTAGTGTAGTGAGTAGTGAGTGAAGATAAGTCGCACGCAGCTTGCAGGCAAGGCAAGGAGGAAGCAAGCAATCCCCCATGTGGCGAGATATAGAAACAAAATAACCAATCAACGGGCGGATTCGTTTGGTTTATCAAACCATTCTAACCTGAATCGGTTTTACGCCGGATTCGGATGTTGGACGCGTTGGGATGAAGTATTGTAATCTATTTTTTAATATTGTTTTCAAAGAAAATAAAATAAAAATTTTGAATCTTTTAAAAGGTCATATACACAGAATTCACAACAAAAAATCGCTCAGATTATTCAGTGGCATATTACCGCGTATCAAGAAATCAGATCGCCTCTATCCGTCAAAACGGTTTCTGCCACCCCCACCCCGAAGGACGTATTTGGGGGGGGCGGACCCCCCCGAAATTTTCCTTTTTTGTTACTAAAATGATAATGATATAGTCTTTTTGTGAAAAATTCAACCTTTTTTACCGTTTGAATCCCCCCGAAATTTTTGGACCCCCAAATTGTTTTTCTGGATACGTGCCTGCCCCCCTCTATTTATGTAGATGTATCGGAAAGTTATGTAGTTTATTTGTTTATTTTGTGAATTCAAACAAATAATTTTTTATCATGTTTTTAATAACAAACGTCATTTTACCACGATTCCCATTTGTTGAACTTTAAAGCAAGAATTTCATAGATAACTGTTTTCTTTTTTTTTTTTTTTTCCGTTCTGTGCGATGAGAAGAGAAGAGTTACCGCCCAACCTCCTTGGAGTACGAATTTCAAAATGTCGTGAAATTGATGATTAAGTAATCGTGTGTTACACTTTGCAGCAAAAATCTGTTTTATGGGTCTCTCTCTCTCTTTTTTTTCGTTCCAGAAAAAAACAGATATGTGAAAAAGAACGTTCTGCGTGAACTAACCAAGATTTATTTTACGGCAGGCAAAAACTGCCTGCGTGAATTGAAAATTGCATCAGATTTATAAGTTCTGCCTCAAAATTTACGTCCTATCCGCAATTCGTGCGATTCTAAATAGCTCCTTGAGATTACACAAATTTAATATTTCCCCCGGAGATTAAAATAGATAAAATATTTTCTTCTGTAGAACCACGCAGAATTCAAAAATTTAAATAGAGTATTTAAGGGAGAGAAATGTGGTATATAGTATAAGTAATAGGTATGATATAAGTGGATTAAAGTACCATATACATCGTGTTAATAAATATTTCGTGAAATTAAAAGTGTTTGTTACATACATCATTTTTCAGCATGCGAATTTCAACTAACCAAACGATAAGTAAGTCTACATTAATATGTCCCGCGGTAGTTTCAACAGGAGAAATTACCTGAACTTTTTTATTTTTAATTATTCATTTTATTCGAAAACATCCCCTTACCATTATGTACTCCGGAATAAAAAATTGAATGTGAATGTAATCGTAATGTTCAGTGGTAGGTCAGGAATCGAACAATCACTATGTTTGGGCCCCACCAAGGCTGAATGGTAGATGATTGAATTGAAATGATCCAGGGTTCTGGCCAACCGCGCGGATGTCGATCTAACGGTCAGGAGTTTCAGGCGGTTTACTCTAGATGTAACGTACCCTTAAAGAATCTCCGCCCGGGCATTACCCACCTTAGACAGATACCCTGGTTTACTTTAACATACAATATAATACTATTACTATGTCAATTTGAATTAACTTACGTTTTATAATAAATTTTTCTGCATGGGTCCCTTCGCAAGCATATATGGCCATGGCTCTCACTCAAATGTATAAACAGTCTTTGAACATAATGTTTGTGAGTCTGTATACATTTTTTCCTCCCTGTTCAGCATTATGAGGATACTATTAGGGAGGCTTACCATACGTCCCAGTTTAACAGTTTGAGGTGCAACCCTTTCCCAATGCTGAAATAAGGGCAGCCGTTGGCATCGCTCGACTTAACTACCAGCAAGATGCGCGCACAGCCAGCTACGTCAAAAAAGGGTCTCTAGATCTGTGGCACGCGATGAACGTTTCGATCGTCCGCCATCTTTCTGGTAGTTAAGTCGAGCGATGGCAACGGCTGCCCTTTTTTCAGCATTGGGCAATCTATCCAGCTGTTCTCGCATTCTTCCATTTTTCAGCAGATGTCAGTGCTGTTAAAAAGAATCGTGACCATTTTTTGACGGGAAATGACGTGCTAAAAAGTAAAGGATTCTCGTGTAGCTCTGTCACCCGCAACTATTTTTGTAGAAATCAAATCTATTCTTCGTGACTGGCAACAGTCAAAACGTCAGAGTTTGGTGTTCCCAGAGCGGGAACACTGCGCATTAAAGGGTTAAATAGATGGAAGAACTGTCTAAAAAGGGATTCCAGAAGGGATGTCTCGGGAGGTTTGGTAATTATAGTCCCGGCTCTTGTCGATCGACAAGCAATTAATACTGATAGTCTTTTCTAACGAATTGTTAGAAAAGCACTAGGCAAAACATTTTTTGTTTCAATCAAAAAATGAAGAGTGGGACTCAACGACTATCGACTAATCCAAATTGACTACATTAATACATGGGTCCAATTATTTAATTACTTCAAAGAGTAAATACATAGATGCACCTAATCTGGTCAAAATGGCACAATATACATTTTATGTCTGCCATTTCCGCACCTTTTGGAGCGTGTTTTCTCGATGATGAAACACATTTGGTCTGAACATCAATAACGCATGCTGCATTTCACCGTTACGAGCGTTACTATACTGTAAATAAAAGTTTGGCATTATATGCAACGATTTGTATGAAAAATTCTTAAGAATGATAGTATATTGGGAAAAGTTCATTCATTCCAGCGAGAAGTATGACTGGTACGAAAAAATAAATGAACTAGCTAAAATTTAATAGTATGTAGTTATACAGTAAATTTAATAATTTATATAGGTAAACAGTTTTTAATAGATTTGTTAGTATTTTGTCCTAGGTCTGGCCCCTGTACCGGTTTAGTTATTTTATTATGGTAAGCCTATTATTAGAGCAAATTTCAGAACTGGACAAAGCGGGGAGATGATCAGAGAAGTCTATTCGCAGTCACACAAAAAATGGTCAGATTGGTCACTTTTTTCGCCACCCTTCACCTAGTGTTGGGTAACTCATAAAACTACTCATGTCACAATTCCTCGTGGTTTAATGAAAAAATTTATGCAGATTTTTAATTGGTTAAAAGAAAGGGTTTGTTTGTTTTTGGATACTATTGTAATGTTGCCGGAAGCTATGCTTCACTGGTGCCCAAAGATTCAAAGAATCTTGTGGTATTTGGATAAGATAACTTCTTTATCGCTTAGGAAAACACAGGACAGCCTTCACTGATAACAAGCAAGTGACTTTCTGTGTATTTTAAAGAGTATGATATTTATTTTTCTTGACGAGGTGACATCAAGTGTCTGTCACGATAAATTTTTAGCAAACCTACTACCTGTGACCGACCTACAAACTAAGGGGCCTATCCCATGGTATACATAGTTAACGTCCGGACGTCCTTCTCCCTATAAACAAAAATTCTTGTACAACATTACTTAAGTTGAAACTATTTAACGTACATCAAAGCAGCCATGCATAAATATTTATTATGTAGTAAAATGTAATGAATTTTCCTTTGGATGGGCGAGGGGGAGAAACAGTGCCGCATCTAGAGATTGCATCAACCGGGGCAAACCTCAATTTTGGCGTCCCCTGAACATGTCGGCGCCTTGGGCTAGTGCATTTTTTGTCTTCCCCTTCGTGGCATCCCTGGAGAGAAGATAGTACAAAGATTCCATAAGCAAGTGAGATTACAGTATGAGATCTATTTGAGAAAGCAATTTTTCCATTTTCGGTTTTCTAAAACTTTAAAATTTGCGCCCTCCCCCCCCCTAAAAACAGAAAGACTATTTTGTGCAAGAATATTGCTTAAAATTAACTAATGAAGCTGATATTTAGTTATCACCATTATCTATGATAAAATTCAAAAGTTTTTTTTTAAATATAAATTGCAAATTTTGGGCATTTTTGGCGGAATGAGCTCGATAGTCATATATTGACTTTGACTTTTTAAAGACAGAATTCAATTCTTCACAGTGTTTAAAAAAACACTAGGTTGCAGTTAAAAAAAATCAAATATAAAAATAAAATAAAATAAAGTTCACAAACTTTTGCATGTGATTTTGAACAAATTCTTCGACCTTTTTTAGGTATGCATAATCAAAGATATTTTAAGATTTTTGTTTTTAACACGAAATTCTGCAAAGAAATTTACAACATGACGAGGGAGGGGATGAAGCTCCCCCCCCCCCCAGCTCAACCAGACAACGTAAACACAAACTACGAAACACGAATATTTTAGGGGTTAAGGGGTCTTGGGTGAAATCTTCCCTTGATACTGATCTCTTCAGTTTCAACGGAAAACAGATTTCTTCACAGTAAAGAGAGGCTTCGGCGATTTTCTGAAGGATAAACACGTTGGCTGGAATCTTCTCTATGGAAAAAATTCTCTGGCTGGCTTTGTACTTATCGAACGAAGCAGGGGTTTCCTCAGTCAAAAGCAGTGTTGTAGATGATCTTATTATGGAATGGGATCCGTCGCTAAATTGAGTGTCACATTTTCTACTCTGGCACATTAGTGCCATTTGAGTAATTCTTCTTCTTTTTTTACTTCCTTGTACGTAGTATAAGGAAGTAATGTGATCCCAAAAAATTTTGGGGGCCAAATTTCGACATAAAAACCGATTTTGACTACCTCTAAATTTAATTTAAAAAAATTTTTCGATGCATCTCATCGTAGGCTAGCATGCACGATCATATTAACGCGTCTGCAACTCATTTTGACCAGTGGCGAGTCTACTGTGGCCAGTTTTTCCATGCCGTCTGTACGTACGTACGTACGTATGTATGTAACTCGCATATCTCAAAAACTAATGGTCGTAGAATGTTGAGATTTGATATTTAGGATTGTTCTATGATCTAGTTGTGCACCTCCCCTTTTGGTGGCAATCGAATGGATAGTTTATGTACAGGACCGCCCAAAAGATTCGAAATACATTACGCTCTATGGGCCGAAATTCATTAAACTCGCCTAACTCAAAAGCTATTAGGCGTAGAATGTCGAAACTTCATATTTTGGATAGTTGTAACATCTAGTTGTGCACCTCCCCTTTTGGTTCCATTCGACTGGATAGTTTATCTACAGGACTGCCCAAAACATTCGAAATACATTACACTCAATGGGCCGAAATTCATTAAACTCGCATATCTCAAAAACTGTTAGGCGTTGAATATTGAAACTTTATATTTAGGATTGTTGTAACATCTACTTGTGCACCTTCCCTTTCGGTTCCATTCGACTGAATAGTTTATCTACAGGACCGCCCAAAAGATTCGAAATACATTACGCTCTATGGGCCGAAATTCATCAAAGCGTTTTTTAGAGGTATTGGGCTATTTCAAACGACTCAGAAGTGATATATGCTGTAAAGAGTTAGAAAATGAATTTCTCCATTAAAAAAAGTGTCTTTTTCATTTATAGTTCTGCTACAGGAACACTCAAAAGATTTCCAATACATTACGGTCAATAGCAATTTTAGGGGCATTCATCCATTTCAAGCACAATACCGTCCTACCACATAAGTTAGGTAATGGTCCGACCACGGTCACGTGCCTCCCTCAAGAACTATGCCAAAAGTCGCCAAGCTTGGCGACTTTTGGTGTATGTGTCTGCATATTTAACTCTCAAATCTCAAAAACTATTATGAAATTTCATATATAAGAATGTTGTAACATCTAGTTGTGCATCTCGATTTTTGGTTCCAATCTACTGGAGAGTTTATTTACAGGACCACCGAAAAGAATTTCAGTACCTTAATGTCTATGGACATCTTCAATATAATACAGTCATTGTTTGGTACATGCCCAAAATCTCGCCGTCTGTCCTCGACCTTGGCGAGTTTTGGCGAAATATCGCCAAATTTGGCGATAGTCAGTCATTTGGTCCATGCCCAAAGTATCGCCATTTGTTATCGTTCTTGGCGAGTTTTGGCGGAATATCGCCAAATTTGGCGATAATCTGTCATTGTTTGGTTCATGCTTAAAATCTCGCCAAATGTCTTCGACATTGACGAGTTTCGCCGAAATATCGCCAAATTTGGCGCCAAAAATTATTTCCTATTTTGTATAACTCTAAAACTTTAACCCGTAGATTTTTTAACTTTGTATTTAGATCTATTGTAATATCTAACTGTTTTCAATATCTTTTTTGACAGCAATCGACTGAGAATTTATTTACAGGGTGAGCCAAATGACTTTAAATACATTGAGGTGTATGGATGCATTCAATTCATTGAAAGTCTGTGGTCAATGACTACTTTGGCTATCCCCAAAATCTCGCTGACTATCTCAAGTTTGTCGGCTTTTGGTGAAATATCGCCAAATAAAGTGTCAGAAGGAAATCTTTCAAATTGAACTCAGCTTGGCGATATCGAAATATTTGGCTAGAAATCGCTAAACCTTACTATTATTGATATTTTATCTCTTTCAAACAAATAAATTTAGAGGAAGTGCATCGAAAATATTTTTGATCTAATGGACGTGCAAGGAAGTCATGTGTTGGACACATCAGATTTTTTAATTGTGTGTACCGGAAAGTAATGTAATTTTCTTTTTTAATTAAATTCAAACAAATGAATTTTTAATAAGTTTTTTAATGACAAAACTGTTCTGCCTAAACTATGATTCATATTTGTTACATTTTAAAGCAATAATTTCATGAATAACTGTTTCTCTTTTAAGAGGGATATGTAAATAAAACGGAGAGAGAGAGTGACGAGGTCAAATCTCAATGAAATTCCTTTTTGGGTATTGATGTGTGCAACATTTTGCAGCAAGAATTAAATGGATATCTTTTTTTCTTTTAGAAAAAGAGGGATATGTGAGAAAAAAAATGCTCTCCTCCATTCCTCCGATGGGTTTACGAATTTTGGAAAATTCTCTTTTATTCTACTTTCGTTTGAAACCTCGCATTATATTTCATATTTCGCATATTAGCTTTAGTGGTTTAGGCTAGACGAAAACCTGACATATGAAAAAGCGAAACTATTTTCCAATCTGCTAATATTTAGGGACTTTTCGGATTTCGGATGAACTAGTGAATTCTTTTAAAGCTTTTAAAAGCTGGTGCCATTTCGGAAAAAGAAACAAAGCGATGCAATTGTTAAGATCATTTAATGAAATGTTGGCCTATAGATAGAAAATACAGCTTAAATAGATGAATCGACAGATATTTCTACCATCAAAATTTTAGGCATAGTTTTCTACTATTACAGTGAAATATATTCAAGATATAGTATCAACATTTCTATTATTAGTACCATTAAATATAATAGAGCCGTAAAGTTATAACTAGAATATTAAATGAGTCATATATGTGGAATAAACTTCAATTAATCAATTTTGTAAGCAGTAAGGAAGCATGTACGCTAGAGGAAAAAAAAGTCATATTCGATGTATTTAGACTGTTTTTTTATCTTCCTTATTTTAAATAAACACAGATTTAAGTATGCAGAAGTCGAATTTATTTTTGAAAAATTAATGGAAAAATATTTTAGCGAATTTTGCGGAATTTTAGCCATCCCCCTTCCCCCCCCCCCCCCCCAACTAAATCCAGTGACTTTTGTCATATGTTATTTGGCAACACTAGTCAGAAGGCTGGGTGAGAAATTTTGCTATTGCAAAACTGGTTGATTTAGAAGGTCAGTAGTGGCTAACAGCAATCAGTCAGAGATCACTGATCAGATAGATCCAAGTGAGAAAGCGATTTTGTCAGCGACCCAAGCACACTGAATCATAGTTCAAGGTTGTTTGCTTTCGTTGAGGTCGGGGAGAGAGTGAAGGATTTGTTTAATTGCGCCTGGAAAAGTTTCAATCGAGATAAAAGATTTTTCTTCTGCACTTTCCCCAACAAAGTTGAAAAATGTGTATGATTTCGGCTTGTCTGTATCAGTAGCAGATGATATCCAAAATAGTTTCGAGGGGGAGGAGAGGTGAGCACGGGCGCCAGATCGTAGAGGTGGGGGGGGGGGAAGTCAGGGATCTTTCCCCAGAAAGATACCATAGTTAAATGTTGAACTATTCCTATACTATGCCAGTACGTAAATAATTACAGATGCAAACACCCAGAAATATTTTTTCTGGGTGTTTGCAGGGTGGGTGGGTGGGTGGGTGGGGGGGGGGTGGCAATGGCCCCACCTTGCCCATAGGTATGGTTGCTCATGGAGGTGGGCGATAAGTTTGGTGAAGTATAATTCAGAGTGCATCCTCCAATTTATAATCGTATGCTGAAAAAGTGCATAAGTTGCTATCAACATTATGAATTTGTAAGAGATTTATTCTTTGTATCTTTATTTCTGTCAAATATTTCGCTATTTGAACACTCTCAGTGGCCGAGATTTATGAAACCTCTAGTTTACACAGCAACACACTTAAGGAAGAAACCTAAAATACACACATATTTTTAAAAAAAAATCTAAAATATTCACTTTTAATGATTTTACATCATTTTTAATACTCACTTTGTATTATTTCAAAACACTAAAACGCCGAAATGTTTGCTTCTTTACAACTACACTCTCTATGAGGTGAAGAATGTTTTACAGGTAACTAACACAATTTTTTAATTATAAACCATTATTGAGCTTTTTTATTAATTACAGTTTCTAATTATAAATCTTCTTATGTCTTTTTGCAATGTTAAATAAAATTGCCTGAACTCAAAAGCGTATGAGCAGAATATTTTAAGGATGGAATAAATCCGCTCCAAAATGAAAGAATATCCAACTATCTTTATAAGCTATAATAAAGGTACCCAAATATCTTAATAAGCTATAATAAAGGTGTATATCCCATGAATCAAAAATTGAAATATTTTGAAATTAAAAGAGAGAGGAGGGAGAATATTATCGAAAGATTTTTTTTTTCCTATTTTTGACTTTATTATATGAAACTTACATGTCGTTTACTGTAAAAAGAGGAGGGGGGGGGGGATATGCACAACCAGGATTTGAGACAATTTTCTAAGACTATCAGACATGCAGGGTGCAGATACGATTGTAGAAATCTTAACTCTCAGAATAAGAAATTGAGGCATACAAGACAATTTGCCGTATAAAATTAAAAGGGGGGGGGGGGGAGAATTCTGAAAAACAGAACATACTACTGGCTTTTGGTAGTGACATATAATTGACGTATGCTTCAAATTTTACCACACACCACCCGAAAAAGACTTCTGAACAGGTTTGGAAAAATATACACTTAAAAATTTATTTTATGAGATTTTTTTTTTTAACCTGTAAAACATTCTTTATTGCATAGAGAGTGTAGTTGTAAAAAAGCAAACATTAAGGCGTTTCAGTGTTACTATTAAAAATGGGGCATACGTATTTAAAGTGAATAACAAGAAATTTTCCCCCAAAATCCTCTCATTCTATTAGGTTTGGTTTTTAATTATATATGCAGAAAGAAATATGCCGTTTTTTCCAACATTTCTGGTAAAGGATAATTGACACACACAATGTTAATGCATTTGCGTCTATGGTGTGCAATTTTTTGAAGAACATTTTCAATGACGTCGATCTATTTCATACAGGGGCGTAGCCAGAAATTTTTCATGGGGGGCGCGAGGTTACGACTACTGCAACTCACATATATGCATACATGTGTGTGATAAAGGAGTGAAGAATATACATTTTGTATGGCAAAAAATTCCTCATGGGGGGGTTACGACCCCCCTAACCCCCACCCCCTTGGCTACGCCCCTGATTTCATATACAAGACAAAATTAGCAGACGCTATTTGAGGCTTCTAGAATTTGTGCGCCATTTGCCGTGGTACAGTAAAAAGTTCTGGCGTCGAATTCCTCCTGCAGTTGCCCAGTCTCCCAATGAAAGGGAACGGGTACTTGAAATCAAGAAATAGCAATGTCTGTAGTAGAAATGTGTGTGCGTAATATAAAATTTAAAAATTAATAAATACGCAATTTTTAAAAAAATCTTTCTTCAACTTTAAATTCTTCTACTGCGATCGTTCGCACATATAACTTTGATGCTCGGTTGTATAAAATATTTTTAAAGGCACAATTGCGCAAGGTAATTTAGCTGAAAGATGATCAACAGGATATAATTTAAAGACATTTACTCGTGATTCACTACCTGGAAAACACATAAAAGCACTCAAACTGATTTATTATACCATTTGCAAAGAAGACTTCTAAAGTATTCAGTCTTTCAGCCTCGTTGATTTATAGATGCTATATAATTAATATGAAAAAATTTGTTCATAATCTAAAATATAAAACTTAAAATATTATCTTGAAATTATTACACTCATGCACATAGGATAAATGTATCACACACACAAAAAAAAAAGGGAAAACAAAAAACTGTTTTGATTGCTTTATATGTAGGTGCGAATATATGCGTTTAAAATAAATACGAAATTGAACTTATATACGCATAGACATGAAAGATGTCTGTCCTGGAATTCATGTTTTCTTAGTCGGGCTTCTACACAGCAATAACATATACAAATTTTGCAGCAGTCGATGCATGTTTATAGAACACGGACAGACAAAACGAAATCATACATATTTTTCAACTTTGTTGAAAAGTGTAATAAAAATGCTTGTCACTTGAATAAAGAAGTGAGAAAATGGCGATTCCTCAAAAAATCTTATTAAATTTTACATTAAATGCAAATAATAACGACAGGACCTTGAACTATCACTTTCATCAGCTACAGCCGAAGGAAACGGAAAGAATCTTTTGTAAGAAAACAGACATAGGTTCTTTTCCTTGTTCTTTTTTTTCTTAGTCGCTTTGCCATTATCACACCAGCTCAGCTTACTTGCGTCATGCCCCAAATCGTGCCGTTGGATTTTATTTTATTCGACAGGTAGGATCCGGCATGTATTTCAGGCAGACGGAGTTATTAGTGAGCTGGAAATTTGAGCTTTGAAGGAAAAAAAAAAAGTTTAGGATCGCTTTATTTTACTCTGTACCCTATAGAAGAATGTTATAGGTAGCATTTATAGTTCTTCTACAAGACAGACATTAAATAATTCGATATTGTGTATGTGTTTAAAGATCGCTCGATAAATGTTTATCACGTAATCAACGTATGCGTAAGTTTGCGTACATTAACGCCATGCACACGCGTACATACAAGGGTAACCCAACAAGACCGCATAAGCTCTGCAGACTCCTTGCTTGGAATACATAAAAATGTCCAAAGAACTATACCTCTATGACTCAAACTATTCCAGAAAAATACGAGCAAAAAAAAAAAAGTCATAAAAGATGTACGAAAAAAAACCTTTATTGAAAAACATGAACACAGGTTTTTGCACATGCTACATGAAATGATGTTCACCGTACATACCGATACATGTGTGTATGTATTCGTGTGCCTGGTAATGGCAGACTGCTCACGTTTCATCAACCTGATGTCCGTAAAAGTACAAGCAGCATGAAGGATAAAGACCACGTCACTTTTGTAGTAATTAGGGTCGGTAGACCTATTCCTTCCGATGTCCTCGGATAGGAAGAAATCCAAAGGTGTCAGATCTGGCGATCGTGGTGGCCATAAAATAGCCCTTCTCATCGCTAATTCTACTTCCAATGTTTCTAATAGCTTGTCTGGACCGGATGTAACGTTATTACTTTCCTTCCGCATTTTCTCGAAAACGCATGCGGTCTTGATGTGACACCTTGTATATGGGTTAATTATTGCAAATTTAAAAATTAGCTGCTGTCATATCGCAACAACTTGCATAGTTTAAAAGCGATTAGCCACAAAATATTGAAATTTTGTATTTAGGACTGTAGTAGCATTTATATATGCATCTTCTTTTTTGGGTGCAATCGATTGGGTAATTTATTTACAGAGTCACCCAAAACAGTTTCAATACATCGAAAGTCAATGGTCAAATCTTTATTTATGCCACCCCAAAATATCGTCAGCTGTCACCAAGCTCGGCGCCTTTTGGAGAAATATCGTCAAATTTGGCAACAGAAATAAGTTTCCAAAGTGAACCCGTTTGGCGATAATCTCTTCTACTCGTCGAGAAATCGCCAAACCCTAATAGTATTGAACTATCGTATCCCAAATTCAAATGAAACAAACCTGAATGAGGTGCATCAGAAATTTATACAATTGAATAGATATACAAGCAAGTCATTTGGTGTCCACATCTGATTATTTATTTTTACATCAACGAAACATAAACTAAAAGATTTAATAAAACAAACTGAAATGTGCAGTTAAACCCGCTCAATGGAATGGCGGTGTGGTCACCTCGTACAACTATACGAGTCACATAATGCTTCCACACTGTTAATGACGCAATTGATCTACTATTGTGTCAGCCACCCTTCTTCCAAAAGCTTCCATTCCAACGCCTCAAAGGGGTTCTTTTAGCGGGTTGTCGATGCGCAATGGTTTTTTCTAGAGCATTCCACAAGTGCTGTATGGGATTGAGGTCAGGAGACCTCGCTGTCCCACCATAGGGTGCATACCCTCTTCTTCCAGATAATCGTCGACTTTGCAACTTTAATTTTGTATACAAGTGCTTATACATAAACAGTGGAACCCACTTAGTGAAATATCAGTAAAAGGAATATCCTGCTTACTATTATAAATTTTTAATGTACGAAACCGTAATAACTAGTCAATGTGATCCCGGATAATAGAAGATCCCGCTTATTGTAATAAATTTTCGTGGCAAATTGGCTATTAAACTAGGCGGGTTCGACTGTAACTGAGTTGAAAGCTATTTGTAAGCCGAATCATCGTTTATTGGCTATCGGGCATAAATATTAGATTTGATGTTAAAAGTGCACACCGTGAAAACAACGGTGCAGTGAAGGACTGGTTAATAAAAATAACCGTTCACAAATTCGTTTAAATTTGCTTGAATCTACATTAAACTTGAGAAGCAAATAAGTTTCCTCTCCTGCAGTGCTTGCTTGCAAGTACTTGCGTAGAGCCCCGTATGAATATTGCACGCAATCCTTAGATTAATTGTGTATTTCGAAGAAATAATATCTCTCCTCGTTGTCTTGGTACACAAATTAAAACAAACTCATTGCAGCAGAGACTCGAAAAAATTCGAGATGATTGTTTATAAGCTGCACTACGCACTAAAATGAATGAAAGAAACGATGCCTTTTATGAAACTTTTAGAAAAAAATATTTAAACAAGGAATGGAACAGCAAAATTTTTCTAAGAAGGATGCATTCTACAAAATTTTCGATTTCTAAACATTTTCTCTAAAATTTCTTCCGTAATTGATACAGGTTTCATCGTTTATGTCAGTGTGTAGTATAGAGCTTGAAAAGAGACATTTAAACTTTTTTGAAGTTTGACTTATTAGTTTACGCACCAAATCACATGATTTTTTTCTAAACATACCGTAAATTAACAACGATCATTTACAGTTAGACCGGGCAGTACGTGTTTTAATTGGGGGTTGCGGGACTGTTTGGAAAAAAAAAATATTTAAAAAAGTTCTAAATCTTTGTCTTTGGGTTCCACTTTAAAGCATATTCTGTAAGCGATTCCAGCTTCTGTTCCATTATGCTCGTAATTCCACAACCAAAGTTGCAGGAGAATGTAAATAAAAGGCAACAAGAAAACTACTATCCATGTTCATCCACCAAAATTAAAAAATAAAAGAAGAAAAACATTTTAACATTTTAGAAGAAAAACATTTTAAACTCCCTGGTCTAACAAAAGGAGTTTAAAAATTTCAACAAAGTGATACTTTATAAATATGCACATTTTAAAAGTAACACGCTGTAGAAAGAAATCTATGATACATTTAGCGCTTAATAGATAATTTTCTTTCAGAAGTGAGTTATTAATAGAATGAGAAAATACCAATTTTATCTCACCTGTTACAAAGATTTAAAGTGTCACAAAATTATCGCGGCGCATTTTTTTTTCTGTTTTTTTCTTTTAACACATTGCAATTAAATAATGGGATTTTTGAAGAGGATCATTTTAAAATCACGTGTGAGTAAAAAGGAAAATGTAAAGGCATGGTATACATTTCACCGATAATATTGTTGGACTCAACTGAGGGAGATGGCGCGATTATTCCTTTTCTAATATTTATTCGGACACAAGCATTTAAAAAAAAATATTTATTAATCAAATATTTCTGTTTAAAATTAGTTTTATTTAAAATACTATGTAACTTCCAACTCTTAGATTTTGTGCACCGTATTCAAAACGATTGTTATTTTATAGTATAACTATTTTGTTTTTATTAAAGATAATTTCAACTTCCACCAACAAAAATATCTGATAAAATGCTTCGACAAACTTATCGTCTTCCTCATACCCTGTCACAAAAACTGTGAGACGCTACGACAGTTGTCGCACAGTCTGATATGAGAAGGTCTGCAGACTATATCTGACTTCATATCGGCCACTACATTTCCTTTTGTTATATAAACAACTGCTAAAATCTACCAATCAATTATTCTCAGATCATTTTTAAAGTGTTTTGCTATAGATAAAATAAAAAACAAACAATTAAAAAAAAGAAAACAGAAAAATGGACTACTTATAAAAATAACAAATAAAAGAAGTTCTGTTGAGCTAGAAGAAGAAAAGAAAATATAAGTAGTATATAAATTTTTTTAAAGTCAGTTACTACTTAGGCCAACAAAGAAAAATTTTATTTCAGTTACTTTTTATTAAATTAATGAATTAATATTTGAAAAAAAACTTTATTAACATCAAGTGTCATCTACTACAATTAAAAAAAATGCATTTGAACTTGAGTGGATGAATAAAAAAAGAGTATTTTTTTAAGGATTGAAAATTTGAACAAGATATATAAATATATATAAGGAGAGTGTGAACTACTAGTAGGAATAGAATAAGAAACAAAACGACAATTTAAATAAATTAGGCTAACTCATAGCAGTATACGGCTAAGAACATTTTAAAGAACCGTAAACCACTTACGCTTCGTACCGAAGAAATATGTTTAAAAATAATTGCTTTGTGCTGATTTATTAGACATTTTTATGAATAACCTGCCCATCACTACCAGTTTACCTTGCAGACTATTTCTGCATTACATCTGCGGTGCAGGCTGATGCAGGAGAAGATTCTGCTTCAACAACTTCAGAATACTTAAATGCTTTCTTTTCGTCGCCAACGTTACAGTACAGACATATACATAAGCAGAATCTAAAGCAGGGCACTACCTGGTCTAATGCACCGGGTGGGGTTAGCGTTAGTTTTTATTTTATGCTTTATTATTATTATTATTATTATTCTTAATTTATAATCAAAATAAAAAACACGACACCAAAATCGAGCACTAGGAAAACTGCGTTAGATTTTCGTAATTACAGAAACGAAACGCTGGGCGTTCGTTTCTGTAAATTTAAGAAAGTAGGATTGTAGCGAGGCGTTCAAAGATCCATGTTCGGAAGCAACGATGGGTCCGGAATGGGAATACAGTGGTACCCAAGAGATACGAATGGCCTAACACACGAGTTTTCTGAGATACGAGCTAAGTAGTCAAAAATCACTAAATAGATTTTTGACTTAAGATACCCGTAGGAATTCAAGATGCGATCATTCTTCAGTGACGTCACAATTCCCACCACCACAAGCCAATACCATACAACCGGACATTTTGCTCTTTCACAGCATGCCAAAAACAACGAAAATTGGTGACGAAGAAAAGCAAGTGAAATTATGATACTAGTTACTAAATAAAATTTAAGTTTAAAAAATGTAATCATCGCTAACTGGTTCACCCAACATACGTACATATGCTTGGAATTTTTTTTTTTTTTTTTTTACAGTATATAATATACATAATTTGTATGTATAAAGTACGTGCTTATAATACAAACACTTATATACAAAAATTGAAATGATTTACTTGGGCCTGGTAAAGATTAAAAGCATTTTATAATTTCAATGGGGAGAATTCTGGCTAAGGCCAGGAACAATTTCGGCGAAGGGGGGAGGAGAAATGTAGCGTTAATATTAAATTTCGGGAGGAAGGGTTTGTAGCACTAAAATTTTTTCAACTTTGATCTCCAGAATCAATTAAAAGCAACATTTAAAGCTATTAAAAGATTATAATTTACTAACTAAAATTCGGGGCGGAGGGGCAAATGAAATTTCCCCATCACCCCCCTCTCCTCCCGGCTACGGCCTTGATTCTGAATAATGACTTCAGCCAAGGAGCGCGAACTAGTCTCCTATCTCAAAATATCAACAGGAATATATTCAGAAAATATTCGGGTATGGGTGTCGCCTGAAATCTTTTTTGGCTCACACAACTGCATTCGTAGGAACTTGATGGAAATATGAGGTACCACTATCAGTGCGAGAATACATTTTGTACTGATGCTGGTAAGTAATACTTACCAAAATCTCTTTCTGCGTTATTCATCTGGCTACAAATTTTATAATAATTCTGCTTTAGTTTTCAAATAGCGAGTACTCAACACTTAAAAATGTCTTAAATTTAATTGTAGCAAGTGATTCTCTGTATACATTAAGGAAGAATTTCAGAATTATATGTATATTAAAATATTTTTGATAAAATACTTGCAATTTGATGGAAGTTTTATCATGCACAAGGTTTTTGTATATATGGCTTGAGCAAGGACGCATTTAAGGGGGAGGTCTGGGGTGTCCGTAGCCCCCTAAATTTTGATTTTTGTTACTAAAATGAGTCTTTTTGTGAAAAATTCTACCTTTTTTACCGCTTGGATCTCCCCCCCCCCCCGAAATGTTTTTCTGGATATGTCCTTGGGCCTGTGGTAAATTTAAAGTGTACTAATCCTAAAATGTGTAAAAAAATGAATTTTTTTTGGGGTAGGGGCCCCAAGGGCGGATGACCGCCGCCCCCTCCCCCGAGAGAAAAGTAATTAATGTAAAAGATCCTATTTTACTTCCATAAAATGGGTGTGTATGTCAATCTTTTAACTAACCGCCCCCCCCCCCCGACAAACTTGCATTAATCCGCCACTGAGGGGCCCCTTGTCAATACCTGCTCTGGGGCCCGAAAATTCTGGTGACGGCCCTGGCGCACCCGAATCCCCATAGTTGATGACTCCCGTCATTATGCAATTATGAAGTGAAGTTTTGGGCGTGGAAGGCTTAAACCAGGGATGGGCAAACTTTTTCGGTTGCGGGCCAAAAATCGAAAAAAAAAAAAAGTTTGGCGGGCCAAAATAATTTTTTCTAAAATTTTAAAAAGAATATACAAGCATTAAAATTTAAATATGTTAATGAGATGAATGAAATTGCGATTTCATTTAAGTTTCTTATATTGAGGTTCGAAGTGAGATGTACTGATTCTAAGGAACGAGGCTAAATGCTCATCTCTCAGTCTACTTCTGAAAGAAGATTCACTATTGGTTCTTACTAAGGTTCACAGTTGGAAACACTTGTTCACACATTTAAGATTAAGAAAACAGCACTGATTTTCTGGGCGTGAGATATTAAATTTGGGAAACTTACTTTTGATAATGATTTGTAAAACTCTAACGTTGACATATTTAGAAACAACTGCTTGAGATGATTGTTAGATTGAAACTCAATTAATTCAAGCTGCAAATCTGACCTCACTGCTTCACAATTTACGTTGAAAGGTATGGAAAAATATCCAATTCTATCTGATAGGCACTCAAATCTTGAAATGTGCGTTCGAACTCAAAATGCGGTTTTTTTCAAGCCATCTTCATAATTCTAATTATGGAAATATATTATAAATATATACGTATTTTCTTTTATTTTCCGTCGGACCAGCAAATTAAAATTCTATCGGCGGGCCGGATGAAACCTTCCGGCGGGCCAGATTTAGCCCGCGGGCCCTAGTTTGCCCATCCCTGGCTTAAACTATTTCAGGTCGTCTGAAGCAATTCATTTATTTAACGCGTAGTATCGCTTTCCAACACTTTCAACTGCTTGTCGCAAAAAATATACACGGCGCCGCACAACCGGCTGTGTGAAAAAAAAAAAAAAAAGGACTTCAGCTCTGCAACATGCAATAGGCGATTCAATCGACCGCCATGTTACTGGTAGTTAACTCGAGAGATGGCGACGGGTGTACTTTCTCGACTTGGCTCTATATAAATTTGTTCTATATAGATGTGCAAATTATTGAGCGGTAAAGGGTTATGGGATGAAATGATCGTAGGAAAGGAGCTAAGAAAATCCAGCACATATGCTTATTTAATTTACATTATTTGAGCATAAGAGAAGGGAATGAAAACAGACTACCGTCATACTTTTTTTTTTTCTTTTCTTTCTTGAAATGATAATAATAATAATTAGACAGGAAAAAGGATGAGAGAAAGCAAGGAAAAGTGATAAAAGATTGCAAAGAGGACATGGGAAATTGTATGGGTAGTGGAAAAGCGACAAGCTTCCTGATTTCTCATTTCTAAAAATTTGGCTATAGACACTAAACAGCTATTATATAATTTTTTTTTGTTCCTTTTCCGGATGTGTTTTGCTTGTGTATAAAACAAGAATGGTTTTAATTTATTTGAAAGACACCTCGGTCAAAAAAGAGTACCTTTTTATAAAGGGCTAAATTGTTAACTTAGTAACATGTACTGTCTAAAGCAGTGTTTCCCACACACTGGTTCAAAAAATTTCAATACTTTTTCCTGCGGTTTATTTGAAATTCCCAACTACTCCCCCCCCCCTTTTTGGTGTTCTAAATACAAGTATAAATTAGCTGCAAAAGTAAAAGAATATTAATATAAATCACTTAAATAAGCACGTGGCTAGAATAAAAAATTGCTTGCTGTGGAGGTTATTTGAAAGAGGTGGAACAGGCAGAATTTCTTTAAAAAAAAAAAAAAAAACTTGATTATTAACCTTTTACAGGTCGCATTGAGATCCAGGCATATTTTAAATTAATTTTTTGCATATTTTGTCTTCTACTGCATTAGTTAAAGGGTATTAGTCCTTTAAATGGTGAAAAAAAAATTTTTTTTAATATAATTTTCATTGCGTTCCTATTTGGGAGTATGGATCATTTCTAACTATATTTTTACATTGGTTTCAAAAACAGAATATATACTGATGTGTAGTTTAAATAATAAGTGAATATTAAAAATTAATGAAAGATTTATTTTTAAATTTGATTAAAGATATGATTTAAGTTTGAAAGTGGGGGGGAGGGGGGTGTACGAAAATGGCTAATTTCATGATCTTTTTAATCAGTTTCCCAAAATGATAGAAATAAAAATTCTGTTTTAAAAAATCAAGTTAGCTTTTAATTTTATCTGCAAATTTTTTCAAGTCAATACTGACAAAATTTTATATTTTAATGAATTTTTAATTCGATGGCATGTAAAAAGTTAACACCAGAATGCTTTCTTTCAATCCTTTTAAAAGAAAATACTTTAGAATAATAAAACAAGAAATACAAATAGGCATATATATATATGGATTATTTATGATACACTTTTCAACACAAAGGATCAAGAAAGTCAAATTGGATCGACGAATGGATCACAAACATTTTCTAACATAATAAAACAAAAACGATATTGGACCGATGCATGTACAGTAGAGAGCCAGAAATCTGCACAGCTTGGGACCAAGGCTTGTCTGGATTTTAGGATTTTGGAGATTTCAGGCCATAAAAGATAAATCATATTACATTTCTGATTTAAGAAAAGGATAATACAATTACAATGAAATAAAAACACAGTCAAAAGTATTTCATTTATATTTTCACTTTAAATACAAAAGCATAGGAGAAATAAGAAATTACATGAAGACTAGCAAAGCAAATGGTTTCAAAATTTCCTTTATCTAATTTTAAAAACATGTTCTATGGTGATTTGTTTTAAAATAATTTTTTTTCTACTTTCAGTTTCTTTCTTTTATTTATTTAATTTTGCAAATTGTATAATTGTTTAAATATGCAGTTTAAACAATAGCTGTTTAAACTGCATATTTTCATCAGAATATTTCAACAGAATTATCATTAATTCTTGTTTTGTAACAGAACTTAGCTGTTGTAAAAATTTAGGGTATTCTTCTCTTAACTTTTATCAAATGGATTTTATTATTATTATTACCCAAGTTTTAGATCATCATCAGAATCATATTTATCTGGATTCATGACACTTTTCAACAATTTCATCATTGGTGGAATACTGCGAATTTTATTATTTATATCAGAGAAGGTGTGCGGATTTCGGACGTTTGCGGATTTTAGGTCGGCGGATTTCTGGCGTTCAACTGTATTATGATACACTTTTAATGCCTAGCACTTTAGTGCTTATTTAAAATCTCATAATATTTCTGACTTTCTCTAATTATTATTTTGTAAATGAAAATCTGAATTTCAGAAAGCAAGTTTTCTGTCCACTTTCCTCTATTTACATATCTGATCATAAAACTGATGATTTAGCAAATAAAAAAAATTATGAGTAGAGGGACGGAATTTTGGTTTTTACGAAACAGATGCGAATTTAGGCAAAATTTTCTTATAATTGCGAATCGATGCAAAACATGCAATTTGTGAATTTATACTAAAATTTCTTATTCTTCTGAAAAGGTGCAAAATATAGTTTTTTCTTCTTTTTTTAAAAAGACAGAAAATTACATAAAGTAATCTTCCAAACGTAAACTTAAGAATCAAATATGCTTCATATCTGAGCTGTGCCCGAACTTAATGACATTAATTAACCAATTAGAAGATTCAAATTACCCATTTACTCACTATTTTTGGAACAAATTAGAAGACTTGAAAGCAACTTTGAAAGATAGTTAAGGGATTTGCTAAAGGGTAACATTTTGCTTTATTATACACTTAGGAGAGGTAAAATGAGCTTTTTTTATACATTAGCCTTCCCCCCCCCCCAAAAAAAAAAAATCATTCGTTTACATTAAAATTTTGCTTACTCGTACATTTTGTTTGGGCTAAATAAGCTTTTATTAAAAATTAACCCCTCCCAAAAGCAATTTCTGGATATGCCACTGACTGCACTAACCTTTTTTTTGCAGAAAAAATTAAATGCTACAAATGAAGCCTATATTTTCACATTGCTCAATTATTTTGCCCATCAGTGGCTGTAAGCATGAACACCTTCAATCATATTTTTCGAAAGCTTTTTGAAAATTCCTTTCTACAGAACACTTCCTCAAAATGAACAATGACGGGGAAGGAGGGCACCCGCTTTCATCGCCTAATGTTACAATCCATAAACAGGAATGAAGATCTCAATGTTAAGAACATATTATGAGCTAATAAATGCCCTTTTCAAATCTTTGCTAAAGCAGCTTTACAGAGCACTTGGAGTCCAACTAGGCGCAGAATGTTTCTTTAGTAATTATAATATCACATGTGACTCTAAAATAGTCAATAGTTGAAATTATAACAATGCAGCTTTTAATTAACACTGAACATAACTTTTAAGTGTACAAAATGTGTTTTATAGGTAGTTTATGCAAATTTAAGCAAAATTTCATACATTTTTTTTCAAAGTTCTATTTTTCATTAGCAAAAATTCTGTACCTCTGATTATCAGTTTTTATTTAATTAATTATGTGAGCATTAGTCAAATTTAGAAGTGCATGTACTAACATTGTTAAAGATAGCTTTTAAAATTATCTTTAACAATAAAGGATTAGAAAAATATCAATAAAATTTACACAAATTATATATTGATTAACAAAAGTGTAGCTAATCTTTACCAGTGGTGAAAAAGATTTATCATACTGATCTCATTTAGAGAAAAGTTTCTCCCTCCAGAAGGGGAGAGGGAACTGATAAAGAAAATTTTGCTCAATTTGGAATGAACTAGAGAAAGCACGTTTTGCAAAAGATGTGAACTGCATCAGATATTGAAGAACATGTTTTGGGCTACATGAGTACAATCCAAAATAAGAAGAGCTTACTTTCACATCTGTGAACCTGTAAATTTTGAGACTAGAAAAGATTAACTATCATTGCATTTAATGAGATTTTATAATTTTTGTGTGAGCCTTTGCCTAGGTTGGTCTTGTTGAAAAGCATTGAACAGGCATTGTTGAAAAGCTTATAACATGTTTAGTCATAACTTTGATTAGAAATTGTTTATTCAGGTTCTTCTGAAAACTGACATGTAACTTCAGTGGCATTGGTCAGTATGCTGCCACCTCCAGTTTTGTTAACACCCCTTGCATACCCTTTAGCAAAGATGCCTCCTCCTCCTCCTGCAGAAAAAAATGTTTTTTTAGTTACACCCCTGGTTAAAAGTAGAACAAAATATTGATGAAATTACAACAAATTTTTAAGCAACTGATATTTTTCACCAGTCTAGAGAAATAATGTCCTAACGATGGCCAGGTTGTTCAGACAGGCTGCTTAAAATTGTAGATTTGTATCAATATGGATGCAGGTTTGAATTTGCTAATGTCAGTCAGATTGGCTGTTTTGAGTATTGAATGTTTTATTTGGATGTAAACGCAAGTAAAAATCCCTTGAAAAGTTTTCTGCCTCTAGGTACGTATCTGTATAAATAAGTATTCTTAAGAAAAACAACTTTACCCAGTTCAGCTGATATAGAAATGTATTCTATGATTTTGTTCACAGTAGAAAAATTGCAAATTATCTTCTTTTTTTTCCATTATTATTGGTTCTATATATATATATATATACTACCAAGATAAATATACGATATTAAGAATTCAAACACATTAAAAATATTTTTGCAACTATACGAAATTTTCAGTATTCTTAATGTGCTGTGTCAGGTGAAATGCTATGTTAGTTAAGTGAATGTTAATGATCATAATGTTACTTATTTATTATCATAATTTTATTGTAACAAGGTAATTTTTAAAAAATTACCAAGCAATTAGAAATACATAAACAAAAGACAAACTTTATTAATATAACAAAAGTTAACAGAATTTTAACCTCAAAAATTGCAGTAAATTTCCAATTATTCACAAAATTGGTTAGCACAGCAATTGCAGAGTCTCAAATTCTGCCAATAATTCAACATGGAAATAAATAAATAAAAAAATAAATAAATAAAATGAACAACTTACTTTTAGGGGTCTATACAGCAACATTCCAAGCCGTCAAAGGCTGTGAGCACAAACCTTTTACAGGAACATTTTAATTGCTTTATTTTAGATGAAATCATAATTGCTAATTCATAATAACAATTATTTAAGAGAACTACTACATTTAAAATTTGAACTACTCTAATCATTTTTAAACAGTCATTGAAGTCTTCTTATGGCAAAATTATTATTTTTTAAACAAGGTTTTCCTTTTTCATTTAAAATTAATGAGTTTCATTTTGGTTTTCTATTATACCTTAAGAGATTCTTCTTTGCAGATTTCATCTTGGTTCAAACATGCATGAGCAAATTGTTTTAGTGATGCTGCTGCTTTCTTCATAGAATTTAAATTCTTCAGTTTCTAAAGTACTTAATTATCTGTTTCCTAGATCATGCTCATAATAACTGTTTTCCTAGACCATCCTCATAACTTTCAGCATTACAATAGCTAACTGGTAAAAATTTTCAAAATGGTATCCTGTTTCAAGTTTATTATTACA
The DNA here is from genome assembly GCA_038373885.1 of Cheiracanthium punctorium. Lineage (NCBI taxonomy): Eukaryota > Metazoa > Arthropoda > Arachnida > Araneae > Cheiracanthiidae > Cheiracanthium > Cheiracanthium punctorium. The sequence continues at coordinate 325,535 of JAWZYV010019740.1, read as the reverse complement.
TTTATTGCACATGTTGTCATATTTGTATTGATAGTACAGTTCTGCAGCATAGCTGTTGTTGAAAATATCATTTTAATTAATGTTGAAAACTCACAATGATCTTTTGGTGCTGAGCAGAAAAACAGTTCCTTACTTTAAATTAAAAAATTATAAATTTAAGCTATCATAAATTTTATGTGGCTGAGTAAGTTTTTATTTATAATTTTAGCTAATTATTTGTACATCTTCCCTCAAATTAAAGCAATTAAAACTTAAAACATTACTAAATAAAAGTTAGCTAATTATTCTTGATGAGCAAACTAGTATTGTAATAATAAAAAATGTATCTACAAGTGTTAAAATAATTCTATATTTGTGATTAGAGTTGCTTTAACATCACTTTGTTACAAAATAATGCTTGTCTCATTTTTTTAAACATATAATACTTGGATTGAATTACAGATAATCAGCAAAAAGTTTTAATCTACCCACAGATAATATAGAGTGTACAGTAAATAAATATAAAACATGCAATAGAAAATAAATAAATAATAAAGTTACCTCCAGTCCATAACAATTAAACATAAATGTGTCAAGTTGGTATGTACTCTAACAAATCAGAATCGAGGACTTTTGGAATAGGAATACATTTCCTTTCCATTTAACAAAAATGATACAGTCATTTTCTTTTCATTTATTTCAACATAGGTGAAAGCTCCTAAAGAAAAAGGATTGGCCCAATGAAAGAGCAGACTGTCTGAAGGAAGTTTCTCTTTATACTTTACTGATGGATCTACAAAATTAGCACTGCCACTGACGAAGTAATCCATTGTTGTGCTGCCATTTTTCACATGCACATGCTGTAAAGCATGCATTCATAGAAAAAAAGAAAGAAAAAAAAATAACCCAATCATTTGCTTTGAAACATACACAGACAAGAAAGCTTAAAACATTAAAAAAATGACATACTTATGACAGAGGGGAAGTCTTTTTGTAACAATTAGTACTGATTTTTAATGTTAAAAAATACTGCATTTCATTATTGTTTTCTACCTATCATCAATCATTTTAATTCATTTATTTAATTGCACATACTAAAGAATGCCTTAGAATGTTTCTTTACAAACTGTACTATACACTGAAATAAAAGGATAAACCTGTATCAGCAATGAAACCATTAGAAAAAATTCTTAAAAATCAAAAACTTTGTTATACAATTCCACATTTAAGAATTTTTTCTGAAGGTTTCATAAAAGGCACCATTTTTCTCACACATTGCAGTGTGCAGTGAAAGTAATAATGAACTATCCTGAATTTTTTCGAGTCCCTGATGCAATTAGTTTGTATTAATTTGCGTACCAAGACTGTGAGGCAGATTAAGTTTCTTTGATATACACGCTTTTCATATGAACTTCACACTTCAAAGTGAATTAGATTATTTTGAGCCCTTTAAAATGTTTGTGACACTATTAAGAATAAAAAACAAAACTGATGATTAAAAATAAAATTAATTTATAAGCTATAAATTAAGATGGATAAATAAAAAATAAACAACAGCATGATCATTTCAAGAGATGCAAAAGGGCCACCTTTCCTCAGCTGAAAAAAAAGTTCTACCATGCACCACCCAAAATGATCATCCTGGGGTACATTTTTTATTTATGTGTGTTACTTAACAAATTTTTTAATTAATTTTATTTATAACACTATTTCTCCGCCAATAGGTTTTCCCCTCTTAAAATTCTACTTCCCCCTCTTCTTAACTAGTGACTGGCTACTCTTAAGAGTATCAGGAAAAGGTAGGCTCAATTTCTTTCTGGTTTGGCACTGACAATAACATGAGATACTGAGCTGAAACAAGTTTATTGGACTTATATATTAAATGTTGTTTAATCTATTTACTTCTGCTACTTAGATATATTTATTCATAATGCCTACTTACTTGAATGTTATGCTCATGCCCACTGAAATATGCAGTAACATTGTATTTTTCAAGAAGAGGTTTGAGACGTCTTACTAAACAATCAGTTGAGCCATGAGAACCAATGGAGTAGACAGGAAAATGGCCACAAACAAATAAATAGTTTGCTCTAAAAATGATTAAAATTCAATAAACTAGATCTATTTCAATACACAATTTAAATAAATAACTGAAATAAATCATCATCACAGTTATTTTTTAATTACATTTAAAAGAAATTCAAACTATCTTGGGAATAAAAACACATGCACAGCCAAGCACTAGTAGTAATAAATTAATATATATATACATGAAACTTTCACACGTTTTATTTTCTGCATTATTTTTACTTACTATTGTACTTGGCATATTTGAAACATCAAACTGAAATTTATTAGAAATTATTCTAATTTAGTTCTGACACAACAATAATTGAAAGCTATTCTGCATCAAAACACACAGCCTTTTTTTTTTTTTAAAGAATGTATGCAAATGAGGTCTTTTCTTATATGCATATTCTGTATTACAATAAAGATATATATATAACAGATTTTAAATCTAGTAATTAACCAGCACTATGTATATTTCAATAGATTTATTTGTCCAATTAGTGATGACAGAACCAGTCTCCCAACCCTGAAAACAACTACAGATATTGTAATTGTTTTTTCATTGAATTTGTACTGTCTATTTACAACAAACAGGCCCATGCAGCTAGCTTCATAAATGAAAAGACATATCATAAAAGACAGCTTCATAAGAAAGACATCCATTATCTTAAGATGAAGAAAGAAGGCGCCAGATTCAATGTCTAAATAGTGCATTTTATGCATTAAATATCAAATATAAACTTTAAAAACAATAATGGATTATCATGCACAATAAAATGCAAAATTTGGCTTTTCACCTTTATGTAATAAAACAGACATGCAGTGTATCCATGTATAAGTTAGCCGAAATATTTTTTCCCAACTGCTAGTCCCAGTTGCATATTTCTAATTGCAAAAAGAGTCAAAATTAGATGCAGAGTAAAGGTAAGTTTGAAGTGAAAAATTAATTTATGAAAACACATAATCATCAAAAACATAACATCTTCATCTTTCATTTCAAAACTTTTAATATCTTCACTCTGCATCTAATTTTGATCATTTTTATGATTGGAAGTATGCATCTAGAACAAACAGTTGTGAAAATAAAGGTTGGCCAACTTTTACATGGATATTCTCAACATTGATTCTGTATTTAATTTGTCAGTGTTTGCAAGGATTGCATTTATTCATGTATTATCTTTGTATATGTTGAACCATCTACTGGGCAGTAATAGTTATTTTGGTTATTTAAAAAGAATATGTTGTTTATATTTTAACTATATGAGAATAGGCATCCATAAGGGGTGCTGAGGTAGAGCACTTACCCCCTTCCCTAAATTTTTAGTATATTGCCTAATTATATAAAAGAATTGTAACACTAAGCAAAATTGGAACCAATGTTACAAGTTTGAAGTTTGCCCCTCTAGAAAAATTCCCATGGTTACCTATGTATATGAGCAGTGTTAGAAAATTATTATTTTCAATGGTTTTAAAAAATTAATTCATTCAGTTTTTTTTATCCTGACTAAACCCAAATGTAAAATTTATAATAACAAGTCTATGAAAATTTTGAACAAAATAATAATAATATTTAAACAATAAAATAAAATTTAAAAAAGAAATTTCTTCAAATAGATATACATAATTAAATTATTTAAAAGCTATATATTGCTTCTATTTAAAGAGAAGCAGTAAAATCCTACATAAATTGCATATTAAATATTTATTCCAATACCTCCATGAGCCAAACTTCCAAGAAAAAAAAAAAAAATAAGGAACGCAGTGCAGTCATAAAATAAAAAATAAGGAACACGGTTCGTGGTCATAAAATGTATGATTAAATATACAATTAAAAATCTTACATAACAAATTTTAATTATCACTTATATAGAGATGATGTGAATATATAGTCATTAATTTATAAAAATAAAATGTACTTATCTTTGTCATTTTCTGCAATATTTGATTTAAATGCTTAGTGTAATAAATACTTAAAAGAATAAGATAAATATAATTTAATTAAATTTATTAACTTATTTACAAGGATAAACGATTAACCGAGAGCTAAAGAGGTACACAATATTGCTTTTTTTAAAAATCATGGCACAAAAGCTGAAAAACTGAACATTTTGGCTTAAAAACATATTTATGGAACAAAGCTAAAAAAAATGGGAGTGAATCCATGTAAAACGGAAGACTTGGCAGCTATGTAATGATCTGAAATTCAATAAACTAAGTACAGCCCTTTCAAATTCAGCCCAAAAATCTAAAATAGAAGTAGACTTTAAGAACATTAGGAAATTTGTAAATTGTAAGACCAAGACGTATACCCTTATTTGAGAATATTTAGAGTTTTTTTTTTTTTTAATTTAACAGCTGGCACTATAAACAACATGATAAACACCACTTTGGATAATGTATGGAGCACCTTGTTTGTTTTGCAAAGTACAAATGAAGCTAGTATGACTGATGATTGCCTTGTGTGATGTATATATTTTATAACTCTTAGGTATATTTCAGTTGATTTTACTATGGATTTTAAGTTATATCTTTTTATCACTTTTAATATGTAATATTTAAAAAAACAAATTAATAAATTTTAAATGACACAACTTTAAAAAAGTTTAATGGCTTTATTACTCTATTATAAGGATTCTATCAAACAAAATCTTACTTTGATGATTGAAGACTTTTTTCTAGCCATTCCCAGTGTTTCTCAGACCTGTATCTTCCACCAGATTGCAATAATGGCTGAGAATATGTCCCTAGTTCAGTATTTCCACATAAAATAACACTATCTGTCATTATAATATCAACAAGTTCATGAGATTCTCCAACTTTAAAACTCTTTGTATAGTAAAAGTCTGGAAAATTCCTAAATGTTTGAAAAAAATCAATTTGATTTTTAGATGGCAAGAGAAAAAGATAAAAAAATCAAACAAAAACATGTACAACACAAGGAATGAAAAATAAACTTAGACTTGCTATTGGGGGAAGGCAGTGGTTGCCAAGACGTGGTCAGAAATTGCTCCTTTACTCGTAAAATTGCTTTTGTTTCTCTGGCAATGTTATCTAAAGCAACTTTGAAAAAATCCAAAATGTTATCAAAAGATCTTTGGTCAAACAGTTCCATACACCTGCATGGAAGTTTTTTTTTTTTTTTAAATACACAAAATTATTAACCTTAAAATATAATCACTTTTCATTTTCTGATTATGATAATTATACTGAAAAATATTCAGCTGTATGAATTTTTTAGTAGTCTATCTCTTCTCTCAGAACGTTGTACGGAGAAGCTACTGTAATACAAGTTGTGGCCTCAAATGTCTCTAAAACATATTGAAAGACTTACTGAAAGTTTTTCAAGGACTTCATACATATAGATTTAAGACCATACCATATTAAAACTTTTTTTTCTTAAAGTATGTGAATAATTTATAAATGTTGCAAAGCTTATTTCACAAATATGGATATTTCCTAATACAAGTTTGTATAGGTCCTGAATTTGCTAAAATTCTGAACTTTTGAAAAATTTTCCTGATATTTCTTACTGTTTCAGATACTTAAGAGAACTCCGTTCCATATTTTATAAAAAAAACAGCAACATTTTTAAGATATCAGGCCATTTTAGGTCAATATGTCAAAAGTTAAGAATTTTAGCAAATCCAGGATTTGTATATATGTATTACAAACCCAGTAATATACTAAATCTCATATTTCAGTTTTTTTGTTTTTAATTAAATGCAGGAGAAGAGTGTGGTTTACTTTAACATTGAGAAATTTTCAGATGTTTGCATACTTTCCGATTTCAAAAAGAAGGCTCACAAATTGATGGTTTTTCAGTGATGAATTACTTTCATGTGAGTGGCAGCAATGAAAAGGGAGTGACTGCCAATGCCAACCAATAGCACAACAATTCTGAATGGAACTTCAAAGTTCTTTAGGAGTCATGAAAGGAGAAAAGGCATAATGGTCCTTGATCAAATGCATTTTTGCAGGTGATTTCCTTCCTTGCTTCTAAGAGAAATACTCAGTGAAAAGTTACTTCACAGTCATTAGCAAAAGTTAAGGCTTTTTCAAGTAGCAAAGGAATTTCTTCAGGGACTTTTACAAGACCCCCAATTTTCTAAAATGAAATTTGAAGATTATCAAGGAATTTTAAAAACTAAGGGAACCCTTGCATGAGATGGTGTCGTGCTTGGAGGAAGAGGGGTGAAGGGATAAGAAAAAGTGTAGCATCACATATTTTGTTTAAAATAAAAGCATTTTAAATTTTGGAGTCTGCATATTAAATTTTGAAGTTATTTTGAATAGTGCATGGTTCTGAGTAATTGTATACATAATTTTATAAATGCTCATGTATTAGAACAAATGAAATGAGATTTCAATGAGAATGCAATTTCATTTAAATAAAACTAATACTGAGCATTCTTGAAAAGTGCAATTTATTTTGTTTTTATAAAGTAACAATAAGAATGAAAGCAAAATATTTCAAATTCTGAGCTATTACTATTTTTAATTGCTCTTTTAAATCAAAATATTTTTAATATTGTAGTTTTTGTTGTAAACCTAAATCTTATTTCATACTAAATAAATACATGAATCATTATATTTGCTAGACTTGAAAATGTCATGAAAACACATAGTTAAAATTAAAAATGATCTATAATAGTGCTTTGTTTCTGAACATAATACACGTGCTTATGTAATTTGGTGACAATGTGAGAAGAGGAGAGGATCCAGTATGGTAAAGTGTGACACTTTGCGACACAAAAGAAAAAGAGATAAAAAATATTGAAAAAAAGTGTGACATCATTTGCAGACAAGTGTGACATCTATTTACATACAAAATAAATGAATAAAAACAAAGAAATAAACAAACCATCTGTCAGATCTAGAAGAATACATAATTTGAGCAGTTACATTTCCATAGTAGTCATGATTGCCAGCAATCACAAACCATGGAATGTGCAGAGAGCTGTAATTAAAAGCACTTTCAAATGTTTCCTGCAAGTATAAAAAGACATTTTAGGAAATAAGAAATTGATTTAATTATATTTCAAATTGAAATTAAAAGGAAAATGACAGATATAAATCAAAACTATTATGTTAGAGAAATATACCTGAAAGACAGGGCCGGAAAAATCTACTGCTCGACGTGCCCGGGGCAAGTATAATTTTCAAACGGGGATGTATTTTTTATTGCCAGAACAATCAACCACTAAGAGATTTATAAATTACCTTAAAAAAAAAAAAAAAAAAAAAAAAATGTGGTGAAATTCCACACCAAATTTGGAAATCTGGTTCTGCAGATTTTGTGAGGGAAAAATAAATTTCCATTTTTACTTCAGTGATTTTATGAATGTCCCAGCAGCAATCTCAATACCTCAACTGTCGTGTAAACAGAATGCAGAATGCCAACATTAGTTATTTTACAGAGCAATAAAATGTAGTAATATTTTTTGAGTATGTATTATTTTAGGTTAGTATTTCAAAAATGTTGTAAATTTACATGCCCAACCGGGCATGTAAATTTTTGGTGATTTTTCTGCCCCCGCTGAAAGAAAAAAAGAATTGTATATTTAAAATGCAGTTTTTTTTTTTTTTTTCGTTTTCTCTACACAGTCCATAAGCAAAAACTACAACCTCATTTTTGTTTAAAAGGAAAGATGACATAAACCCCAAAGAATCCCATAATAACATTGCATGAAGTTCAGATATTGTCATGCCTATGAATAATTTTGGCTATGATGATCACCAGCTGGGGTACAAATTATCTTTTGAGGGTAGTCCAGACAGCGCATAGCCGTCACAACAGTTGAGCAACTAAAGACATGGCATGGAGTCAGCTTAACATCGCGGCATTTTTGATACTTTTTAGCCGCATCTGCAGAAATCTTCATGTTCTTGTGGTGCTTCATCCTTAATCTGTCAGAGTAGGTAATTTTGCTTTTATTTTGGATGGAATTATAAGCCTAGATTTTATCGAGGCATTTAAAGAATCATAATTATCCTTAATTAACTGTAACTTTCTTTTAGAAAAAGGCATATTTTCATTAGGGACAGTGTGCATCGATAAATATAAAATTAAAAAAGTAAAAGACTACTGAGAATTTTTTTCATTATTTTAACAAACATTTTTTTTCTGGAACACAAGTGCATTAATTATTATGAAAATGAAAATTATTCAATTCATGCATGATTCCCCACACATTCTAATGATGGGCTTTAAAGAACAATATATAAATAACAAATTTATTCTTTTATTATTTTACAGTGGAAGAAGAAGCAGATTTCACCGAATACGCTGATACTGAATTTAATCTTTACATAGAAAGAAAAGTGTAGTGTAAAAATATATAAATGCTCAGGTTGAATTAGAAAGAGATTATACATTTATATTGATCTCAAATAGTTTTGATGATTATAAATATAAAAAATTATTTAATGAGACATATACCTATACAAATAGAATTTAATAACAGTGAAAACAGAATTCACAGTATGACAGTATTCAGAATTTAATAACAGTGAAAATAATACTAAACTTTTTATGAATATGATAGGTATGGGATAATTTAATTCATGAATGATATATACCTTAAATCTCTGATCATCAACATTCTGAACACCTTTCAAATAAAAGTTGTCACCCAGTGCCAAAACAAAATCTGCTTTCTTTTTCTCAGAGATAAAAGCCATATCTCTACCAACATTCATTTCGACAAATGTTTTATACGGAAAAATAGGTAGTCCTCCCCAGTCACCAATTACTAAAAATTTCAAAGATGATGTAGAGCATGGAGCAGCTACAAGAAAAATAAGAGTGCATTAATTATTATGAAAATAAAAATTATTCACGCATGATTTCCCACACATTCTAATGATGGGCTTTGAAGAACACTATATAAATAAGAAATTTATTGTTTCATTATTTTAAAGCGGAAGAAAAAGCAAATTTCACCAAATGAATTTTTATCATGCAAGATAATTAATTTTTTCTTGTTTTTTAACTTACACATCCGAAAATATTATTAGTATATCGATCAAATTCTAAAATGTTGCTTTAATATATCTTACAGAACTTGACTGTATTGAACACTTTTGTTGCACCGGTTAATACTAAAACCACAAAGTATGTTATTACAATATTGCCAAGATTAATAGTATATAATACATTGCAATTAAAAGATTATAATTTTATTTAAGGTACAATCTAGGTTTCAAAAATAAAATTAAGCAAGTTATTCTGAGATGGACTATAATGGAACTTTTATAGGATTTCATACATTTTAAAACGATACTTCCGTATAGATCAAATAATCTACACTTACAAAGATTAAAAAAAAAAAAAAAGACATGCATGCTATAGTTAGAGAACTTAAAAGTAATAATTAACCGATGATTCCATTACCAGAATATACAAGCAACAGCAATAGAAACATGTTTTCAGTGTAGACTTATTCAACAGTTTTTTTAAAACAATTATCAGGAAATGGCTGAATAAAAGGGCATTTAAACCTATAAAATTTAGATTTTCGATTAACAAAATTTATATGCAATACGCGTGTCATAAGAATATTGTGAACTACAAAGTCCGAAAAAAACACATGGGAAAATGCAGAATCAGACGCACTGATTGATATGTGAATAAATATAGAAACTTATTTCGTAATTATTTTTCATCGTCTTAAGTTTTGTAGCGTCCGCTCCTTGACTGCAATCCATGTCGATGTTTATAAACAAACTAAGGTGCGTTAGATATCATTTTTCGATAGGTTTGCAGCAGATTTTACACGTGCAATTACTGTTATAATGCTCCAATCTTTGGTCCAACCTTTTGCGATAACTTATATAAAACATACCAACAACAGCTTTAGTGCTGCCATCTATTAGCATACAAAAATACATAAAATAATTTGCACCAAAAACTTGTTGTTTGTAAACAAACTAAAACTAAACTAGTGTGCTCGGGTGCAATAAAAGAACCAAGACCTCCTAAAGAACAAGTGTTATTTAACAATCAAAATAGATTCAGATAAACATTTTACTTGAAAAAAATAATTTCTTGAATAAAAATGAAAGATTTTTAACGGAAGTGATAATGAAGTCTGATAAAGAAATATAAGATTTCGTTTTGTTATTTTAACCTTATTATTTATATACTGATACAGTTAATTGAAACAATGACATTATTTCTTAAAAGAGTCTCATTTTTCACACGGAAAACTGTTAATTATTTTGTAAGTCCTTCCCTTCAATAGGATCAAATAATAATTTCAGTCAGTAATAAACTATTGTACATGTTGCTATATTTGATATATTTATCTTTTACAAACGATGAAATAAATATACATATTATTTATCATTAATAGATATAGTAGGTTCAATGTTTTTTAAATATTATTTAATATAACTGTTGTAAACTTTCATATTTTTATTGTAGAATTTTAAACGATTTTTTGCTAATGAAAAAAGAAGCATTCGAAAGTTTCCTATTCCTGGTGTTAAAGATGTTATTCTTGTAGCTTCAGGCAAAGGAGGTGTTGGTAAATCGACTGTTGCAGGTGTATATGCATTTTGAAATAGTACATATTGCAAATGATCTCAATATTTATTTTATTATATTGTTGTTTTGTTAACTTAACTGATTATGCACTTTAGCCAAAAATAAAAGTTTCTGTTAAAATAAAACTTTATTCCTTACATTTGAATGATTTCATCCTTATGTGTCTAACAAGCGCATTGGTATATTTCCACTGTGACTAATGTAACATTATAACTGAAAATGAATACATTTGTAATGACATTATTTTAAAATGAACTTAAGAGAACTTTTCATATAACTCTATGTATTGTAGGATCACAAATAAGGACATAATGGCCCATCTATGGGACATAATTTTTAATTATAGTGAAATATTGGTCATTTTTGGTATAATTACCATATTATTTTTTATGTAACATTTTAACTGCTACACAGTTATGTTAGTGTCATGTCTTAAGTAACATTAATGACCAGTCATTTATTCAATAATCAGTAATTATAAGCATACAGGTCTGGGGTTCAGTTCCTGAGCAGGGCAAGGTTTACTCAACCTTTTATCCATTGAGTGAATTGATAAAATGAGAACCAATTTTCCTTAGGGACTAAACACTGGGGGCTTTGTCTCTGGCTGACTGAAAAGCCATATGCTTCCACACCCCAGAGCCTATGACTGCGAAGCTGTGGTTGAGTAACACAGGCCTTGGCCCCGCATGAGCTATAACAGCCATGTTTAGTTCATGATAAACATTGGTGCTTATGGGTTACAGTGGCCAGTTAGCTTGCTTTGCAACATTTGGATTATGTCAATATCGCAGCTATGCTTTTGCCAAGCTCAGAAGCATCAATGTAAGTATGAATAACAGTAACACTTACATGATCTAAAAAGTCTATGTAAAAGTTTCTTAATAAGCGTCAGTAGGATCGCAAGCATTTTTATGAGACATCACTGTCATCATCTTGGCAATGTATCTCAATTGCATGACAATTAAATTTTGGTGGTCACTATTAACCTCAAGTACCAATCATTTACATTTTCAGCTTTTATATTGCCACTGAAGGATCCATTACTGAATGCTGATCTTTGGTTTTGTAGTACAAGTAACAGCCTTTTTAGAAAAGTTGTAATCTAATGGAAAATCACATTTCCACTACACTTTGAAAATTCTAATAAGAAAGAAGAAACTAGTAGAACTTATGGAGAAAAGTATCCTTTAATTTTATAATAAATGCTTCATTTCTAACAGCAATGTTATTAATTCATTGTCAGGTTTTCTAATGATTAACTATTGGCTTACTGGTAATTTCACCGATTTGGTGAGTTATTGAAAGAGTTGAAAGGTACTTACATGTTGGCTATCAGTTCATGAAGCCTTCAAATAGAGCAAATCTGATGGGTATCAGTTAGCCCTAAATCTCCATGTAACCTTGGTTTTGTTCCTCCATACCTAACTGCTTAAATCTAGTATGCCAGTAGTCATATAATAATTCTTGTATTTTTTTTCTTTTTGTAATATGATATTATGCTTTTCAGTTAACTTGGCTGTGGCTCTCAGTGTTATCAAAAAGGTAAGATGTAATTTGAATTGCTTGTTTTTGTTTTTGAAAATTATAAAAAAGCAATACTAATAGATCTAATAATAGTACAGTCAAAAAGTTTGTAAAATTTCTTAGTGAAAATTAATTTGCTGTTCATGTAACAATTTAAACTGCATGTCCTTCAAAATACTATCCTTTGGAATTCATATACCTTACACTTCTGGAATCCCTTTTTAGACAGTTCTTCCATCTATTTAACCCTTTAACGTGCAGTTTTCCCTCTCTGGGAACACCAAACTCTGACATTTTGACTGTTGCCAGTCATGAAGAATAGATTTGATTTCTATAAAAATAGTTGCGGGTGACATAGCTCCACGAGAATCCTTTACTTTTTAGCATGCCATTTCCTATAAAAAAATTGTCATGATGTACAGCTGGATAGATTGCCCAATGAAGAAAAAAGGACAGCCGTTGCCATTGCTCGACTTAACTACCAGCAAGATGGCAGACGATCGAAGCATTCATCGCGTGCTACAGATGTAGAGACCCTTTTTTGAAGACAGCTGGCTGTGCACACAGCCAGCTGCATCAAAAAAGGGTCTCTAGATCTGTAGCACGCGATGAATGTTTCGATCGTCTGCCATCTTGCTGGTAGTTAAGTCGAGCGACGCCAACGGCTGCCCTTTTTTCAGCATTGAGAAAGAGTTGAGCCTCAAAGGGTTAAGTAAAAATCAAAAGGAAATAAGTCAGGCAACTAGAGTGGATCATAACTTGATTTCAGATGTGACTCTATTGATTTTTAGCTGTCTGCTTGATTGATTTGATGAACACACTTATTGTTTTTCTCAGGAATGGATGTGGAGGATCATATACAAAACATGCAGCCTTCAGGAAAATGTTAGAACTGTTTAAATACTTGTGATTTTTTTCATCACCTTGTTTTCATATACTTCATTTAGCACCTGAAGAGTCTCAAAAGTCATTTTCACAACAAAACATGAAATTTCATGTTTGTTGTATGTTGTTTGTAATATGACTTTTCAAAATCTAATAGTATACGTAATATATTTGAATGATGATGCCTGCTGCATGCAGTGATCATAATTAAATAAATTTTGTTCAGTGATCGTTCTGTTCTAGAAACTTTTTTTCTTACTAGTATATTGTTTTTTGATGTACAAAAAAAAAATTATTTATTACAGTTCTAATTGTACTTTTTTAAATTTAAAAGTATAATTGTGTGTTAACCCTTTACTTGTCAATATGGCAAAATTGCCCCCACAAAATGAAAATCTATTACATGATCTAAAATAATATTTATTCTGCATGCCTTTAGTTTTAAAGCTTATTAAAGTTTATAAAGGGCGTCCCTAAAAGGTGGTAACACACTCTTATTATTTATCCTATCTACTATTATCGTATCTACTATACAAATATAATAATCTCAATATATGCTTTCCTTTTAGGTGGGGGGTGTGGTGGAATACTTAAATTTTTATTTATTTAAAGCTGGTTATTATTATTTTTATGTTTAGGATAAATTGGTTGGCTTATTAGACGCTGATGTGTATGGTCCATCTATTCCAAAAATGATGAATCTGAAGGGACAGCCAGAACTCACTAAAAGTATGCTGTTTCATTTTAGTTTTTAGAATATCATTCCATTAAATTAAATGTATAAAATACTTCACGTAATTAATGTACATAAAATATTTTGTGCATAAATTAAATAATTAAATTTGTGTGATTGCACTTTTTTTTTTTTTTTAAATATAAGTACAATCACAAAATTTTGCATTTCTATGTAAAATTCTCATGCATATTCAACTTCATATTCTAGAGGAAAGTTTTGTCACATTTATGATATCCAAACATTAACATAAATTGACACGTAATACTTAATCTAGACCTACTTCATTGGCATTTAACGATATATTTTAATTTTTTTTGTAAATTGTTTTAAGAAATAAAGTGACTTTTACAAAAATTGGTATGAAAATTCACAAAAATGGCACCCTTGAAAAAATTTCTTGATTAATACTGATTGATAATCAGTTTGAAAACAGTGATGGTCATATTTCTTGACCAGATTTCATTCATGACCAGGATCCATGCTTTAAGCATAATTCAAAATAAAATACAATTCATAATTATTAGTTTTAGTTAAAAGACTTCATGTAAAAAAATTCATTCTTCTTTATGAAAATAATGGTTGGAAGTGTGTTTAACACTTACTGTTTTAAGTGATGATTAACAAATGCATGCAGTTATGACTTTATACAACGAAAGCCACTTCTCTCATAACCTGAAATCTACCTTATTAGTTTGGAATCACCCTATGTAATTGTACTACTTATGAAATTTAAAGAACCTTTTAAAATTCATTGTGTGTATTGTATTTAGGCAAACCTAAGTGAGGGATATCTGCCAAATTCATTGTTTGATTATTACTGTATTTAACATACATCTGTATTTTAGGTATGTATTTTGTGAATGTATACAAATTCACAATACAATTATTTTGTTTCAGATAACTTAATGATACCTCTTGTTAATTATGGAATAAAATGGTAAGAATTTTTATACTTGTATTTGTGTCTAATTGAATAGTTTTCCCTATCATGACCAAAAATCCTAAAACCTCCATAAGTTCCGGAGCCAAGCTTTGCAGATTTTGGGTCTTCTCGGTTAGTGTTAGTAGCTGTTACTTTAATGACTGTAAAGTTATTTATTTTGTGCAATCCTATTATGAATTAAACTTATTTAAGATATTTTCACAAAAAAAAATTTTTGGTAAATTTATCAATGGGGAAAAATGGTGAAAACTGAACTTTGTGAGGCTTCAATATTAAAAAAAAGAGCCATCATGTTAGATATATGGATCAGTTATTGCTTTGATTTTATTAGTGAATGATTATCTTAGTTTACTCCTTGAACCACCCAATTTTAAAAATAGTTTCTAAGCAAAATATGTCATTAAACTGCTAATTAGATCATAAGAGAAGTCTGATTTCATTGTAATAGAACTGTGCTAATTTTGTATTTCCATTTTTTTTACACACTAGAAATATTTTATGTGTATTTTTTTATTGTGACTTAAATGCATTTTTTATTTTCATTATAGTATGTCCATGGGATTTTTAGTTGATGAAAATTCACCAATTGTTTGGAGAGGATTAATGGTAATGTCAGCTATTGAAAGGTTGATTTGCCAGGTATGTTATTTTTTTAATCGTGTAACCTCAGCAAAACATCCTTTAACAATAATTTTAAAAGTTTCCCATCTGATGGATACTACAGATAATATATGAAATTTATTGTGTACTTGAATGTTAATAGTGATATATTATTGCTATTTTATTCACAAAGGAAACCTAATAAAAATAATACATGCTTATGAATCTATATCTGCTTGAATACATTTAAATGTGGAAAAAAACTTATTCTATTTATTATAGTACTTCAAAAATGAACATACGAAAATTGTTAAAAATTTAAAAAGAATTTACTTTTATTGTAGGTGGCGTGGGGTCCTTTAGATTACTTAATAGTTGACATGCCACCTGGAACTGGCGATACACAGTTATCTATTTCACAAACAATACCAGTTACAGGTGAGTAAAATTGCTGTTTAAAATTGTACTTGGTTCATAAAATGTTTACCGTGTGCAATTTAGACTAAATTTAGTAGGACAGTGATTAGAATTTCAAAAACTTTTCTATAATCGGTAGAATAAAACTTAGTTGGATGTACATTTGTAACACAAATCTAATTTTTTAAAGAGTAAAATTGTTTGCAGTAGCTATATTCATATTAATTTTCTCTTAGCATTGTTCTTGCGAATGCAAAATAAATGTTCACAAGCTTTTAAACAGTTTACATATATATGATATGATGTAAAATATATATGGTGAAGATTTGAAAAAAAGTTTTTTACAAACTGTAATATATACCCTATAAGCAATGTACCAATGTCTCCAATTTTCAGAAATATTTTTAAGCTTGACTGAGGTACAATTTATTTAGGAAAATATTGGAAAATGCTGCATATTTAAGACTTCATAAAAATATTTCATAACTTTAACAAGTTTGCTGTTTGTAGAGTATATAAAACAACTTGCAAAGCAATATTTTGTTTTGTTTTTCTTTTGTTTACAATATAAATTAATTCTCTTAAAATCTGTTATGAAGTTACAGTGTTTCCAAAAAAGCCTTAATTTATAAAGCTTTCTAATGAAATGAAGAAGTATGGCAAGCTTAATTAATAGTATAAGAATTATCAAAATATTGTGTAAAAATAATTTTGAAAAAGAATAGAAAAATCCATTTGCTCCTAAGCTTCGTTCATTATTTTTGAAAAATAGGGGCCATGGCTCCTAGACTCACTATGCTCGCTTTTTGTATGAAGCATTCGGCCCCTAATAAGGCTTATTCATAAAAAAGGCATAATTTCAACTAACAAAACCCAAAGGTTGGATCAGATAAAATGTTACCGAGCTACACATTGCTTGTTTCTTGCATGTTGCTTGGAACATAAAAATTTAAACTTCACATTATTTTTAATTATGTGAAACCCATGAAACACTTTGTGTATTAGCCAATTATGGTGAATTTTCATAATTTGCAACTTGCGTATATGTATGGGTAATAATTAGCTCTAAGAAAACAGTACTTCATATGTTTTCTTTGATAAAAACTATGGAACAGCTAGGATAGCTTGCCATCAATGGCGACTTTTCATTATTTGGAGATTTACACATGCTCACAACCTATAATTACTGCTCATTTTAGGTTCACGGAAAACCGTTATCCATATTTTCATACACATAATTCTTTGCAGATTGGTGTATTTAGCACCACGAATTATATCATCTCGCCGTGCTGGCAAATATCCAAAGTGTATAGCAGTTTGGCTCGCAAATAGACAAACTGCTATAATGGCATAGTTAACGCCACCAAATATTTCTACTGGTAGCAAATACTCGAGCTGGACCGAACCGGCTTTAAAACAATATACATTTTAATTATTTTTCATTTTCAAGATATTGGGTTCTAACATTTTTGAACTCGTGGTTTAGATTCACCCTGCTTGGAAAGATACCATTTTGCTTGAACGTCCCTAATGCCAAAATGGCGCTTTTAAAATCAATTTAGTTATTCTGGTTTGGAAAAACAAATAATCGCTAATTCTGTTGTCTAAGCGAACTTACTATTTGAAAATTGTCAACTTTGTGTCACACACTTCGAGTTATTTATTTCATATACTTTTTAATTTGGGGTAAAATGGGTGCAATTCTACTTCATGTTTGTCAATTTCACGCGATTCTCCATACTTGCAATTGCTTTGTTGCAAAGAAATCAATGATTTTAAGCCAAATCTGGCAACTATTATTTTTTATTTTTTCAGTGTTTTATTAATATCTTCTAAAATAATTCGATTTTTGAAATTTAAGTCAGCTTATCAGGTTCCTCGGAATTTTCCGAATCTGTGGACATGTTTCTCGAAATTCAAATCCCCATGGTTTAAAAGAAGATAGCTGAACAAGCTCTTGACGGCGACGGTGACAGTGGCCGTTACTTTTTTTAGAATAGAGAGACACTTAGCCCTCCTCACCAGCTCTTCATTTGAGGGAAGAAATGAAGATCTTTAAGTAGTAAGTCAATGATCTATAGAGATCAATAAGAAGTTCATTGGTGATGTGAGATACTCGTTAGTCTCTATTTATAGATGTAACTTACTAAGGGCAAGAGGGGGCAATTGCCTCCCCTAAAATTCAAGAAAATTCACATATCACCTATTTGAAAATGGTATTTTCTTAAATTTTCCTTTCTACAATAGGAAGCATTTTCCCTTTCAATATTACATGCCAATTTACATCAAAGTCTCTATTGATCATTAACTTAGTGCGCTAAGTGACTCATGAACTGAAGAGAACTGGCGAGGAGGCCAAAGTTTCCAGGCTAATAAATATTTGTGAAACAGCATTCAGGTCCATAGTCACATCACTCAGGGCAATGTTTCTCAAAGAGGGTATCAGAAAACTAATCTATTGATATGGCAACTGTCTAAATTTCATGGCAATTTTATGTTTAAAAGTAACCATGTATGTAAGTAACTTTTGGTAATAAATTCTTTTTATTCATTATTCTGGTATTTTTTTAAAAATATCCATCAGAGGTTTTAAAAAAGTAGCCCTTGTAATTTTATTAAAAAATTTTCCTTATCACTTATTCTTTTATTTGCATAAGTGCAGTTTCCCTTTCAAATTTAATGTTGAGTTTTGCTTCTATCGAATAACAAAATAATAAAAATGGAAATGTTCAATTTAATAAAAGTATAAAAACGTAAAACAGGGTATCCACCATTGTGAGGAGGCAAAAGTAGTAGTATTGTTAGCCTCATCAACATAAAAAGGTATCTAAAACAGCTTTCTTTTCTTAATTTTAGTAGCCAAAATAGTATTTTTTTTATAGGACAAAATGTACCATTGACAACGTGGCATTAAAAAAAGCAAGTTGAAATAATCAAATTGATTTTTTTCCCTTGTTCATTACATTTTCTTGTTCTCTCTCACATTTCTCACACACCATGCATGGATTGAATACAAATGAGAAATGTAAATTTTCTAGTGACTTTATTTAGTTTAAAAAATGCACAAAATGAAATAATTTTTTTAAAAAATGTCATACACACTATATTTTCTAGTTTTCTTGTATATATGGCTTTGAATGAATACAAAACTGTATCCCAAAAACACCAGGTAACCCAGAATAGGTGGGATATGCAAATAGATAGTGCTAGGGAGGCATCTAGGAATCAGTCTGGTGGTGGATAAAGTTTAGAAAGGAAAGAGAAATAATACAGAACAAAACTTGTCTTTTTCCGATTGCCAAATTAGTGCCTTATAGAAAAGGAAATATTTGAAACTAGAATGAAAAAAAATTCTTTCTTGGTTAAAAAATCCAAGATGCCTTATTTTTAATTTAGTAGTAAAAGTCTATTTTTTAGTTGCAGATGTATCACAAAAACCCCA
The DNA here is from genome assembly GCA_038373885.1 of Cheiracanthium punctorium. NCBI lineage: Eukaryota > Metazoa > Arthropoda > Arachnida > Araneae > Cheiracanthiidae > Cheiracanthium > Cheiracanthium punctorium. The sequence goes on along the minus strand of JAWZYV010019740.1, from coordinate 306,388 downwards.
GGTAACCCAGAATAGGTGGGATATGCAAATAGAATAATTTTTAGAAGGTTAGTTACCTTTCCCTGGTAAAATTACCTTTAGAAAGCCCTTCAAACATTTTTAAACTCTTTTTTAGTCCCCAGATTTTTAATCCCCAACCATCCTCAGATGTTCTGCTGCCATCATCTCTTATTTAAAAGGTCATTCCATTCTTTTTTATATATAACATTTATCACACAATCTGTTGTTAAAATATGTAGGGCTTATTTGTGTTAGGCACATAATTTGTATTCTTAAAATTTGCAAGTTTTTCTATACCATTGAAATTTATGTTTACTGGTCTAGTTTGGGCTATTCTAGATAAAATTGTGCTAATTTACTGAATTTTATGTCATTTGTGTATTCTTTTGTTTGTTTTTTTAATTTTCATTTGGTAACACTGATGTAGCATCCAGTTTCTTTTGTATCTTTAAAGTTGATTTCGTAAATACTGGCAGTTTCTTCTTTTCTATTTTATCCTTATCTTTACTAACACATTTGAAAATGTTCTGATTAGGTTTTATTGGTATTTTGCATTTTTAACTGCTTGGTTTGAAATTTCCATTGCTGTACTTTTACAAAATGGTATGGTCTGGGTTAATGTGTCAAGTAGAGAATGAACGGAAGGCAAAGTTTTTCCTCATTTTGTATATCTTTACCCCTTTCCTTTTTGATTATTGCATGGTACCAGTTGAGTATTTTTGCCAAACTAGATAAAGTCAATCATTTCAATACATACTTCAACTTTTTTCACCTCCAAATTGATGCCGATGAAGTGTCTCCTTGTTATATATAAAACAGCTGTCTGCTTGCCTTTATGCCATTTTTCCATTTCAATTTTGCTCTAGCCCTTTACTTAAACATTTTTTGTAGCAAAGATTTTAAACATCAAAATATTTATTAATTCAAACATGTATGTATTATATATTTAGGTGCCATTATTGTCTCTACACCCCAAGATGTTGCATTGCTAGATGCTCGAAAAGGTGCTTTGATGTTTCAGAAAGTTAATATTCCAGTTCTAGGCTTAGTTCAAAACATGAGTTATTTTACATGCCCAAAGTGTGGTGAAATAAGTCATATCTTTGGAAAAGATGGTGTTTCAAAATTGGCTTCTGAACTAGGCATACAAACTTTAGGTAAGTATAAATCACTTTTACATGAATATTTCTAAAGTAGAAAAATAATTATTCCTGTTTTAGTTAATTTAATATTATTAATGTAAACCTATTATCTTTAATAGAAAAATATTAATAAAAGTACTACTAATATAATTTTGGAGTAAGAAAATTAATAAGTATCAACTGCATTATTCTTTTTTATTTCATATTTTTATGGTACAAGTGTATGCCACTTAAAATGTAATGTTAATAGATGAACATCTTTTTCACAGAAAAACATTTTCTGAACAATACATGATAAATTTTTAGCAGTTAAAATTAATGTTTGTGAACTTTTTGTAGTCATTTCTTATTTTATCATTTTTAGTGAATATTCCTCTGGATACAATTATTCAGGAAATGTCAGATGCTGGCCAACCAATTGTTGTTACAAAACCAACAGATGAAATTGTAAGTTTATCTGTTTAACATTATTCAGTTTTTTAATTTCTTTTATCACACATATTTTTTACTTTTTATGATGCTTCTTAAAAAAACGACTTCGGTTATAGTGAACCTCTGAGGAACGGCAAATTTCTTTCACTATATCCGAAGTTGACTATAAGCGAAGTGTCTTCATATGAACAAGGAATACATTATATACATAAGCAAAAAATAGTGTTTTATACCCGCACTGAATATTTATGTAAATCCAACATAATTAATTGCACTTATGTCTTATTACTCCTAAGTGCTACAATAATTTGGGAGATTCCATTCATTTGGCTGGAAAATGCTATATCCAGTCAAGCAATAGAGTGCAGTGGTAATCCTTAACCTGTGCTATTGCACCATTGGGAGATTCCATTCATTTGGCTGGAAAATGCTATATCCAGTCAAGCAATAGAATGTAGTGGTAATCCTTAACCTGTGCTATTGCACCGGGAATGAAAAATGAAATCATTCAAGGACAAGAGAAGCATGGCTGTTTTTGTCCACCATGAAATGTACCCTACTTTTTGTTAAGTGCTTAGTAGTTGAAAAAATGCTATTGATTCTAATCGACTAAGAATTGAATCCCCTTTTTACAGATTCCCCCAGATAGCAAGAGTGAATACAATTAGGAGGTGCACAGTTTGGTGAATTGGATTGAAACTCTTGTGGTCTTTTCTTTCTGGTCAAGAATGAAAATGAAAAAATTTGCACGTTTCTTTTAAAAATTGTCATTGCTACCTTCCTCATTGTGGAAGTGTGGGTATCACAGATTTTCATGCAGAGTGGAAAAGATAAGCTCATCTTTAAAGCACTGGGGGTATCAGACAAAAGGAGTACAGGGAGGCATACACCACAAGATTTGGGCTATTTTGCAAGGGAATCGAAGAGCTAAAGATAAGTGTGCATCACTGCAATGAATAAATTTCTGGTTTCACAGTGGTCAAGAGTCTAAAAGCCCTTTCTCTAGTGCACTATTGTTACTCTCTCCCCTTCGCCATGTTAGCCTACCACTGACAATTCCCCTGTACTTCAGAACAGATGCTTGATAATCTGTGTATTTATTGAATGCAATCCAGACAACCTTTTAAAATGTAGACATCAAAAAACTTCATCTCCACCATTTCCAGAATTTTCGAAGTTCAGTTTTTAGGTTCACTATAATCAAAGTGATGTTCACTAAAACCGAAAAATGCTATGCACATTTCTAATGTAAGTGAATCGGGACTAACAATTAGCATTCACTATATCCAGGTTCAATATAACCGGAGTTGACTGTAGTTATAAATGAAAAATTGTTGGTAAAAGTTTTGAAATGAAGAAATTTCTTCGTTTTAATTAGTAGTATCAAAATTTCTGCCATGAAATGTCTATAGCACAGCACATCACCATTTTTTCAAGTGCGCCAAAGTAAAAGTAGCATTCTTATATGCTAGATTTTTTTTAAATCAAAGTGAATACATTTTAATATTTTGTTTATAGAAAATATCTGCATAATGAATTTTAATCATTCTCTTTTCAGGCTCTTATATATAGGAAATTAGCAGAAAAAGTAATTGATGCAATTCCAGATTGGACAGATCCACTTAAACAAAAAGATACATTATAGAGTTTGTTTTAATTGTTTCTATAAAGCTTATTTATTAAAGTTTTTATGAAAAAAAGATTTCTTCATATTTTTAAGTTTAAACAATGTTTACTAAAATAATTAAAAATGAAATACCGAGGATTTATCCATAGTTAAAGAAATACCTATTTTCTCCAAAATATATTTTGGCTGGAGTCCGTGGCCATCATCAGTCACTGTTGTTCATGAATGGCGTAAATTTGGATCTCTATACTCTTTCATGAACGTAACACCTGATTTCACTTATTCCTTGCTGAGTCGTATCATTGATGCTGTCCTGTGTAGAAGAAATTTCCCGAAGATATGTGCAGGATTTATTATTGTAATTGGAAATTTTAGTTTTTCCTTCGAAGTCTATTGTAGTGGGGTTTTTTTATGCTAAACAGAATAAAGCTGTGCTCTGTCTATTAAATTTAATATCATTAATGTATTCTTTTTTTTTTACGTTAGTTTATTTTTCTGTTGCCAGTGTAGCAACCTTTTAGTTTCTTCAAATGTTATGTCGATTCTATAGATGCCGGCAATGTCTTTTGGATCAATAACATCTTTGTCGGATCTTACATGTTGAAAAATGGTTTGATTAGGTTTTATAAAATTTCCAATAAAGAAAAATATCAAGAAACTTATAAAATCTAACAAAACTATTTTTTTACATGTAAGATGTGAAAAAGATGTTATTGATCCTAGAGATGATGCTGGCATCTATAGAATTTGCCTAACATTTGAAGAAACTAAAACTAAAGGTTGCTACACTGGAGTAACCAAGCGAATAAAATGTGTTAGTAAAAAAGAACATATTAGTGATATTAAATTTAATAAACAGAGCACAGCTGTATCCCATTTAGTGTTAAATAACCCTATTACAATAGACTTCGAAGGAATAACTAAAATTGCCAATCACAATAATAAATCCTACACATATCTTCTAGAATCTTTAGAAATTTCTTCAACAGAGAGCAGCATCAACAATATGACTTATGCAGAAAAAAGCAAAATTGGAGGAAACCGGCATTTCTTAAACTATCAATGTTACACTTTTGCTGAATATTATAGTTATGTTTTACCCCTAACACAAGAATCGTATGCTTTTCAAGGAAAAAATGAAAAACACTAATTTCAATGCATCCAAAGCAATCTAGTTTTGCTCTAAAAGGGTGGGAAGACTATATATATATATTTTTTTAATAAAAAATATTTTAGATTTATAGTTTAGTTTTATTAGTGGTATAGTCAACAAATTTTGTTTTGATAGGATATAAATATTCTTTTTCAGAAGTGAAGTATCCACCAACCCATATAAATGTAGACACAGTACATAAAATAACTAAAAATTCAGCATCTCAAATGAGATTGTGTGCATGTAAAAGGGGGGGGGATGGAAATAATGAGGTCTATAAAAAAAGTACAAAAATAGAGGGAAAGAGGGCATGTGTGTGTGGACAATGAAATTGTTAAATAAGAAGGAAATAGCTCAACAGCCTAAATAATGACAGTAGTAAGGTTAAAAAAAAAAAGAGGAGAGCATTATTGGATAGAAAAAATGATATATAATAGTAATAGAAAAAGTGAAATATTTTATCTATTTCTATTATATCTTGGTGACTAAAATAGATTAGATGCATTTTTTAGTATGTAAATAAAATTAATATTTCATGTTATGTTCTTGTAATATTTTCTTTGACAACAATGACTTCCAAGTTTGTATGATTATAGCATCGCTATGCTAGGGTGATCTGCCAAGGATGGCGGGGTGCCTTGGTAGGAGGGCTTTTTAAGGGGTCTAATGCATATTCATGTTACATTTGGAGAAAACCTACCAAAACTCGACTTAGATCGACAGCCGCTTGATGGGACCCAAACACAGCGCCTTCATACTTCAGCCGTCTACCATGGTGAGGCTATAATGACTTCCAAAAAATTGAATTATCTTTTATAAAAATGAAATTTATTCTTGTCTTTTTAAAGAAAGCACTGAATTATCTGACTCTGAAATTTACATCATGCTCTCCAGTGGACACTTGAGTTTAAAATATAAAATTGACAAAATATGAGCTTTTGTTTCTATATTGCTCTAGTTATCTGGCTTGATGAAAGTTATTGAGAGTCAAACAGAAATTATGGTAATCCGTATGTAAAAATTAAAAGGTCTTCAAACATATATATGAAAATGTGACTTAATGTATTAATGTTTAATTAAAAGGACCTTGGATTAACATAACTGAATTCCACACTTGATTTTAATCCATTTGGGATGATAGTGAAAAGAAAATGAAAAATACTAATACGTGGAACTAATATATTGAAAGGAACATGGCTTAATAACACATTTCATAGCATACAAAACTGATGCATCCGCATATTGATAATCCCTTAAAGCGAGTTTTACCATAATGGACAGATATAGAGTTCAACTCCAAGAACAGTCTAGCACAAATACATATGTGCGATTGATTTCAAATGGGCTGAGTAATGAAATATGCATTGTTCTTACTTTGACAACCTAAATGTTTTCTGGAAAATGCCAGAAACTATTTCAATTAATTGCACCAGCTCTTAAAGTATGGTTGTAAAGTTTTTTCATTCCTGCCCATAAATCATACCAAATTTAAAGTATTATCACATTAATGCTAACAATTATGAATTTATAGAATATAAATTAACACAAAATAATCTCCAACAATAAGTTACTTTCTTACTTTGTTCTTTATTAGGTTTAAATCTGTTGCTATTTTATAGACTACATGAATGGTAAATTACCCTTAATTTCATCATAAGATAGAATTTTAAAAGAAAACAAAAGCAAGAAATGAAACCTTTAAGAAATAAACAAGCATTAAATGTTATTGCAGCTTTATTCTATTATAGTCTACAGGGCTAATAGGAATGTTATAATGTCAAAGTACAATGACTAGAAGGCTAAAGTTATAACAAGTCATTTCTTTGAAATACTGTACACAATTTCTAAAACAACACAAAGACAACCTTGATATTCAACTTGTATGATGTTTAATACCATCAATAGCTAGAAGATATTAATGAATTTGCTAAGCTCTTATATCACTTTAGAACAAAATCAACAGTAGAATTTCAATAATCTGAATCTTGACAATATTCGACAAAAGTTTATTTTAAAAGCACTACTTACGCATTCAAGAAATTTCTTTTTATCATAAGAGGTTACAAGAATCGTAAATTAAGAATAGCGGTATTAATAATTTTCTGAAAGGGGGGGGGGGGGGGGATCGTGTATCTGGCTGACAAATAAAACAAAAATATTTTTCACAGGAAGGCATACATAAGCTGTTCCAGGTATAAATGAGAAAGATTAAGAGAACTTCACACACTGTTAGGAAAAAGATTAGAATAACTTTAAAAATAGTTTTCCCTAAATGTAAAATAAATCTAAACATTTAAAAATCTACAGATTTTAAACAAGAATAAAACTTTTGTGAAAACTACACAAAATGAGCCATACTTCTTTATCATGAGTATTAATTTGAAAACAAAATATTTTTTAATGTAGTCTTATCATTCACAAGTGTTTTTTTAATTATAAGTTATTGAAAACTTTGTTAAAATGTATTTAGAAACAGATTTGGCATATTAAAACTACTAAATATTTATTTTAATGCAGTAAATAACCTTTTTATGATTAATATTTTTCATTTAAAATATAACCGCACACAGTATAAAATCTCATGTTTTTTATCTAGTACTATTTCAATGTGTATTTTAGTTTTATTAACTGTAAAGATTTAATTCTAAGCAAAAAGTAAATAAAAAAACTAAATGGCTGTAGCTTGTTTATATAAAGATTAGTTATTCTCTTAATGTTTTTTGCATAAAAAAAATAGAACTGTTAAGGAATAAATCTGACTAGAAGTTAAGGAGTAGAAAATTGTTGTATCATATGCTTTCAGATTACAAGATAGAAATACATATCGAATTCTTAAAATGGTGAAATATTTTTTTAAATTCAGATTATTAACATTCTACTGTATATAATACTAATAGATGAAATCTTTGAAATTGATAGCTTTTAATGTTTAAGCTGGAAACAAATATGACATACAAATAACTTTTTTTTTTTGCCTTTAATAATATAATAAATTACAAAAAATACCTTAGCAGAAAACAAATAAAAATATCCCACATAAATGAAATTTTCTTAAAAACAAAACAAATTTATAAATTATTTCACATGAATGACAGAAATATACATTTAGCGCAATTAATATTTGGATATGAAATAGAAATAAACATATTTTTACACAAAACAAATCAACAAGGGCATAAAATAAGCATTTTTATTATACAACACAAATGAGCTATTTTACAATTTAGAATGATTCATGAATTATAAACAAATTTCTTTAATGAAACATTATTTACATGCATATGTTTCGACACAATACATATTTGGAAAAGATAAAAAACATACATACATTTACATAACCAACAAATTGATACTTAAACATTTTAAGTATTCATGTTTTTAGAACTGATATTTGTAAGTAGCTCAGTATAACTGTAATCAAACCTTTTTTTCTTTTTAAATCACTCACAAATATTAGAATATTTTTAGAAAATCATTTTTAAAAAATCATTAAAAACATGAAAAATCACACTCCAAAATATTATTTTTTAGATATAACTGTTCACACATTATACTTGTTTGGGATTAAAAAGTAAAAGAAATAAATATTTTTGTAATTACTGCTTAACAAGAACAGTAAAGAAAAATTGTACAATCCTTAAAGGCACATGAAAAAATTTCCCTCAAAAACTTCTAAATGACACATTTATTTAAAATTTCTATTATTAATTACCTAGACTAAGATTACAAGTTCGGAGAATAGATCTGAAAAATACATTTGCAACTATTAAGAAATTCACAGTGCATATAACAACTTAAGCTTAGTGGCTATGACAATAAATTGAAATACTGATAATAAATTTCTTTATATGTTTAACAAATGAGATTAATCACATGCATATTCATCTGTATCCATGAAAAAATATTAATATTGCCATTTTTTAAATAAAGTTACAAACAGCGTTTGATAATTTAAATAACATTCACAAAGGTAAAAGAAATCAAATCTTTGGATACAATAAACCAACTTTAAAAATACTAAAAAACAGTGCTATAATAATTTATAAAATAAAAAATTAAGCATATCTTTTAGGTGCAGAATTTTAACTATTAAGCAGAGTATTAAGTTTAAATATAATCAAATTTCAATAACATCTTGAGTCCACTCAATTTGTGTGAGAAAACACATTGTTACTTTAAAACTCGTATTAAATTTTAACTCTTACATAATACTCTTCAAGCCAATAGCTTTTGAATATGTCCATGCATGTACTAACAAGAAAATAACAGCATTACTCACAAGACAGTATCTTTGACATTGCCCTCGGCAAGTACATACTCAGCATACTGCTGGTAATGCAAATACTTTCAAGTACATAAAATGACTATTAGCTTGAAAAGTATTTTAATTTATTTTTCCCTCTCATGTAGAAAAAGAGGTTCAAGCATACTGTTTCTTGAATTATTTTTCAAGACATTACACTTTTTTATTTTGCAAAAGTACAATTCTACTTTGAAAATACATATACACAATTTAGTTACATTTAATATCTTATTACCACTATGCATAAGTGGCACTATACAATAAAAATTTAAATGTGCTTTTTTGCACACAGCACAAGTTCTTAAAGTATGCACTATGGCATACTAAAAATACTACAAGACCACAGGTGACTTTCTTGAAGGTGCTATAGATACCTAATTAGTAGTCAAACCTTATGTGTAAAATGCACGAGTATCCTCGATTTACAACATTAAGTTCAGCATTTTCAACCTTACATAGAGCTATAATACACAGACATATTTTCCTTTATAATTAAACTTGAGCTCCAATTCATCAAATATAACAACCACATACTTTCATGTGGCTATTTCTCCCCAAAGTTCTTTGGTAGAATAAAAACTTTTCTTTTTATATTAATAAAATTATTTCATGACTTAGAATACATCTCAAAATTCACCCCTTAAGAAAGGAGGGGTGGACGGGAGAGTAAACAAAGAATAATTTTCGTGAGTATCATTGTCTTTATTAAATTTTAGAATTTTTTGTGACAATGACACTAAAATTTGTTAATCTTGCAAATTATTATTATTATTATTTTTTTTTTTAGAACACATAGCCTTTCAATACACATTTATTAAAACAATTTACTTATTTAAAATAAGTGAGTCATGCAAATTCTTTTTATTTTGATATAAATTCTATTGTTTATCAGGATGCAAATTTTTTAAATTTTTAATTATTATTATTTAAGTGATAAATATTATGCGTTTACTATATAGATAATTATAGATGACAGAAAATGTATCAATCCTTACTTATGGTTATCACATTAAATGTGAAAAAGACAATGTCGCAAAAAATTTCCTTTCTCCTACAATTTACATTATTTAGAAGAGAAAAAAAATCTTTCAAGACTCTATTTTTTAAATTATGGCATTTAATTAAGGTTATGATTATAGGAAAAATATCTTAATGTTTAAACATCTTATGACTGAACTCTCTTGAAAATGATCTTATAAAGTCATGAAAAATTATAATAAAAATATCAGTAATTATAGTAGTAAAATTTAATTTGAATGATTTTTCAAAGACATGCCTCTTGCATCATTTAAATACAAGATGCATGTCTTTGAACACTGTATTTAAATTGTTACTCTCTCTGTCGACAGACTCTGTCTTAGCTCTCTTGTTGGGTTAAGTGGCCTTGAGGATCAAGTTTGATCTTCAAGGGCACTTAAGGATCAAACAAATAAATACAAAATCTCATAGAAATAAAATAAAAATGTAATGTTTTTAAAGAAAGATAACATCCCATTGTTAAAATTAATATTTTATGTGATTTGGACAACATCGACACAAACAGAAAATGGAATGATCTTAACTGAATAAGAAATGCTTGGTAGTGAGCATTTATACTGTCTTCATATAAATTTAAAATAATAATAATAAAACAACCAATTTATTTTACATAACATTGGTACATTAAAAGCAAGTACTAGAATTTCTGAAGTATTTATATTAATGCACTAATCTTAGCGTTAAATCAATAACAATCAAAGAGACAGATCCTTTCAACACACTCTTTTAACACATTCATTTTGTCTGAGGCATGTCCTTGCCACAATGTACCATGGATATGATTTTAGCAAAAACACATCTACAGTGGTGTTGCATTGTTAATCTTGCATTCAAGACAACAGCTTTTGATGTTTGAAATTTGATCTAGAAACTGGTGCACAGTGATGCTAATTAGCATTTAGAAATGATTACATAATTTATTTTTGAAACCAGACTTTCTTTTTCAATAGCTGTCATAGAGGCATAACTATTTTAACGTCACTGCACTTCAATGCTAAAAATGAGATACATCATCATTAATATGCAGGGAACATTCCTTGAAGGCAAGATATCTTATCTGTAGCAATGAATGTGTTAAGAAAAAATGACAAAATACACAAAATTAAAAACCAGTGAAGCTGAAAATAAATATTTTAGATGAGTTAAGCAATCAATAATTATAATTGCACTAAATAACTGGTTACGATTAACATACTTACTAAAATTTATTATTATAATGTTAAAGCTTGAATATCTTATGCATGAGTAACAATTAACATAAAGTAGAGGAAGCTTGGTTAAAAACACAGAGAGGTGCATTCACACTATTTCATGGACTGCACCAACTCACTGTCAATCCTTTTGGCAGCCTATACTCGGCAAGATTTAAAAAAAAAAAAAAGCTTTTTATGAAAATAATAGACTATCTAATAAGGGGGTGGGGAGAAAACGAAACTGGGAAGTGCGTAACAGTTTTCTGTTATTGAAGTTAAACCACTGCTTGGAAAAAATAAATAATATTAGTTGATGAGATTGTACATAATTACCAATACTGATAGTGAATTTTTTTAAATATGCATTCAAAATAGGTAGCACATACTCAAAAGAAACACTAATTATTGAAATGAGGAAGGATTTTGAAAATGTGTGGCTGTAAAATAAATTTGCCACAATAATCCTGTTGCTGTTGCAGCAAAACTATGCCACACTATACTTATATATGGCTATTTTTTCCTTCTTTACATATTCTAACTTCTATTTTTTTAATAAATAAAATCTAATTTTTTTTAAGTGGAAGTAATCTTCCAAATCGTATCTAACTATATCAGTAATTTTAACTAACTGAAAAACATCTTGAAACTTCACCAGACATAAGAAATTTTTATATTTACATGTTGGCAGTATTTTACACTATAAAAAATATTTATGCTAATTTGCAAGTTTGAAAATAAAAATATTTGACATATCTCGAAAAATAAGCATGCGAAATTAATTTATAAATACTTTAAATAATTTTAATTCTCCGATTGAAACAATAATAAACACACTAAACTGAATGCATAACAAATGCTGAAAAATAGTTTGGAACTAATAAAAATGTAAATTTAAAATATTTTTTGTCTTATAAGACATCCAAGTATAGACAAGTATGACTAAAATAGATTTGAAGTAAGTAGTATAAAAAGTATTACCATTACTACCTTCTAAATAATTCCCACCCAATTTTTTACAAGGGGAGGCAGGGGGGATAAACTGGATAATAGCTATATAAATGTTTAATTACTATCTATTTTGGGGGGGGGGGAATCACCTATTTCATATTTAATGTCTAACTTGGTTACTTTTTATATCAGGTGCAAAAACTAAATATTATTCAGAAAGGAACATTTTTCATCTTAAAAAAATGGGACAAATGTCTGGAAAAAAAGTTCAGTTTTCAAATTATTAATAATTTGCAAACTGAACAAATTTTCAAATCTTAAATAATGTCAAAACGCATAACTACATATACACATGGACCAAAATACTTTTTATTTTTACAAAGAAATAAAACTTTGTATTAAAATTTTACAAATTAAACACCAGAACTGAGTAATTATTATACAGGTATTAGTACAGATCTTTAAGAAATAAAAATTATAATAAATGTATATATACATACATGAATCTATTAAAAACAAGGTTAAATACTGGAAGACATACTAATACCATGCACAAGCCACAAAAGACTAGTTATATAGTGTAAAATGGCTATATAAACACACTTTTGAAGTATTTAATATGAACTACTAAAATAATTTTCAACTAATGTTTAAATGAACTTTTATCAACACTTTTTTGCATTACCAATGAATACTTCTGATAAATTCAAATATATATGCACACACATGACAACTAAATAATATTACCGTATTTACCCGTGTATACAATGCACTCCATACTTAAAAAAAAAAAAAAATCGCCTGTTTTCCTTGTAATCTCATATATAGCGCACACCACAAATTTGGCATGTAAGTGAATTTGAAAGTAACTTTTCAAATTAAAATGGATTTTACTGAAGATTATATAATTTAAGAGGTCATTTACTGTGCCAGTGATGACAAGGATTGTGATGATAACACTAGTGGTGGAAATGACAATTGTTAATTAGTGTTTTAAAAAATGCTACGAGTGATTTTGAATAAAAAAAAACAAAAGTGTAATGAGTGAAATAAAGATGCTTCAGCTCTTTTATTGAGAAAGGTTTTTCTAGTTTTATCATCTTCTCTGAATAATTTTCTTGATTCATAAATAAATCATAGATTACATGCAGCAGTAAAAAGCTATTCTGTGTATAATGCAGACTCAATAGTTTTTGCCTTAAATTTTTGAAAAAAAAAAGTGTGCATTATACATGAGTAAATACCATATATAGGTCCACTAAAAGTATAATAAAGTCCAGTTTTAGCGATCCATCAATTTTTATGCCACATTAATGCAGTATAATTTACAAATGTCCGTAATAGCACATCCTTCCCACAACAATGCCTTTAGATGTGAAAAAATAACAAATATTTATGTTACACTTAATTTACATATATTTTGGATTTTCAAGATGAGAAATTTAAAATGTATTTATCACATTCTAATTACTACCAATTTTCAAAAGGCTGATTAACCTAAACAAGATTATTCTACTCTGAAAAGATGGGATATGCTGAGATGGGTACTTGCTGAAGTTCTGTTTTGTGAATGATGTCTCCTGCAAATCTGTACTATTTCTTTTTTTTTTTTTTCCCTTTAAAAAAAAATAATGGCACTGCAATTTTGCAAAATCCAGTATTATCCCCCCCCCCAAAAAAAGGGAGGGGGGGGGGAAATAGAGAGAGAAAAGGGAAGCTAAACCCCATCTCACTATTTTGATAAAATCGAAGTAAACTTAACACATGCACAAATGTGTGAAGTTCCTTAAAAACAAAAACTGACAGTACTATTGATTTTATAGGGTTATTTAATTCTGAGATTAAAAAAAAAAAGCAAATTAATAAAGTAGGGTGATGGAGTAAGAAAAAGCATTTTAACAGTCTCTAAATATACAAACCGATGTCAAGAATAACAGCAGTTTGCGTTTATAAATAGCAAATAAGTAAAAAATATAATGTATTTGTTTTAAAAATACTAAAATGCATTTATAAATTTTAGTTTTTGTTCCAATTAAGCTACTAGGCAAAATTGTTCCTATAACTTGTACCTTCTATATAAATTCACTTCAACACTTTTTGATTATCTAAATAATGTATTCTAAAGTTAAAATTAATAATTATCACAATTTTAGAAACGTATGCACAAAGAATTGTATCTTTTCAATATTAAATTCTTTTTTCTTTCTCTGAAGAAAGTTCTAAAATGCAACTTAAGGCATATTAAATAAATTCTATACTAAAATATAATGTGCTCATTCTCATGTGTTTATCTACATTGTTTATGCATATAAAGATAAAACATGTGTATAATATTCTTTTAACATATTAATTTTAAAAATAGGATAGATATTGAATAAGTGGCTACATTAATGATGATATTTACTTTATAGAAATAAAATACACCGATACATTTTGTATCCACTTTTTCAATGTCTGGTATATATTATGATGAAAGCATGACATATATTCAATTATGTGTAAATATATGCACATAGAAAAAAAGAAATTAAACCTATAGAAAACAAAGACACAAAAAGAAAATAGGTCCTTCCAAACTTTAAATTAATTTAAAATATTGCACAGAAAAAATATTGAAAATAGTCTTTATTCATTTTTTTTTTTATGCAAAAAAGGAAAATAAAATAATAATCATTTGACCGTATTTATAATGCTATAATGAGTGGCAAGATATACACATAAGTACAGATTGTTACTGAAATATAATGAGTTTAACAGTTAACAGTTCAACAATTCTCTACATTACAAATTGTCCATAAATTATTTCAAGTATACTTCATAGAATATTGTAACTTCTTAAATGCATTTAATCCAATCAATAGAGTGGAAAAAGTGTGCAACCTCATTGACCTATCAGTGGCTGAATTATCACATTTAAATTGCCAGCTGATTAAGCTTGCACCATAAGCACACACAGAGCTACCCACATTTATAAAACATCACAATTATTCACTGATGGAGAAAAGGAATGGAATTTCAAATGACTCATATATTTTAATTCCTTAAAACTTTATACCACCATTTGTTTTTAAATTCAGAAACACACATTTAAAAGAAAGAAGAAAAAAAAATGCAATACACACACATAGTACATACCTTAAATTCTTGCACAGTATTATTAACAATATAATAAATTTTATAAATCAAAGAGTGTTTTAGAGTTGGAGGACAATCGGGTGGTTTTCTTTTTTTTTTTTTTCACAACTATTTAACAATAATACATCATAATGTAGGTCCACTTTTTGATTTTATACAAGGCTGATGGAAATTTATAATAAAATAATCAATAAGTTGCAGGCATGCTTATTTTATAATGGAGAAACTGGCCACAACATGCTGAATTAAAATATTTCCTTCAATGATTTATATTTCTCCTTACTTTTTTCATCTGTATACTCATTATTTTTCAACTGTATAATTTTTCATTGTGGCATTTTCCTAAAGGCACATTTTTATGCATGAAGTGCTGTGCATGCTACATAGTGGTCTGGTAGATGATTAGAATCATCTATATTCCAGAGAAGCTACATACACATTTTCATGTTGTTTCCATCTGTTACAACACCAATTAATATGTTTACAGCAATCAAAAAGACTCATTTAACAAAATCTAACTAAAAGTAATCAGAACACCCTCTACTAATAATCTACACAGCATAACTGTGTAACATTCTATTTAACAAATTAAGGATATTTACACAAAAGTCATTTGGTAAGAAAAATATCTACTTCCTTTAACTTTAAAAAGCTTAGGGACCAGATTATCTGTTTTTAAGTAAAATTCATAAAATACTTAAATTTTCCTAAAAAAAATTACATTTGTATTTCTTTGATTGAAAATTAATAAAAAAAATTACTTAAACTTTCATTTTGAAGACACAAAGTTTTGTGTATTTAATCAAAGCTTTGATCTGCGTTTCAGCATAATGCATGGCTATATTTTTAATACCATTTTCAAAATGTAATACAAAATCTCTTGCCAAAACTATAGAGAAATTTATTCTGTCCAACATATGAGCATTTGAAACAATTTCTAGATAAAATGTGATACATAATTAGCGCACACACACATATATATATTTAATTAGAATTAAAATGTATGAGTCAACATAACAAAAATAAAATGTCAGAAATGTAATTGTAGGCATGACTAGCTGGATACTGTACATCAGAAGTGGGTCTAAATGACGTGCAGCAAATAAGAATTTAAAGATTTAACTAGTTAGATCTCTGAGATCAGTAAGAAATCCTTCAGGAGTAAGCAGATGATCACTGCCTGCAAAAATAAATAAATTAGTAAATAAAAGTAATCAGTAAATGAAAAAATAAATAAAAACTTTACAGATTGGTGAACATTGTTCAAACAAAAAGTTGAGACAGATCAAATGAATACAATACAAGACAACATAGTACGTATGTAGAATATTAATAGGTAATATAATGTTAAGCTTACCAAAACTATATAAAAACACTAAAATATATAATGCATAGTTTTATAATGTTTAATTAGTGCACATGTAATTTTTATTAGATAGTTTATATTTTGTTAATTTAGGTCATATTAGAATTTTTTTGTGTGTAACTATTTAATTTCAATATTTGTAATTTACACATGTGCTCTACTCCGTATTTTAAAATTAACATATGGTATAATCATTCAATAAAAAATGGATTGCTATTTTGTACTTGTGGCATAGCTTCCATTTTCAAACAGTGGCAAACAGTAACAGACAAAGAAGAAAGTAAATATCAATAGATTAAAATCTCCATGGCTAATAATATTTCACATAAGTCATTTCTTTTCATATAAATAAAATTTTGAATAATAATTTAGCTGTTAGAATATGTTTCAATACTAACACAATTTGGGGTATCTTCAAGGACATTTCTCATAAACCTAAAAATTAAGAGTCCATCTTAATACAATGAAATTATTTTCAAGAAATGTTTCCATGAGCTTACTATTTTTATTAAAAGAATTGCAGCATCAATAAAAATCTAGTTAAAAAAAAGCTATAGTTCTAATCAGAATGTACACATTAAATGACAGAACCAGACTACTAAAATAATAACAATAAATAAAATAAAACAAATTCTCAGTATTTGATACAGATTGTATTTAACCTTTTTAGTATAGTATCTTTTATTGTTCATCCTGGAACATTCATGGGCATGCATAACTGACACCCCTTCCCTCTCCTCAATACAAGTTATTAGTATTGTAAAACAAACAGGGTGATTTTTCTTTCATTTTGGCATTTTTAAATTTTAGTTAAGAAAAAAAAATTATCAAATAGCAGCACTTTACGATTAGGCATTTGCCACTACAAAGTCAAAATATGTAGGATATTTTATTATGGGGCACACAATGGGCTGCCAATGTTACCCTCATGAAGGAATGGATGAATTAACACATAACGGGGGAACCAAACTCTGAACTAGATGTGATAGAACAGCTTTTAGCCACTACATCCCCTCGGCCCGAAAGCAGAAAGTGCTTAAAAGTGCAGCATACGCTGCAGAACATTTAATTTCTTTAATCAGACCGTATCACATAAAGTGATACAATCTGCAGAATAATTATGAGAAGTGCCCTTCACTTTTCATATCTATTTTGCATTTTACCGTGATCTGCAGATTTGGACAAAATGCCTGCAGAACATTAGCAACTGTTTGAAGACATGTTGCAGAACACTGAGTATAATTCTGCTCCTGGGCCGACGCATAGAAAGTTTAATGTTTGTCTTTATAATTACAAATTATAGCTTTTTCTTTCTTAACAAAAGTACTTGCAATCAAAAATGAGTTTTTCTTGCTTTTGTTTAGGCAAAAGTATGAATTATACAAGGTTTTCATTTGTTTAAAATAATCTGCAGTTTTCAATTCTATTTTTTATGTAGAACCCGTTAAAGAAATTAGAAGCAACTCAGCAGCGAGCTGAAGTAAGACATTGTTAAGTGTAGCTACATGACTTGCTTATTCCCTTAGATGAATCAAGCATTATTTTTGCAGAATGTATGAATGATGGAAAAACAAAATAACATGATAGAGACATTGACAATGCATACTTGAACAATTTTATGCCTATGGGGGATACGTTTTCAGTGATTATTCCTTAATAAAATAACCAATCACTACTATCTTACTTTAGTACCATTTATGTCATGGCCACTATGACTGTGTCAAATTTTGTCAAAATCGTATATGCAGATCCAGAGGAGTTAACGAACAACTATTGCAAAATTCAATCATCAAGCTTTGCCCCGTCTTTGGCTACAATCAGCAATAAATTCCAGAACTCTGGGATTGACCTTTGCAGGTTGCAGCATGTGCAGTACTATAGGGCACATGAACAGAGGGTCAAAATTTTCAAGGTCCAGGCCCTGATTGTCATCTGAGTTTACCCATAATCAAAATGAAAAATTCAAATGTGCCCACCAAATAATCATGATATAAGGCCTGACCAATCCTTATTCAAAATCTCTAAACCTGCCAAACAAGTCAAAGTCCTCTTCAAAGGGTTTGTGGGTGAAACGAGTAAGTATGACCACGATATGTGATGTCAGCAATACAGTTTCGTTCAGTACATCTACTTTTTTATTAAAACTTGTTCATTTTCACAAATTCTGTTTTGATCTACACATAAAATATTTTTTGAGGTTTAATCACGGGCCACAGAGAACCCAGGCCTGGGAAGAATCCCCCCCCCCTCTCACACACACCTCTTATCAGGCTTGTGGGCATGAAAAATTGAGAGAAAATTTTAACCTCTGATTTTAATGGTAGCAAGTGGGATGGGGTTAATAACGTCAAACTTAAACAATCTTATTTCACCAACACATGGACACAAGGACTGACAAGATTCTCCTTGACACAACTTAACAAGAAGAATTTACTTCCAAACACATCCAGCTTAGCTGAGTGAGAGCTGTTGTAAAGCTTTCAGGTGACTCTCTAAAATAGAGACATGTGAGTTAACAGCCTCCAACCAGCCAGAGACCAATGGCGTAGCTAGAGGGGGGGGGGGGGGGGGGCAAGCAGGGGCATTTGTCCCCATATGCAGCACCTGAGGGGTGCCAAATTGTACATTTAAAAAAAATCCCCATTACATTTTGACAAATAGGAGGGGGCGTAAAAATTTCAGTTGTCCCCGGGCTCTGAAAACTGCTACGCCAGAGACTGACACCACTTCGTAGTACATCTGCAGTTCCATCTATTACATATTATATTATTATGTACAAAAAGATTTTATAGTAACATTAATATAAAAATATAATATAAAAATAAGAGTTCCTTATATATTTGCTAAACATTTATGACAAAACTTTCACATACAATTCATACAAAATTTATTTAAGATAAGAATCACAAATAACTGAAAATTTATTAATCAACTTACCTATTATAACCTCCCAATTTTTGTATTCTTTTGTTACTTCATAGGCTGCTCTGAGTTCTGAGTAACTAGCTCCACCCACAATAAAGACCATTAAACGAGGCAAGTTTTTCACATTTGGAGCATTTTTATCTTTATGCCAATGGCCATATCTAACACTGAATTAAAAACAAAAAATAAAATTATAAAAACAGTCAAAAAATTCTTTTTCATTCAAAAATACCCCACTAATTAACTTTTAAGTGACGTAAATTCCAGCTATTTGTAACAGAAATTAATTGAGCCAGTCATTTATTTCAGACAAGTCAAAAGGCAAAATTTACTAAAATAAAGTCTAAAATCTATTTATTTCAAACAACTGAATGAGAACACATTTAATTTTGCTCTTAAAAATAGTTATTTCTGAGTCATCATGTCTAATCTTTAGAAATATTCATCTGCTGATCAGGAACTCGATACCCAGTAATACTAGTAAACATAAAAAATGCCAGAAGTAATAGTTTTTTTTAACTATTGCAGATATTTATCGATAATCAAAACTTTTTTTTTTTAATTTCATCATTAAAAATTTTTTTATAATTAATTATTAAATTCAGCAGCTGTTATGAAGGTTTATGAATTAAACTGTAATTCAAAGTTAAAAAATGAAAACAACTTAAAAAAATTATACTATAATTTTATCTACAAAAACAAACTTTTCAATAGCAAATACATTTTTAAAATTTAGTTTTGTAATAAACAAAGTCACACTGCAGATGTAAAATCATTTTATTTAAAGTGTACAAGTTAGTTAATATTTAACAGTTCCAAAAATAAAAATGACTATACCTGGTGGGTGTTGGTCTTCCATAATTAGTTGGTGCTACACGTCCAGCTAAGAATGGGAAATGTTTTGCATCTAGTTTATCATCAATTGCATCCTAAAATCAAGAAAAAACACATACATCACAATTTAAATTATTCATGTTATCGCAAATAACATGATTGAATGAATGAAATGATTTAAGAATGAGTTACACTATCTTTTGTACATAAATACTATTATAGTTTTTGACACTTTCCAACAAAGTTGAAAAGTGTTTATGATTTCCGTCTGTCTGTCCATTTGTCTGTATTCTATCTGCCACAAACATGCATAGATTTCTACAAAATTTACATTTGTTATTCCTAGGTACCATACCATGACCCTATTAAAAATGATGCATGTAGCATTCATAGTTCTTTTACAGGAACACCCCCAAATAATTACAGTCTATTACACCCAATTGGCAATCATTGTTTAAAGTGTATGAAAACAAACTTAACAAATGTTTTTAAGGATTACAAAATTATGCTCTCCTTTAAAAATAGTGCCTGTAGCACTGACAGTTCTTCAAGATCAAAAGAAAACATTAGTGTCTACAACAGTTTAGCAATATTCATCCATTACACAATAAGTAATAAAAGTTTATAACAGCTTACTTTGCATTTAAAGGATATAAATAACATTTAATATTCTTTTACAGGGTCTCTCAAAATTGCATTAACTGAGATATACAGCTTTTTAGAGATTATCTCCAAAATTTTGCCAAATTTGATAATGATACACTGCAAATTTAATAATTTAAAAAAAAAAAAAACTGTTGGAACATGGTTTATAATCAATGCGTTTCGCATGATTTGCCTTTCGTGTTACACTAATCTCAGATTAAATCAATTCTATTTTTTTTATAAAGTCAATAATTAAAATTAAAATTAAGAAGAAATAATTTTATATATAATTAAATTAGATAAATTACTACACATTTATAGTTTTTCTCATTTACAACATTTTAAAAGATCTAATCTGAAAAATTAATTGAACTTGAATGTACTAAAAAAAGTACACCTTATAATAAGTTATTTGAAAAGTACCGATCTAAATGTCTCATTCTTTTAAAATTTATGGTGTAAGGTAGTGTAATACCTTACATCATAAAAATACCAAATACTGAAAATTTATGTGAAACAGAAAGCAAACAAATTACAGGCCTATTGATAAGTACAGAATTTAAATTATTCTAATTCAGTGAAAAACTGTTAAATTAGCCACCCAACATTTTCGTCATATGGCTTAGAATCTCTATGACAAAACTGGACTGAAACGAGCAGTTAAACATCAGTAAGGACACATAACATTGAAAATATGAGTAGAAGCACTCATAGTGGTCAAAAACTTTTATTCCAGGTAACAGCAGTCATGTACATTAGAGCAACAGTACAGTTCCAAAACAGATATGATGTTTAGAAGAGCAGGCAGTAGAGTCGATTATAAAGCCTCTCTATCCGAATATGCATAAAAAGTCTCAACTCAGTCCTGGTCTAGACTTTTGCTCAGAATTAGGTTGCTCCAGAGCCAGACTGGCCAGTGTGTCAGACTATCCGCAGACGGGTGGTCCCCCACCAGGAGGCCTTAACTTTAACTGTTTGACATGAAAATTTCAGATGTAAATGTGTTCAGAAAAAAGAAAGAAAACAGAGCAATATCAATTTCTCTCCTCCCCCCTACGCCTGACTTCAGCTTAATTCCGATATTCCTATCACTTTAAATGCTTCCACTCCTACAGAATAGAATCCACTGTTGTCCTTCAATACGGGTCGAGCAGAACATGACACAATAGCACCTAGATGTGGTCTCAAAACAAACAACGTGAAAAAACAAAAAGAGTATGGTAAGTTGCTTTTTTTTCACTTTTATATTCCTACCATAATCGGCATTCCAAACTCTATACGTCTTTTTCTGCTGTCTTTCTTAAGACATGCATATTATGGGGGCTTCAATTCCTGAACACGTAATTGCCCATATCCTGCAGGATGACAAGAACTTTTCTCACACGACATGATGTATGTCAGTTACCTTGAAAGGGAGATATTTCTTCCATATCTAATTTCTCGGCTAGGCCAGTCCACTGCACAGAATGGCATTATATCTACACATATTCTGCAATTAAAAGCTCAGGGCATTTTCCTTTTGTTTCAAAATTAGAAAAATTAAATTAATCATATCTTAAATATAGAGTAGTCCCACTACGGCCGAGTGGATAAGACACTGAACATGGTAGATGGCTGAAATGTGAAAGTCCCACGCTTGGACCTACTATTCTGAGCTCAATCATTGGACAGTCTTTCAAATGATGTAATCTTACAATGCTCTGATTTGACAGGGCATATGAGATGCGAAGCCTGAGTGAGTCACATCTGTGTACCCTTGTTGCCATAAAACGTCAGAAGCCTCTACACACGTGTCTCTAGCAGAAGTATGAACTTAAAAACAAGGAGCCAACATAAGTACTCCCTCAGGTCGTAAACAAAAAAACTTTTTTATTGTTTCTTATTCACGATAGTTCTCCATCTAAACTCGCATGAACTTTATGTGTTATTACAGCTGGAAGACACTATGTTTTAGGATGCATCATTCGAAGTGTATATATATGTTTTTTCTCCTGTAAGTATATTTTTGGTATGAAATATTACTAGCTACATTCTCCATTGTATTTAATGAAAATAAAGAAGGTGAGACCAAATGATGAACAACGAGAAATAATTGAATATAGAGCAGTGTCTGTGATATAATAAGGTAGCCTTTGAGAACATAATTTGCTTAAATTCTGTTTCCTTCTGTCACTTCTTTTTGGTAAATGGCTGATGGAGGGAGCCTGATCAACTCTCTCATCAAACATTACATGAGTCAAAATTTAATAAAAATAAAAGTAAATAAATATATAAATATGCAAATAAATCAGACAAGAAAATTTTAATATTTTTGCAAAGCTGTAAAACATATAGCCTTTATCAGAATTTAAAGATGTTCATCATTGAACCCCTCTTGGTCTCAAAAAAAAAAAAAAAAAAAAAAAAAAAAAGTGTATAAAATGTGAATAATTTTTTTTTTATTTGTAATAATCACTAGTGCATCAAAATTTTTTAACTTTTCAAAGTAACAGTGTGGATTCACAAGATATATTTTTTGGTATGTGTATGAATAGGCTATAATAAGTGCTTTATCTTTTCTTTATGTGTACACAATAATTGAATGAGTTTTGTTAATGGAATGATATGAGTGGACAGTACTGTCAAACTAGTTGGTTTTGTCATTTTTCGAATCATGCAAGTTTTTTTTTTTTTTTTTTCTGTGTGTGTGTGATTTTAGAATGTTGTTTAATATGCAAATGAAATATTGGCCGAATCTTTTTTTCTTGCTTCATATAGTATTAGTGTAATGAGAGTTTTCTTGATATGGGTAAAAAAAAAAAAGTACAAAAATATGGTAATTGAGTCCATGTAAGTCGCCCTAATGCACGAATAGTGAAGCGTTGTTTTATGATAATTACTGAAGATAATGAATTTTGAATGTAGATAAGGGCAAGCTTGAACATGAGTGTAAGGTATTTAATTGGCACTTCAAAATGTTATAAAATGTGAATTCATAATGTACAAGATCATATGTGATGTAAAGGAGATCTCCACTCAATTTTTTTTCCCCCTTAAGTAATTTTTTTTTTTTTTGTCAGTCATATCAAGGAGGAGACCATGTGGCATAAATATGACCACATGTTTCCATTTAACTGAAAAACCTCTGTAAATATTAAACTCTTGTTAAAAACTTGTTAAATAATTCTTAAGATATTTAATTAACTTGGCTTGGGCTGTCCCCAAGTTGGTTTTAATTAAAATATAAAATAAGTACTCTATGTTCATAAAAATATTTCAACTAATCAACATGACTGCCGGTACCACGTGGAAGAATTCCAATCATACAGATATATGCAATCTTCTCCTTTTTCACCTACCATTTTCTCTCACCAATTGTGGAGATGTGTGCCATGAACCAGCTCGGCGGCGATGACGATATGACGGCTTTTCCCTGTGGCGTGTCTAACCCTATCACATACTGACGCTGCTTGGCAGCATTGGCGTGCTCTAGGACTGGGGGTTACTGGAAAGGGGATATAAAAAGCTTGTGCATTTTTTCCTGACACACGACTTCGCATTCCACTACTGCCCGTTTCTTTTAGACGCTTCGGCGTCGGTCCCTTTTTTCGCATGGGTCCTGGAGTCCCCCATTGATTAGTCCCATCTAAGTTAGATGACCGGGAAAAAAAAAAAAAAAAAAAAAAAAATCCAACTTGATCTGGCCGCAATTTATCTAAAATGAATTAAATATTACCTTTTAAGCATTACAATTTAGTAAATTAGAGTAATATATAATTATTTTCGGAGACTGAGATCTCTAGTACTAAGTGGACAAAATAATTTGTAATTGATGATTGTGTTAAAATTAAGTTGTGAGTTTCAATGTAAATCTGAGTCACGTGTCCTCTATATTGTTTTTCTAGAGTGAGTTTCTGACAGATTCCAGCATATGAGTGTTCCACCCATATGGGGTAAGTCTTCGTTGGGGTCTTCGGGTAAGTCTTCGTCCCGTATGGAGTACTTCGTTCTTATTTTTTATCCCTTGTCATCTCTGCCTGACTTTATTTTTCTTTTACAAGAGGTTAAATGTCATCTGCTTTATTCTGTTCTGCATTAATGTATTCCCAAAGTTAATTCACTTTTAGCGCACAACGCAGTGAACTTCCACTTTACGTATCCGGGCTGTACGTGACAATTCCATTTGCTGAATTTCACATTACATACATATTATAGGGGCTTCAATTCCTGTACACCAAATTGTCCATATCCTGCAGGATGACAAGAACTTTTCTCACAAGACATGATGTATGTTAGTTACCTTGAAAAGGAGATATTTCTTCCTTTAATTTCTCGGCTAGGCCAGTCCACTGCACAGAATGGCATTATATCTACACACATTCTGCAGTTAAAAGCTCAGGGCATTTTCCTTTTGTTTCAAAATTAGAAAAATTAAATTGATCATATCTTAAATATAGAGTAGCCCCACTACGGCCGAGTGGATAAGACACTGAACATGGTAGATGGCTGAAATGTAAGGTCCCACACTTGGGTCTACTATTCTGAGCTCAATCATTGGACCGTCTTTCAAATGATGTAATCTTACTATGCTCTAATTTGACAGGACGTATGAGATGCAAAGCCTGAGTGAGTAACTTTTGTGTTTCCTTGTTGCCATGGTGAAAACCCCTTGAAAAAGTTCTAGAATTTTTTCTGGCTAAAAAAGGATTTGCTAATAAGTTTTGTTAACTTATTAGTTTGGATTTGTTGCCCTGGTAATGTCATGAAATTTAGAATTTACTGATTGTAATTTCATTAACTATATATAAATGATAAATTTTTGTTAAAGTATTACAATTCTGCATATACATAAATTTTACTCAAAGAGAATTTAGTACTTATAACTCTGGTGACATTTTGGGGTGAATTGTATTAAAAATTCAAATATTTTGAAGTTTAGTGAAAAGCTTTGCAAACAAAAAGAAACAACTTATAAAATCAATTTTTAAGCAAATAATTACAAATATAAATTTCTGTACAAATTAGTGAATGAACTTAATATATATTACTATATCACTATAACTTACCACAATAAATACTAAAGGATGATAAACTGATATCTACACACAGTTTTTAGAAATATCATTACACTGTAGCCAATATTTCCATATATTAAGTTTGACACACTTTATATTTAAAAAGAAAAAGAAGAAATCTATTCTGTCTCTGTATACTTTTACCGACAATGTATTAAATAGATTCTACAAAGACAGAAAAATATAATAAATAGATAAAAATTACCTCCATAACATCTTTTAACACAGGCGTCCACCTGGACATTTGGTATGTCTGCTCTGTAATTCTTTCTTTCCTGGGAACTTGGTAAGGTTTTTTTCGACCACCCTAAAACCAAACATTAATTTTAAACAAAGGCATTGATAAAAAAAAAGAGAAGAAATACTAAACAAGACCAGAAACAAATATGGCATCTATACTACTGTATATAAACTACATGGATTTATATTTTAGAACAGTTTTTGGAATGAGTCTCAGGCATTTTTAAAAGATACTCAGCATTGATGCTCAAGATAAATATTGAACATATTATTTTAGACTGACTAGATCTTATAAAGTAAGTGCTAGAGGTATTTGAGACAAAACTACAGTGGAACCTGTCTAATGCAACCCCCCTCGGGAAGAACAAAACTGGTCACCTTACAAAGGTGGTAAATTGTAGTGGTTGTAAAGTAAAATTGCACAAAATTGGTCCCTATAAACAGGTAGTCCCTTTACTCAGGTGGTCACTTTAGCAGGTTCCACTGTACTTGAAATACTATTACAGATGTTATCCTAGTTTAAATAATTTTTGAATGATGGAAAGTTCAAATTTGGTATATCAGCTCTTTAGTGTATGGGGCACATTTTACTAATTGGGAATGTTTTTGTATGAGGGTCGTATATAAATTAAAGTATAACTTTTTGAAAATTAACGAGGATTTTTTTTAACGCTTATTTCCGACCTTCTTTTGAACATTTTTTTCAATTTACACTGCCCAATTATCTCTAACAGATTAAGAACTAAAGACCATTAGCGCCTTTTTGGGACACCCTATATATCATATACAAAAGATTACAAGAAGTAAATTATAAAGATATAGAACAGCTTTGTAATTTAACTTTCAATTTCATAAACTTTATTAATAAAGTTATTTAGTAAAATACGAGAACACTGATTCCAGACTTGTTTAAAAATATTTCAACGCTAAATGAGTCTCTATTACCATAAGCATCACTTAGCATTGAAGTTGGTATATTCTGCAAGAGCCTGTAGCATTATGAGTTCATCAAAATATACTTGAGATAACCTAATATTCTTTTCTAGTGCTTCAAATAGAAGTTGACCAAGGATTTGAAAAAATACAGTACTTACATCAGTAACTATATTCACACCAAGCATTCCCATATTTGTAATCATGGCTTTTTCTGGAGGTGGAATCTGAGCATGCTGTATAAGTTTAGCAAGATTTTCTTCAGTTATACCTTAAAATATAGAATTAAAAAATTTTTAATAATTGAATGCTTATTTTTTTTTTTCTTATTCAATAAATGACAGCAAAAATCTTTTTACAGTCATATGTATTATTTATTAACATAATGCTACAAATATAAATAAAATAAATAAGAAAAGACTATTTTATATAATTTTTTTCATAATTAATTTCAGACAAAACCAAAGATACAGCACTAATGATTTTTGATTGTTAAATGAGAGAAAATGATTCATAATTTGCAAAAAATCTTAATTGAACATTTAGGTAATCAGAATGAGCAGATTTCAGAATTCATTTTACTAAAATAGTCAAATTAACAGTCACCAGTGTGGCCACAGAGCAACAAACTTAAAAGAAAAAAAAAAAAAGAAAAAAGGTTCTTGAAAATTATTTGTTGATCACCATCTTTTTTTTTTTTTCTAAAAATCTCAAGTTTTTTTTTTTAATAAATTTATTTTAATATTCACTAACTGTTATAATCAGTACCTGAAAAACAAAAAGTTATCATTTACCCTTTTTCATTGGAAAAAAGTGGCCACTTATGAAGTTTCCTACTTTTGCCTTTCAACCCTACTTTCAGAACTTCATTTTACTTTAACATATTGTTAACATTTACCCTGGAGTTTTTACAGGCATCCTTGTCACTTCCTTAGTTCCAGAAACTTTTTTTTTTTTTTAATGTCAGTAATAAATTTTCACATTGAAGCTGTGGCAAATTCAGGAAAGTTTCAAGGGAAGGGTCAATAAGTGTGATTTTTTTTTTTAATCTTATGAGAGATGGGTCATTTTCCCCTCCCCCACCCCACCTCTCATCTCGTTACAAGTTTTAATTCAGGTGTTAACATGTTTCTCCAGATCTTTGAAAAGATGCAAAATCTCCATCCATGCCTGGTGTTGCTTCACAACATGGTTTTAAGAATGTTCAGTTAGGATCCAGCATTGCACATACACAATTAACGATAATGAGCATGTGTATAAAAAAATAATGAAATATTTTCGCCTTCACAACAATGTAGTGCCCAGTGCCATATAAGTTGAGTTTCTTCTTAGCTTAAAGCATGTGAATGTGAAACTACTGTCATAAGCAGTTTCATTTTGTGTTATGAAATCTTCGTAATTTAATGAGTCGAGTAAAAGAACCTCAACATATGATGGAGCTTGGAGAAAAAAACTGTAACTAAATACAAAATCACTTTAGATTTCTGCTGTCTCAAGAGCTACTGGTCTGATTTGAAAAATTATTCTTGAATTAACCCATCCACTGAGAATACATTAAACGTATGTTTAAAGTATGGTAAAATGAATAAAAAGTATTAAAATATACATCATTTAGATTTTCCTGTTATTCATATTGCCCAACTAGCATGTCATGCTGATAAATTTATTAATATGTTCCTTCCTGAATGCATGTTTAATTTAAGATCTGTCAACCCATGCAAAGCCAGGCCAACTGGCTAGATATATTTTTACTGTCATTTTATATATATTGCACAATAAATTATTAATTA
Source organism: Cheiracanthium punctorium (assembly GCA_038373885.1). NCBI lineage: Eukaryota > Metazoa > Arthropoda > Arachnida > Araneae > Cheiracanthiidae > Cheiracanthium > Cheiracanthium punctorium. The sequence continues at coordinate 277,630 of JAWZYV010019740.1, read as the reverse complement.
CAATCCATATTATTTAAGCTTCATTATATTGAGAATATCATTTCTAGGTAGAAACAATTTTTAATTCTTAAATAGAACACACACTCATAAATAAAACACTTTAAACAAAATATCTTAGTTATGACTGGCTGAGCTTTAAATTCTATTTACCATTTTTGGACAAAATATAGAGAAGTATTATCCGGATTTTATCGAATGTTGACACTGCACCATCGAGCAAAATGGGAACAATATTTCTCATTGGATCTTTAATTTTTTCACCTTCGGCATCAGTACCCATGGCCAAGTCCTATTAAGCAAATTTAATATTATAGAGAATTTAAGACAATTCAGAATGGAAAAAAATTGAAAGAATAAACAGTATTCTAAAACTATACACATACAGGTAATTTTGAGAATTTAACATTATCCAATACCTAAACATAATTGATACAAATTTTATTAGTAGCATATTAATATTGTAATTTTTAAATAATCTGCCAAAAAAGATAAGAATTTATTTACTGCTGCTTCTTATTATCTACTAAAAATTATCCTGAAACCTTCAGTTTTTACTATTACATTCAGATGACTGTAATTTTTAGCTTTAATTTTTTATTCAACAATTTTGTCTCTTACATACATACATACATAAAAAAAAGTACAGAAGTTTTGTAGAAAATTAAAAACATTGATTATTTTACTTAATGTTGTTGAATTTTTTTTTTTTTTCCCAGTAAAAAGGCTAGATTTTCCAATTTGTTTCCTTAGCTTATAATAATGCCCTCAGACAAAATACTTACAATTACACAAAATTTGTGATAAGTATTATGCTTACTATCACATTTTTTGTTTGGTTTGTCAGTTTTAAAGTGAAGTGTTTATTATTTTGCTTCCTTTACTAAATGTCTATGCTAATATCTTATTTATGCATCAATAGAAGAATAGAAAGTTTATTACATACTTGGTAAAAGACATTTCGGTATTTCAGTTTGAAAGCAAGACATTTACCGAATTTTAACTAATTACTATTCATTAAAAAATGTCTCTTACATAATATTCTGAAAATACCTAGAGAAGTGAAAATCTTATGCTTACAATGTAAGTAAGTATGTACATATTTATGGTAAATATATATACATATATATATATTTAGCAGGATTCACTTATTTTTAGAATTTTAACCATAGCATATAATGGATTGACACAATGGGATAAATAAAATTGTTGATATTTTTTTACACTGCATGGTACAGTAAAAATTCAATTATAACTTTTTTTTTCCCTTCTTTCTTTTCAATAAATATTATTTTGTTTGCATAACTCTTGGAAAACTAATGGATAGTTCACACTCTGTGAATATATAATTCTTACTTGTTCCACTTTGCATAGTTTGTCAACATTTCCTTGGTAACATTTCATGCAATCTTCAGCTAAATGCAAATATGTAGAATATTTGCTCAACTCTTTTTGGTACTGAGGCATTTTCTTTATCATAACTGAGAGGTCTTTAAAGCTGGCTTTATCAGTAGATGCAGCCATTCTCTTACTCTCAATAAAAGTTTTGAGCTGCTTAGTCACACTCCTTTGGGAGGGAAAAAAGGATTATCAAATAAAAAAATAGACTATAACTATCAGTAACATAAAATTTCAGTTGCTGATTGGCCAAAATGTTATTCACAGTTATATGATGTATCCCTAAAACATTACCAAAATTGAATAAATTTTTTCACCTGGTATTAGATTCATTGCAAAGATAAATAGAAGATAATTAATCAGTACACTCTAAACTAATTCCATCCATCTTTATCACTTGACATTACTAACATAATTTTGAATTACCAATCCAGCTTGTTGGTAAACTTAAGTAAACTGCAAAATAAATGATAATGCTATCGGTAAATTGAATAAAACCCATTTTCTTTTTGTTGTTTGCTAAAGTTTGTCTTTTTGGCAGACAAAAATACTTTTACCTTCTACAACCAGAGATGCAAACCCTCGATGAGACTTTTCAGTAGTTTTTTATGTTTGTTTGCAGCCAGTCGCATTGGCAAAATTTTGCATTTATTTTTCCTAAACTATTAAAAAAGTTTAATTATATCCCATTAAAAATTGATCTTAATAAAAAATAAATAGAAACTTAATACAGGGATGTGCCAGCTGAAATTAAATTTTGGAGCAAGAAAAAAGACTTTTTGGAGCACAAGAATGTCAATTTTGAAATACAAAATTTATTTTTGGAGGGAAAGAGAAAAGTCATTAAAGAATGCAAATCAAAAAAATGAAAATTAAGGAGGTTCTTAAAAACTCTTAGCTTATAACAAAAACCAGTTTTTTCTGGGGGGGGGGGGGTCAGAAGCTTATGAAATAAATAAAAAATTCAGTTATTTTATACATTGCTATACAGAATATCTGTTTTAAATCAAAAATACAATATTTACTAAACTATATTAACCCAGTTATGCCTAGCGTCCCTTTTTTGGGGACGGCATTTTTGCTATTAGTCGAAAGCGTTATTTATTTTTCCTAGCCTTTATTCACGAATATAGAACCTCAACTCCAGATAATATTTTAACATGACTCAGTAGGATGTTGACATTTCAATTTTTATACATAATGATTTTAAAAGAAATCATCCCTTGCTCAAGAAGTTGACATCAGAAATTTATTTATTATTGCTGGTACTAGCAAAAATCAAAGAAAGTCTCAAAAATATCCGGGCACAAATGGGTTAACTACTATCAGCAGCTAATAAAAAATTCAATTTAAAACAGAGGTCAATTTTTACTCTTAAGGCATTGGAGGTTTAAACAAAGGGATTCCAAAGAAAAAATATTCATTTTTAAGATTAATAGAGAAAGATTGAAATTAGAATTCTCAGAATGTGTGATGACTTTTGTAAAAATTCGGGAGATTTACAAACGTTTAAATATATATGGAAAAATTAAAAATGTAGCAGTTTTGCTGAATTTGGAGCAAAAATGTCCAAAAACGATCTTTTTGTAGCAGATTGGCACATCCGGATTGATTTGGCACAATTTGGAGCAATTCGAGCAGCTGGCACATCCCTGTTAATGGAATTTATCACCAAGCCTTCACAGTTAGTGTGGCTTGAAAACAAAAGCAGAAGAGAAAATTGTAAATTCTGAGAAAGGAGAGAGTCCAGACTCAACACTTTCTCTTCAGCCAGCACTGATTACAAATTCGGTGTGGTTGCAGTGGTGTGGTGATTCGGTGTGGTTTGTTTTATGCTTTGGGTGTTGTGCAATAACTCTTGGTAGCTTAAAAACATTATAGAACATTAGCTTAAAAACATTATAGAACAAATTTATATTTAAATTTCTGTAAAAATGTATACTTTTCTGTAGTAAGCAAATCTTCACACACACACACACACACACACACACACACAAAAAAAAAAAATCCATAAAAACTACAGAGAATCAGTAGTTGTCTGCATCTCTGCACAACAATAATTTAAAAAAAAAAAAACAGACTGGCATTTTTTTGCTGATATTTTGCAGGATTTCATGAAAATAAGTACTTTCTCCCCCCTGACTTTTTACAGAGATAATTAATAATATTAATAAATCTATGTTTTCCAAGGTTTGAGATGTATGAACCCTGTTCTCTGAGGATAACTGTGACTGGAGCAGAAGTTCAAATTAAAGGAAAATCATCATTTATCAACAAAAGTATATGTACACTATTTGGAAATTTGATGGAAAAAAAAATAATAATAATACTTACGTAGACACTATAGCTATATGTTGATGTCTCAATTCCACCCAAAGATCATCGTTTTCATCTAACAAAACTTCTTTTTCCTTAACATTTACATCGGGTCCAGTTGCAGTTTCAAATTTATAAACATCATTCTGGATTGGAAGGAGATCATACGCCATAGCCTGAAATGTCAACTCGTGAAGCAGAGGGGATACACAATCAAAACCTCGATCAAGAATAAGTAGTTGGGAACGCACTTTCTCAGGTCCCTGAAATAAGAAATAATTTTTCAAGACAATGCTTATGATCACATTTTCAAAATGTTTATATCTTTCATCACTAGATTCTGGAATAAAGTAACATTTTATCAAAGCACAGTTTCTATCACTTCCAAAACTTGTTCCAAGAGAAAGTTTCAGGTCACTAAAAATTTGTTTAAAATTATAATAAAAGAGTAATTTTTAAATGTATGCAAAAAGGTAAACTTTGTGCATTCAAATAGGACTTTAAAAGTTAGATAACATTTTAAATAGCTTTTATTCGGTATATTTTATTTTGAGAGACTGAGATATAAACATTAATACTATTCTTAAGCCAGTTTTAATTCTGAACTTATTTAAAAAAATTTAAACAATTAAATACATGCAACTAAGTATTTTACATACTTCTCCCATTGTTGGTTCATCAGCTTTATATGCATCTAATTTTTGCTGAAGTAACTGTGCTAATTCCACATTTCTTTCGAAGTCGCTATAATAAAATGGATGAAAATTTTTATTAAAGCATTATGTCAATTTGAATAAAATGGATAATCACACAAATAAGCTCCCTAATTTTAAGTACCAAAATCAAATGCAACACTGTTCATCTGGAGTTGCTAGAAATGCAGATGACAGAATGTAAGTAGAGTTCTATTCATTTTACAGAAAAACAGAAGTATAAAAAGAGGCAATTCATAATCAATTATTTTAACTGCCTTCAGAGCTGATTATTCTTTTTACATTTTCTACTGTTTTGAATAATATTTTATATTAAATAAGTAAGGTTATATACACTAGAGATGAGTTCGGGCTCATTTTTTGAAGCCCGAGCCCGCCCGAGTTTTATTAAAAATGCTCTGAAATTATTAAGACAAACCAATAGCTAAATTTAAATTGAGGATGCATTTTAAAACTTTATTACATGAGGGAATGTATAATAACTATTTCACTAATACACTTTTCACAGGATCTTAAAAACTAGAGCTCTATCTAAACTGTGTTAATTGATAACCTAAAGGAGGTATGGACAACCTTTGGAAAGTTGCAGGCCAAACTTTACGATGCTAGCAAAGTTGTGTGTCATATAATTGGGATTTATATAGGATTTTGAATGGTGTACATGGGTTTGATATGTGGTTTTATATGTCATGTGGGCTGGAGGTTGCCAAACTATGATATAAAGAAACACTAATCTTTGTATATATTTCATTATATCCAACAATTGAATATTTTTAATGAATCCAATAATCAAAATTTGAGAGAGGAGAAGAGAGAGAGACAAAAAAAAGGGGGGGGACCACATTTTAAATGTTATAACATTGAAAAATTTAACATTTACAGTAGAATATACATTTTAAAAGCAACACTTACAATCTATATCTAATATTAGGATATTCTCCAAGCGTTGCACAAACAGTTGCAATCTGTTCAGCGATGCGCTCGAGATTAGCAGAATGGGATCCTTGTTTAGAGGGGTTGAAGTAAAAAGAAAAGGTTTCAGGATTATCCAATGAGAAGACCTGTGAGTAATAAAATACTAAGAAACTGTCTGGAGCATTGATAAAATAATATTTCTGAAAATCACCAAACTATTATATATATATATATACAGGGTGTCTCAAAAAGGTCGTAATGGGCTTTAATTCGGTATCTATTAGAGATAACTGAGCAATGTCAATTGAAAAAATGTTCAAAATAAGGTCAGAAATAAGAATCCGTTAAGAAAAAAATTTCTCTTGTTTATTTTCAAAAAGTTAAACATTTTAAATTTGTAGACAATCCCCCCCTCCCCCCCATACAAAAAAAATTCCCAATTAGATGTGGCCCATACACTGTTGAAGTAATGTGCCAAATTTCAGCCTTTCATCATACAATGTCTCGAAGATATCTAAAGAAAGATTAACGGGGACTATACATGATTTTAAATGTAAATGGTTATTGCTAGAGTGGAAAATTTTGTTTGTGGAATAAGGCCGATTGACTGCACTAGGGTCCTAGGCCCACAGGGGAGTGCTCTCCATAGGGGACTTTCTAAGGGATCCTACCCTGTATTTACTTGAGGTTTCGAGAAAAACACAGAAAACTCCAAATGGCAAGGTCAACAGGCACGACTGGATTTTGAACTTGATAGCTTTATATGACCAGGTATACAAATACTCTGGTCATATACAGGGTATTTGTAAACGACCCCTATATTAAAAAGACTATAGGAGCCCTGTATAGCCTTTCTATACAGGGATCATATACTAATTTAAAAATTAACAAGGGGAGTTTTTTCATACCTTATTTTGAGCATTTTTTTCAACTTACATTTCCTACTTATCTTTAATAGATAAAGTATTAAAGCCTATTACCGACTTCTTGGGACACCCCATATATTTATATTACTAAGCATTAAAGTGGTTTTGAAATTCTGTTCATATTTATATAAAACAGTGGAGGCAAACTTATGACATGTGAACCAGAAAGTGACCCGTGTTTTCACGAAACGTGTGAATCTCCCCCTTTTTTTTTTTTTTTTTTGCATTAAAAAATTATTACTGTGAGAAATTCAAGCATATTAAAATTCGATTTCTCATTTAAAAAGAAAGTGAAACTCCGAAAGTAACACCTCCCTCGAATATAATCCCTGCCCACTTTTCCTGACAAAAGTGAAATCACTCTCTTATATTGAATATAAGCCCCCTCCTTTTTTCCCTCTCATCCTGTTTCAGCTAACATACAGTATTGCATGCGCGTTGGTAAATGTAGCTTATAAGGGTTATTATTAATTTTCCTACATACTCAAGTGTAATCTGAGCCTATAGCTTCCCTTAAAAGAATAGTAAAAAATCAAGAATACAAGTATAAGTAAAACATAAAAATGCAGCACCGAGAAGATTGATTACTCCTTTCAGCTTCCTCTTTTCTCTTTGGTGCAGGCATGATAGTTTTCAGTCTTTTGATGGAATTCCAACTTTTACAACTCCATCCAGGCTGTTTAAATATTAGTAAAATAATGAATATATAACGTAGTAACAACCAGTATTATATTAATTTGATTGCTTTGTATTGCGTGCAAAGTTCAGTCTTTTTTCCCAAATCGCACTTTCATGCCCGTTGGTGTCAAAGTAACAAAAAACATCAAGAGTTATCACAGAGCATTCAATGTTTAAAACGATTCTCTCTGATGCACGATCATATTACATAATTAATTTCAGCTATGGGCTGAACAGAAGTTTTTATTTTGACCAGAGCGCAGCCTTTCTGTCTCCCATTTCCATGGAGGTTTGGACTTTGAAAAATACACAACTTCAATAAATGTAATATAGTACTTACTTTGATGCAAGTTTTAATAGATTGAAAAAGGGAGGAAATTTTGTATCGAATCTATAACTTTGAGCGGAAAGCAGAGCCTCAATGCAATTATCGGTTTACTGATGGATTAAACAGGGAGGGGGGGTCACCCCTCTGCCTCTACCTCCCTGGAGGAAAAAAATTGAACAGAAAATGCAAAGGATCCCATTTTAATTCCACAAAATGGACATAAATTTTAACTATCTACCTCCACCCACAAAATTCAAACAGTCCATCTTTGCATCGGATGCAGCGTTGACGAAAGTTAAAGAAAGTTGATTTAGTAACGATTTCACAAGGTCTAAAGGATGCATGGATGGATATTCTGGCAGAGATGATTGTATAATCATTCAAGAAGTGCTCTATCATCAATGGTATGGACGGCAGTGAGGATGAGGATGAAGTAATTTTTGATGAAGGGTGTAGTTCAGAGGCTGAAGAAGACGACAGGATTCACCTGAACATACGGATGACAGAAGAGGAATCAAACATGTTTTTTGGAAATTCTGACAGTGATCTAGACTTCAATGGGTTTTAAGTGCTGATTTTCCAGTACTAAAAAAGGATGACTATTTTTAGGGCAAACAAACTAATAAAAATGGCAATTGTTAGGTTTATTTTTTTTTCTTTTGTGGCCCGCGCATAAGCCTACCCCCTGACTTTTTATTCAAAATTTTGATCTAAATTTATCAACCTATACTCAATTATATACGATAATTATTATTTAATTTAAAATATTTTTTAAATAACTATCTTCTGTATTATATCTTCTATATCTTCTTCTGTATTCTGAATTAATACTAAAAACTTTTTTTTTTTGGAATAATTTTATTTGAAAATCTCGATTATAAGCCCCCTATGCAAAATGTATTTGTTTTGCTTAAAAAAAAAAAAAAAAAAAAAAAAAGGAAGGGAGGGGGCTTATTTTCAGGCTTTTACGGAAATGAAAACAGTTCTTAGTTTAACACAGAGTGCAAAAGTGGATTCTCTAGAACGCCTGAAGTTTATGGAAGAAAAAAAAAAAAAAAAAAAGACGGGTTGGTGTCTTGGGGACATGGCTGTTCTTCAACTGGGTTACTATTATTGCATGTAATTGTGCCCGACTTAGAGGTCAAGTTACATGCAATAAAAATAACTGAAAATCATAAATACTCCGATTTTGGGTGTTTACCCGACACAGGGCTAAATACCCATTTATAAATATCTTACATGCTGGGTATTTACCCAACCTAAAACTACAGTCAAAAATTCTCACCCATTTTTTTTTCTGCAGAAAACCCTAGTGAGCCAAGTAGGGTTTTTAAATGACCCACATATTGATTTTTATAAGCTTATTTCTTATATTAGAAAAGAGAGAAGAGAAAATAAAATTTTAACAATTTAACTGCCCCATGTGCATATATGCACTTTGTGCAGTAGATACTTTAACTGTCCTAGGTGTATATATATATGGCTTCCTCAGTAATCTTTTGCTAGTAATAGAATAAATACTCTCAATTTTTGGCATGCATTAATTTGAACATGTTTTGTCTTTTTGCTACAAAGCCTGTTTGACTAATTATAAATAGTCATAAATACAGACTCCACATAAATGTACAATGAAATCCCAAGATGGAGTAATAAAGTATCTAGTTTTGTCGTACAAATATTCAGAAATGATTTTGTTTGCAGTATAATTAAAGAAAAACTGCATAACAGCAAGAATTATTTACTTATAGTCTAATATTGCAAACACAGTCTATGTTGTGATAAACTTGATGTGCATACATATCTTTTGTATTCAAGGCTGCCAAGGAGAAGGGGGAGGGGGAGGGATCAAAGTGTGTGACATTTATACTTAACACTATTTATTGGAGGATAAAAGGTGGTATGAGATTGACTTTTTGCAGTAGTGCATACAGCATTAGTTCACAGTCTTATAGAACATGGCATTTCAGTGCTATAGATAAAGTACAAGGGTACTAAGAAATCAGCTTTTAAAATTTTTATGGAGCTGGAGCACCCTCCCACTTTGTTCTATGACCTAAAAAAGGTAATCCATTAAAACTAAAAATGAGTTTTAGGAGTCGTTACTCAGGTTTAAAATAAAAAATATGGAGACTGACTTGAAAAGAACATTAATTTTTGCATTTTAAACCTTGGTAGCCACCCCTAAAACTCATTTCAAAAATTTACATTTTTAATTATTTTCCTTTTTTAGATCATGTAACAAATGGGAGGGTGCCCCATAAAAATTTTAAAAGTTGATTTTTTAAGGACCACCTTATTAAGTACATTATAATAAAGCACTATTTTACTCACAATATAACAAAGACATAAATGTAGAGAAACAAGACTCATAATTTCAAAACATATCCTTTTACAATAATGTAATGTTCAGTAGCTTTAAGGTCAATCATTATTAAAATGTTAAAATTCATTTAATATTTAAAAATAAACTTAAATTTTGCAATTTTAATATATGAATAAAAAATAATAAAATGAGTTTTATAATACATTAATATACTAGCTGACCCGGCAAACGTTGTTTTGCCATATAAATTATAGCAGCGTGGCCGGCGTTGCTCGTGCAATGTTGTATCTTTGGAGAGAGAAATGCCATTTACCTTAAATATAGATTGTAAAGGGAAGGAATGTGAATCCTCCTGCTAGAATGATAAGAAAAAGGACACGGGATTTCCCGCTGCAAATATAAAAAAAAAAAAAAAAGAAAGCACCCGATGGCATAGAGGCTCCGGTAACTGGACGTGGCTAGATTTCTCCTCTTCTACCTGTCTGTGTTCTAACAATCATTTTTCAGAGATCGAATTTTGTTGTTTCTCTGAGTAGAAGGTACTTTTAGTAGTTTTATTTTATTTATTCAGTTTTTTCTGAAATAAATAAACTAAACGGAAACTTTCAGGGTAAAAGTACAAATCTTTAAATTTGGGGACTTTTGGAAATTTTTCTAAGATTATTTTAGTAGAAAGAAATGACTAACTTATTGTAAGTTTGTGAGGATGTGGTATATGAGTGGAAGAGGCATGGAGCGCTGTGAACGATGCTGGAATATAAAAATAACACAATACCAAACATATATTTTTAATTCATTGTAATTTATTCTTTAAATTTATATATATCGCTAATTACAATAATTTTACTAAAAAATAATATAAATCCCTTAACGCAATAGAGTATACAATATTTTTTGTTATCCCATCTTTAGCTAACACAAACAAACTGGATGCCCACTGTATGGTTTGCCCACTCGAGAGCATGCCACGAATAACTGTCCGTGTGAAAAACATGGCGTGCTCAAATCTAATCCACAAACAGACATAGTTTGGCCTTGAGACTTATTGATAGTCATTCCATAAAAAATTTTGCCCCCCCCCCCAAAAAAAAGGGATGAAAATTTGAAACACTTTCAGATTTTAAATACGCACTATAGTGCTATATATTAAAATCGTATCATAATTTATGCGTCGTCCCTATTTTTTGTCCTTATTCCATTAAGTTGGAAAGTGTTATCATTATTCATGACTGTGCTGTATTTTTCTTCCTTATTTTATAAAACGAATCTTTGGAATCGAAATCTATCTTAAAATCGCCTACTGAAACTATTTTACAATCTTCGCCAAGTATATCACAACTATACTTCACTGTTTTATATATTGTTTCCTACTTTAACGCCTCGACTCTCGCCAAGGAGGCGATGATTAAACATATGCAGTTACCATGACGATTTTTTGCATTTATGTAGAAATCGTAATGTAGAATTAAAATGGCGATTTGGAACAACATGTAAGTACAGCATGCCGTTACATTTTTATTTATTTTGGATTACCAATTAATGTAGTTTTAATAATTAAATGTCTTCAAATTCCTTAACTGGCACGTTTATCGCTAGTTTGTTTACTTTAGTTATCACCTAGTTCTTTTGGGTGCGTTGAAGCGGTACTTATGTATTATCCCGGAGGTCACTTCCGCCAAACTACTTTTTCGTAGATTTTAAATACGTTGCCAATCGTATTCCAAACCATCAATAATTTCATGTGCCCGGCATTTATCTTGGTGAAAAATTGCTTGTCTTGGCAGACTGCCGGGATAATACGTAAGTATCGTTGAAACTTATGCATAACTCCCACAGACCCATGACTGCAAAGCTCGCCAAAGTACGGGAAATTTTTTAGGTTGGCGAGAGTGGGGGCGTTAAAATAGGAATCAACTCTTTCTTGTACCTAAAACACATCTTTGGAATCGAAATCTATCTTAAAATCGCCTACTGAAACTGTTTTACAATCTTCGCCAGGCATATTCTTCCCGTAGGCATATTCCAACTATACCGCAAAGACATTTTAAATGCTGTTTGGAATGGGCATCATAATCCACGAGTGTACCGTGTGTTCCTTTCTTGTTCCACAGAGCACTTCTTCGGAATAGAAATCTATATTAAAATCGCCTAATAAAACTCTTTTACAATATACACCAGGCGTTTTCTAACTATACGCGAAATATATTTATAATAAATTGTCACGTTTTGGCACCACATTTAGCGATCAATTATCAAAAATTGCAAACCTTGTGCAACTTTCAACATTTTATTAATGCCCCCCCCCCCTCTCCACATTATCTGGCAAGCACATTTGAAAAGTGACTCGACACGCTAATGTCTACACAGAAATCCTGATTGAAATTAATAGAACTCTGGGGCTAAACATTTTGGGGTGGACCGTCCTTATGACTTAGGGGTATGAGACATAGTTAAAAACCTATTCTCAGACCTAACGAATATACATAGAAAATTTCATTAAAATTGGTCGAGTGGTTTCGAAGGAGTTAGGTGACTAACACTGTGACAGGAGAATTTTATATATTAGATTATAAAAACCGGACTTACTCTATTAGCGTAATTTTAAGTAATCTCTCATAGGTGAGCACTTAAAAAGGTATTAAAAAATTATGATTTTGTATGTGCCCTTTCCACCAATTTCCTACATTTCAATTAAGCTTAGACTGGCACTCAAAATACACAGGTCTACTTCAAATTATGCTAACACTTAACAATAAAGTTTGATTACATAAATATTTACCTGAGACTCATACGGTAGAAATGCAATATTGATTTCTTTTAATGTTTTGATGAATTTAGCTGTAGGTGACTTACATAATTCATTGAATAGTTCATCTCCGCAAGCTGAAAGAAGTAAATTAAAACAAAATATGTCACAAAAATTTTTAGTTCTACAAATAATAATAAATAAATAAAAACTCCAAATAAAGCAACATACCTTCTGTGAAAAAAATATGAGCAGCGCGGTACATATTGCGATTTACAGAAAAATCTCGCATTAATCTTTCGACAGACTGAAAAGAGAAAATTTATAGTATGACAAAAAAGAAAATTAATCCAGTGCATAATATTTCTTTAAAGGAAAAACAACAACAACAATAATTGTACTACTAAATACTTAAAAACAAAAATGCGATATCTAATAATTTCTTTCTTTTTTTTTTAATGTTTTACTATACTGGGAATTCACTCACATGTCATAATAATGTTAATGATGATAAATAGCAATAGACAAGTTATATCTTTAATTAAATAATACAATATCTCACTTTACTGATTAATTTACAATAATATATAAAAACTTATTCATAAATAATTAAAACTACTTCTCCATAAGTTTATTGAGATCAGGGGTCGATCAAGAATTTCTTTGAGGGCTTACTTTTCGTGAATTTTCATACCAATTTTTGTAAAAGTCACTTTTTTTTCCCTTAAAATAATTTACAAAACAAATTAAAATATATGCCAATGAAAGGTTGTTTTAATTCATTGTATTTTTGTGAAGGGCATTTTAATGGTTATAATTTTGGAAGGGGCTATTTTAATCGATTTTAATTTTGTGAAGGTGACGTAAAACAGACCCAAATTTTGACTGAATGGATCCCTGGAGAAAAATTGTTGGAATTACAAAGCAATTTTCCATGGTGTCTAAATAAATTTTAAGCTATAATATAAGTTTTTCCACATACACGGTAGTTTTATTACATGAAACTTAACGAGGTTTATTTTTGTAGAAAGCAGAATGGGTAAATTAATCAGAAAGGAAGGGTAGCAAATGAAGCATATGCCTTGGGGCCAGGGAGATAAGCGAGTGGCTCTTTGGGGCCTGAGCACCCCCTAAAATTTCAAAATGTTGTTAATTTGGTGTCAAGAATAAAGCTTTTTTGTGATAATTTCTATTTCCTCCTTTTTTGCCCCTCCCCCCCAATTTTTTTTTAAAGCTACATTCCTGCTTGGGACTATGCTAAAGTGGATGCCAAAATCAGTTGTGGTTCCACAGGAAGGGGTGACCCAGGAGATGTAAATTTTATGTGTGGCATTGATATGTTTAAGTTTGTTCTTTAACATTAAAATAATAAATTGCAAATTAATTTAATCTATTAAAATTGATGATTTTTTTTTTTTTAATCAGCAAATATTGATGGACTTAATTTAGAAGAAATTCTTTAAATAATTTCTTGATTTACTTTATTTTTCACACATACCTTCAAATAACTAATAATTTAAATATAATTAGATAAGACAGATTGTCACAAAATTCTAAAAAAATTACCTTATCTGTAGGTGTAATCAAATAAATGGCTTCCATGTTCGGGAGAGGTTCACGTATCTTTTCTATATCTTCTACAACTGAATTTAAAAGAAGCATTTTAGTGATAATTGTAAATTTAAATCAAAAGAGATTATTTATACTATGATGTATTGAAAAAACACTCAAAATACTGGTGTTAAACGATAAAGTAATTAAAAAACTTTGTAAAAAACACACATAAGAAGTAAAAGGAAAAAGGATACGCGTTTCGTTCAAAAATTGTTTTGAACTTCTTCAGTCCAAGCTCTTCGACGTAAAGAACACAGGGAACTGAAAGGAGAAAAAAACAAGCAAGATGTTGCCACAAGGGGCAAAGAAAAGTCGAACAAAACCACGGAGAGGGGAGAAAAAAATTAAAAAGGGGGATAGAAAGGAAAGGAAAGTTGTGCTTCTTTCCTTTCCTTTCTATCCCCCTTTTTAATTTTTTTCTCCCCTCTCCGTGGTTTTGTTCGACTTTTCTTTGCCCCTTGTGGCAACATCTTGCTTGTTTTTTTCTCCTTTCAGTTCCCTGTGTTCTTTACGTCGAAGAGCTTGGACTGAAGAAGTTCAAAACAATTTTTGAACGAAACGCGTATCCTTTTTCCTTTTACTTCTTATGTGTGTTTTTTACAAAGTTTTTTAATTACTTTATGATGTATTGTATTACAAAAAAAAAAAAGTGAGCTAAGTATTATCCCCCAATTTTAGCATACACCAGTATTAAAGCTTTTACCTTAAATACGCAAATAAATTAATAAGTTTTATTTATTTGTTGTTCTGGATATCAGAAACTTATCTTCAGTAATATAGATTGCATTAAAGTAAGTACTGAAATTTATACATTAAAAAACTGAAAGGACTGCAGGAATAACACAAATTCAAGACTTGGCTAGGGCATGATTATATCATTTTTGTGGTCAGGGTAGTTTTCTAATTTTGTGCTCCCATATACAGCTGGCTCAACTTTTGTGCCCAAGTGTTGAAGCTTCAAATTCCCATTTTTCATAAGTAGCCACTGGCCGGTAGATTCATAAACTTTAAAGGCCAGTTGTTTCAAGCATGCAGTCAAGGGTGGGGTCAATTCTAACCCTTTAGACAGATATAATGCTATGCAGTCAGTTATTTATACATTTACATTACAACTTATATTTCTTTTAACAATGATGGATTTCACTTATAAATAAAAACCTAGAAACATCTAGAAAAACCTTCATTGTTAATGCTATACATATTTTAGAGAGGAAAAAAAAAAAGTAATTAGCAGGCTATCTCAGGAAAAGGAGGAATCACCCCAATTTTAGCCTTTAGGATTTGGTCTCCTTCCTATAGTCTTTCAACCATAATGAACCCATAGTGACTGTTTAAACTCTACTGCTGCAGTAGGATCAATTTTCTAACTTTCTGGAGCACTTTATTCGTAGTCTGCTCTTTAATGTTTCTTTTTATAGACATGCTCTTGCCATCTAACAAGTTGTCAGCACTGCTCCATATTTTCTCATCTACATTGCTGGGAGTTGTTGATAGATTTGTATAGCTCCACTACAAAGTTTGGCTGGTAGACATGATTTAGATAATTTTTCAAGTTTAATCACCAAGTGGCAACCAGGAATTTTAAGCTTTACCTTATATATAGCTTGAAACTCAATTTTTTGGTATATTTCTGCATATGTGCCCAGGGCAGAGACGCACAGTACCCCACAAAAATCAGAACCTTCCTTTACATTTTAATATTTTGTAACTTATATACAAACACATATAAAATAATATAAAGAATAGGGATTTGGCCGAATAGCCGAACATTTGGCATATAGTTTAGGCTGAATACTAATTTTTAAAAATTTCATATTGATCGTAAATAAAATGTTGCTTTTCAATTTTGTAATTAAATACTAAATAAAATTCATTTTATATTATTTGTAGGTAGTTAAAAACACACAACAATATATTATCTGTAAAAAATCTTGGTCATGAAAAAATATCTTTTACAAAGTTAAACACTAATAACAGCATAATTATATTTTGAGATTTATAATTTAATAAACATGCTATGGTAAATGTGATTAATCTGGTAACTATACATAATCACAGCATGTTTTGGTCTTACAGCCTCTGAGCAAAACATATTTAGCAGCTTTCTAAATTTATGTTTGTAACTGAGGATCTGAAAAAAATTTCTCCTACCCCCACCCAATAAAGAAATTAGAAAATCAAGTCAAGTAGTGTCACCAAGTAGGAAAGTCTGCATTTCTGTAATATTATTAAATACATTAGATTATGTTTCATTCAGCTTAAAATTCAGTGGCTGAGGATATTATTTTATTATACGAAATTAATATATTGAAGTAACTAAGCAATATTATTTGTAAATGCATTTTTAAAAAATATTTTTTTCTCTTTTCTGAAATTATTAAGCTGAATATGTAGAAATCCTTCTACAACTATTCAGCCGAATACCAGTACAATATTTGGCAAAACAGCCGAATACCGAATAGTGGCAGAATATTTGTTACATTCCAAAAATAATATACTACAAGCTTAGTTTTAACACAAATAACTTTAATGCCTTTTCCACAGCATTTTACCAGCTATTTACAACACTAAATTAATCTTGTAACAAAATTTAGTTAAATAGAATTTTGATAAAAATCAATCTCATTCTCATAAATTCAACAAAATGGTTTCTGCATAACATAAAAATCGTTCTTCTACACATTCTCCTTGAAAACAGGTGCAAATATAAATTGAGCCCAAAGCTCTCTACATAAAAATGCTCATCATACTGATGATTAAAGAACAGAAGTATCAGTAGAGAGAAAAAAAAAAAAAAAATATTTTATTACAAAAGTGTTTGAAAGCTTGAACCTCCCTTTAAAAGTACTTATATGGGCAACAATGTTTTTTTAAAAATCTTTGTAAGCAACTATTAGAAAGGTGCTATATATTTTGTCTATAATTTAAAAATGCACATTAAAGCATGGGCTAGTGGAAAATTTAATTTTTTTCTGAAGGCCACCCTCTCTTTGAATATATCTGCCATACTCTGTATATAACAGACATTATAGACAGAAAAGCCTAAATTAAGTAACTAGGGTGATTTCAGCAGTACATTTCTAAAAACAGTTTTGTTTACTTGATGTGAGATTTATTCCAAGATGTTCTGTGCTTTATAGGACCTAACTATAACACTTATGTGCCCTGGGCACTTTCTAAATTTTGTGCCCTTATAAATCGCTCAACCAGGGTTCGTACTAGACCATGGGATTGTGCGATTCCAACAATACCAAACTAAATCCCACAAAAAAATTACACTCTTGGGATTTTCCCACATGCTGAGTTGTTCGATTTTGATGGGGCAAAGAATCAAAAGATATCATTAAATTGTATTGTTATTAAATTCATTTGCATATTATATTGTTAATTTTGATATTTATAGTTTTAGTTGCACTGTATTTTTGTAATGATATTAATTTTGCTTAGTTGTGAAAAATAAATAAGTAAATTTTTTTTAAATAAACAAAATTCTCAAATTCTCACACAGATTAAAAAATAACACTTAACTTGGAATCTAAAGGGGGATAATCTCACCCAATTTTTTTTTTTCTGTAAATTGTGAAAAATAAATAAATACATTTTTGAAAATAAACAAAATTCTCACACAGGTTTTAAAAATGCCACTTAATTTTGAAGCGAAAGGGGGATAATTTCACCTAATTTTTTCCCTAGTGTCAACCCTGGCTCAACTTAATTTTTTGGCCTATTTCTGCATGTTGCAATAATCAGGGCCTAGAGGTACAAGCAGATTTATAACATTGAAAGATCTCGCAGGAAGTTTCTGTAGGGGAAATTTTCTGTTGCACCATTGTACTTAGTAAGGTCACAGAGGTGAAACAAATTAGGATGCATCCTAAAAAATTCAACTTCTACCCTGATCGAACTATTTTTGTTTTTTCCTAAGTGACTAAATCTCCTCTCACAGTTTATGCAAACATTGTAATGTTATTGGTAGATTGAAAACAGTTACACTATTTGCAAGTAAGGAAATAAATCAATATTACAGAAAAATTAAATTACGTGGAAGTTGAATTTTATAAGTAAGACATACATACTCGTTATCCCTTCCTGAGCGATGTTGTGCATTTTGCAGCAGGCTGAAATCATTCTCATTCCTAGTTTGTCAACAACTAGGACTTTCCAATCACCCTTTTTCTTAACCGATCGAATTACATCATTCATAATTTCTGTTAAGTAAAAATCATTACATTAATGACTTGACAATTTTATACTTAACTAATAAAACACACACAGCTATATGAAGTAAAAACACCAAAATAAATTTATACTGCAACACCGCCATAACACACCCCTTTGCCATAGTCATATGGAGGTGTCAGTAGCCCGCATATCAAAAAAATTCATTAACGTTAAATATAATACTGTAAAATGATCAGAAATGCTTCAGGTCAACTTACTCATTCCTACTACGTCTTTTAAAGCCATTTTTAATGATTAAAACTTCGCAAAAATTACTAATTTCTACGCATCAACTGAATTACGACTAAGTTCCCTGACAGCTTGTGATGACGCATGCGCATGACAGAATAATTAAAGAGCTAAAAATGAAGGGGGCGAAGGAGCTGTTGATGTTGATGTTGATGCTTGTGTGTTGGGTGCGTGTATAAATTACTTCCGTTACCGTCTTCCTTTGACAATTTACACGTCATGAAATTTAGATTCTATTTTTAAGTATAACTTTGGGTTTATGTGGTTAGCCAGTAAAGCATGGAATATGTATTTCTTTTCTTTTGCTGAGACAACAGCAGATATGAATCAGTTTCTTTCATGGTTTCGTTTTACTGATGCTAGAAAACGAGTATTTTAGTAACGCACTATAAATGCTTTGCGCATGTCTTTTTTTAGTGTTACTCGGGATTTAGATACACATTGGATATTGGATTCATTTGTTTGTGTTGTGTACAATTTTGCTAGCCTGAGCATATACGAAAAGAGGGAATTTAAATTTTATGTTTTTCATCTGTAAGTGGAATCAATTTTTTAAGGACAAACATCGATATTAACAAAATTATTTTTAACTTTAAAATACACAGTTACATTAACATTGTGAATGATTGATAACTTTTTGACTTTGCATAACTGATTCGAAAACTTTACTTAAATGGTATTTTGTTCGTTTACAGGTACTGTAGCATTAAACTTAGATAAAAATGGATCCGAAACATCTGATTCCAGGTGATGCCATTTTAATTGAAAACATTGTAAATTATTTAAAAGCAAACGGAATATTTGATGAGTTCCGTCATGAATGTCTTGCGGATGTGGACACTAAAGTAAGTTTATTAAGTAAATGAGATTTTCTTTACTTTAAAAAATATCTTTCTGCATGTGTTTTAACCTCCGTACGATTTGATTAGTTGTTGTTATTTTAAATAGAGAAGTTTCACTAGTAATTTTTGTTGTTTAATGCAAGGTATCACTTTAATTAATTTTTAACTATAGACTTTTAAAAATAACTGCCTATATATAAAAAAAAAACTTCTTGTAGAAATTTTTTACAATTCCTGTACATACTTTTTGAAATTTTATGGGATGTCAGAAGTTAAAATTAAAAATATGACAAAATATTCAATCATTTTTAATTAATTCTTTTTAATTTTCATTATATTTATTTAAAAATAAATTTGTGTAATGGGATTACATAATGTTCTCGGAAATTGGGTCATAACCTATAAATGGGTCACGGCATGATTTTTTAGGGAGTTGTCAATTATCATTAAAAAAATCTAAGTCACATTTAATATTAAAGGTGAGTGTTGAATGTCACATCACATTAAAATCATATCACTGAAATGAAAAACTCATTTCAGACATTGGCCGATCCAGAGGGGGGAGGGGGTCACAGGGCACGAGCCCCTCCCAAATGAACTGAGTTTTCACTATAAAAGACTGACTTATTTTGTAAATTCAAGTGATTTTATAAGAATATGCAATAAAAATTGTTTTGAGCCCCCTCCAGAATTTTTTCCTTGATCTGCCCCGCATTTTCAGATTATTTCTGTCCTTTGTACTAGCCCGTGTCGTCTGTCAGTAGTATAAACGAGTGTAAAATGAAATAATATCAATAGTCAATAGTCTTATCTTATATATAATAAAATCCGAGAGTAAACATTGTATGTAACTATGTAGGTAGGTTTGTGACCACCGATCTTCTTGCGCGCGTCTCTCGATCGCATTGCGCCGAGACGGTGGGTCGCAGACTTACCGAATTTTGCATACGGCTTAACTAGGACAGATCCTAACATGCCTCGGAGCGATTTTTTCGAAATTCGAAATAGAAAATGTTTTATTTTATGTTTTGTCCGATTTTTAGCGATTTTTCTCGCTTAATACGTAATAACGCCGGTAATTACACTCGCAAGAAAATGAAATTTACATCATCGGATAGAGGAGAAAATTTTCTTTTAAAAATTGTTTGTTCGGACTGTGTAACATAATTTTCAGATTTTTGGGAATTTTTCAAATAAAATTAAATTTGACTCTGACTTTCGTAAAATATTTTTAAAATTGCTGCATCTTGAATTCTATCCTTCAATTTTTTTTTATATTTTGT
Organism: Cheiracanthium punctorium; assembly: GCA_038373885.1. Taxonomy (NCBI): domain Eukaryota; kingdom Metazoa; phylum Arthropoda; class Arachnida; order Araneae; family Cheiracanthiidae; genus Cheiracanthium; species Cheiracanthium punctorium. Next base: position 257,081 of record JAWZYV010019740.1, on the reverse strand, counting down.
CAAATGACGGAGCATACATTTCGCTCTCTTTTAAAAGAAAAACCAGAGGAAAATATAAATTAGGAGATTTTTTACGAATTTTTAAGTAAAGAAGGATTTTCATTTCAATCGCAGCAGCTTAAAATTTTCCGTATGATATCTTGCGGTTTGGTTGTCTTGGAGACAGTAACAATGATTAAAATTGCCAGTTGAAAAAAAAAAAAAGTTATTTAAAAATAACCGTCTTTTCACATGTGAAATGTGCGCCACTTTGACGTCACGAGTTTAAAACCCCTTTCGAAACTCAATCGCAGAATAACGGACTCACAAGCAAAACATACGCCGCGCATGTGAAATAATTCTATATTTTACTTTACGTTGCCAGATAATAATTGAATGCTGTTTTTTCACAAGTGAATTATCCAGCATTATTTTCAATTGAGATTTTAAATGGGTCACGTTTTCGAATAGCAGGAAATATATTGCGGTGTTAAACAGGGCCTGATTATGACCAACAGGGGGCTCCGGGCATTGTTGAATTTGGTGCCCCCGTCTATAAAATTTGTTTTATTTTTCTCATTCATAATTTTTTTTTTTTATAAAAAAAGAACAACATTTGAATTTGGGGGCCATTTCGTGCCGGGGACCCCTGGGCAAAGTCCCGATTTGCCCGTGCGATAATAGGGCCCTGGTGCTAAATACGCCAATCTGACAAGAATTATGCGTAAAAATTTATGGAGAGCTGATTTAGTGGCAACCATAAACTGAAATAATTATCGTTTATGCTGATGCGTAAATTGCAAAGAATCACCAAAGATTAAAAGCCTAAAATCGTGGCGAATATCTAAACAGTTTCTTTAAATTAAGCATTTACGGTTGCAAAACGAAAATGTATTGTATTGGTATCAGTAAAAGATAGTATAAGTAATAGTAAGTAGATATGCTAAGGCAATATTGATCAAAGCACAATATACCGCATTAATAAATATTTCGTGAAACTAAGCCTTCTATTCATTCTTCAACAACCGTCTTACATCACAGCTAACAAAATAGTAAGTAAGTCTACGTCGCGTTAATATATCCCGCGGTAGTTTCAACAGAAAAGACTGTAAAAGAACTTTCTTTTTTCTTGGAGATTCTGTTTTCTCACAAGAGTTATGATCACATTTTTTAGGAAAATGTTCTCTTCTTGCCTTGCGAAGAGCGGATACACAACTATTTAATTATAAAATAAAACGGTTCTCCACATCATGTAGTATCTAAGGTATTAATGGCATAACTTAAATCTAAAAAAGAGTATGATCCAGAAATGAGACATTTTGAATATTAGGAATTTTCACTGCGAACCGTCACGCTTTTCTTTTCTAATTGCGAATGACACCGACATAGTTTTTTGCGTCATAATATTAACAATGGTCTCAGGTCAGTACTTATACTAACTTTACAAATAACTAATGAGTAACTTTACGCCACGAGTCAAATCATTTTGCTTATATTTTGATCCCAAATCACTGGAATCAATTCGAACTATACATGTAAGAAAAAGTTTTGTTCCCTACCGTGCGGAGAACGGGTACGCAGCTGGTAAGATTATAATTTTTGTCATAATTTTCTTTGATTATTTGCAAAATAGTTTAATGTAAATAAAATACTATCTTTTGATAAAATGTTTATACTCAATTTTTAAAAAATAAGGTTATTAGGTCAAAAATAAATTAGCAGAATTTTCTACTCATTTTACAAGTTTCATTAGAGTATGAAGCACCGTGGTACAGTTTTTTTCTTGGTGTCAGTCATTAGTCTAGCCATTATGACAGCATATGAAATGTCAAAAGTATATGAAATTGCAACATTCTAAATTTATATAGTTTTGTGCTTAGTTAAGTTCTGGTTAGTGGTGGATCTACTCTAATATATATTAAGGTATAATTAATGTATTTTTTTTCTCTTTCAGTCTTCTTGCCAAAATCTCAGCCAGAGAATTGATGGATATACATCAAAATTCCTTGCTAATGAAACTTGGCATCCTGATTTAAATAAAAATGAACTGCGGAATAAGCTTCGGAGACATATTGATGAGTATGGGTTTTAAAAAATATTTATCTACTGAATTCAAGAGAAAAAATCAGTTCTCCCCCCCTCCTTACTAAATGCTTAGTTTCAAAACAAGCTTAAACACAATAAACAGTGACTTATGATTTACTTATACAGTAGAGTCCCGAAAACTTAGCTTAATGTGGACCGAAGGGTGGCTGAGTTTGTGAAAAAGCCAGGCTGTTGTGAAAGGAGTTAAAAAGAATAAATATGTGTGCTTCTTCAGAATATACAGTACTGCCCGTGTATGTATCATTTGTTTGAGAATACAATAGAGAATAAATTGCCCAAATATCCTTAAACAAAAGAAAAGTATGTACTTTATGAAGGCATAGAGCCTTCACTACATGAAAATGAAAATTAATGAATATACAGTGTACAGTAATTTACCTGATAAGACAGATTTAAGAAAAATACTTTATGAAGACATGAAGCTGTCTGTACAATGAAAATTAACTGCTTACTTTGTAAATACAGTCAAGTGCCTAAAATCCGCAATCGTCCAAAATCCTCACACTTTTTCTTTGATGTAAATAATGAAATTCACAGTCATCCACTAGTAATAAAATTGTTGAAAAGTGTTTTGAATCCAGATAAACATGATTCTTATGATAATTATCATGAAAACTTGGGTAATAGTAATAATAAAATCCATTTGATAAAAGCTTAAAGTAGGAGAAGAATACCTTACATTTTTAGAACAGCAAAGTTCTGTAATAAAACAAGAATTAATGATAATATACAATTTGCAAAAATTAATAAAAAAATAATATTTTAAAACAAATCACCATGTTTTAGAACATGTTTTAAAAATTAGAAAAAAGGAAATTTTGAAACTATTTGCTTTGCTTGTCTTCATGTAATTTTTTCTTTTTTCTCTGCTTTTATATTTAACATGAAAATATAAGCAAAATAGTTTTGACTGTGTTTTTATTTCATTGTGTTGTATTTTATTATTTTTTAAAATCAGAAATGTAATGATTTACCTTTTATGTCCCAAAATCTGCACAAGCCATGGTCCCAAGCTGTGCTGATTTCTGGCTCTCTACTGTACTTGTTTCCTTTAAAAAAAAAAAAAAAAAAAAAAAAAAAAAAAAAAAAAGCGTCCTTTTTGTTTTGCTGCTTCATCAAGAAGACGTTAAATATGGGAACTTGATTCGTGTGTGTCCCAGTTATCCGGACTACCGGGTTATGAATGCCAAGTTTTCGGGACTCTGTATATTTAATTGCTTGACAATGTGCCAATATCAGCAACCTCAAATAAAAATGCATGTAAATGCATACATTAGTTGATCATATATTCCTATAGATGTAAAGCATGTACATGCTATTTTACTTTATAAAAATTAAAATTACTGATATTTCCACGTTCTTACCAGCATGCAGTCAAGTGCATTAGCAGGCGATTTGACTGTAGAGGAGCAGTGCTTCCAGGATGGCCATGCATTAAAAAAAATTGCTTGTTTATTAATTTTGATTTTTTTCTTTCAAATGATATTTTCTTTTCTTTTCTTTTCTTTTCTTTTTTTTTTTTTTTTCAAGGCTTTCATAAAAATATTTTTTCATAAGGTTGAGTTGATGTTTAAAGATATAGTAAAAACAGTTGCAATTGGCAGGGAATCCATGAGTTCTTGTCTTAAAATTTTAATGTTTGCTAAAAATAAATTAATTTTTTAAAGGAAGCTTATAATTGCAGATGTCTACAAATGAAAATGTATTCCCTAAAATGAAGAACAGAATTTGAAAAATTGTGTGGGGATGAAAGCTTAGAAATTTAACTGTGTGGTCCTTTTTGTATATATAATGCAGTGTATCTTACCATATTCTTAGTTTATATTAAATGCAGCATAAAATTAATCTTATTAATAAAAGCAATAGAGTACACTTTTTTTAGCTATAAAAAAATTTCCATTTGGAAGATTCACAAAATTTATTTAATTTTAAGAACAATATAACATGTTATCTTGCTATGTCAGTATATAGTGCATTATTTGTGTATTTCTGTTTTATCTGCATATGTATATTTTTTATTATATAATTTTTAGATCTGGATTGCTTGCTGTTGGAGCTGATCATGTTGTCGAGCAAGTGATAAATACAAAAATTTACCAGTTGTTTTTTCCTAAAATTTTTGAAGTTGTCCATCAGTATGTAAAAGAGCAAAGTGAATCGCTTAGTAAAAAGCAAGAAGCAAATGTATTCAGTGAAAGTACTTCAGAAAAAACTGTTCCTGAAGTAGTTGACAATAAAGATAAAACATCGATTTCAGGTAATTTAGTGATACATTGTTTTTTTTATGCTTCTGGTATTTTGCTCCTTACAGAAAGACTCTACAGTATGTGACTTTGTATTAGGTCTAATACAGAGTTAAATCATGCTTTAGCACGTCAAATATATGTTAACAATTTTTTTTTTTTTTTAATCTTCTGGTTATGGCCCTTATGTTTTCTAAAAAGATTCTAACTGTCAGATGTTTAAGATACAGAAAAGTGGTTCATCTCATTTGACTTTGTGATCAATTTAAGGTCGAAAGTGGCAAATAGATTTTACTGTTAATTGTAAAGTAGAATAATTTTCTTCAGGGGCGTAACCAGAAATTTTTCATGGGGGGGTTACGACTAATGCAACTCACATATATGCATACATGTGCGTGATAAAGGAGTGAAGAATATACATTTTGTATGGCAAAAATTTCCTCATGGGGGGGGGGGGTTATGACCCCCCCTAACCCCCCCCCCCTGGCTACGCCCCTGATTTTCTTCCCTCTTATCAACGGATTGAATGGTATAGCATAAGTCATGGGCACGGGAACGCTGAATAAATTTAATCATTATAAAACAAATTATTATCAAAATATTTTATATAAAATAAACACATTATGTGTTTCATTAAAAAGGAATTCAATTATACGTTAAAGGATAAGTGTTTTATATACTTGTGTACAGGGTGTCCAGTGCTAACGGTGCCCAATGGCTATTTCCTAAATCAATAGCCAGAGGCATGTAGTTCTAATTTCAAAAGTGCTTCAAATTCTATAACCTATTATATCAGAAACAATCAAAGTCAATTTATCATTTCCTATAAAAATTACGAAATTTAAATTTTTATACAGTCCCCTGGTCCTGTACCAGTTATATATAGAAAATGTTGTTCGAGCTGAAATTTCAATCATCATTTTTCTCTATACAATTTAATGCACAATAATAATTAAAAAAAAAGTCAATTTTTTTTTTTTTTTTTTTTTGTGCGTGTGGAAGAACCGAAAAGATTTACCGAGTTATAAAGCAACAGATATTTTGACTTAAGTCACTTTTCCACATTTAAAAATGTACCACTATGAACCATTAAGGGACCATATAGATATTGAAATTTTAAATTGTAGGTTTTAATTTTATTTTCTGGCACAATGCGGAGAAAGAAGCAAAACTAATTTTAGAATACTAATCTTTAAGCAGAAGGTTATAGTCAGGCTCTATAAAAATCTATCCAATGTCAGACTTACTAAACTGTATATGTGTAGCACTGAGTACGTTCTGCAAAGTACAGAAAGTGTTTTCTACAGGGGTGCATATTTGTATTGCAGCCGAAGAAAGTTACTTTAGAGCATATGTTATGCTAACAGATTTTGTAATATTATTTTAAGTTTCTAAAGTCCTTGTATTTGTATTTTAAAATGTTTCATTTTCTAATTTAATGTTTAATGAAGCGTTTTATTTCCTTGTTTTTTATTTTAAATTATTTAACACCAGTTCATTAAAAAAACTCTTTAAAAAATTCTATTTTCAGCTAAGCTATATTTTTAAGTTAATTTATTGGATACACGTAGTTAAACATTAGTCGTCTTTATTGCAATCTACTTTCATAAAGTAGTTAATAAAATTGCTTGTAAATATTACAAGGCTCAAAACATTGTACATTAATTTTCCTCAAATTGATTTTGTATGCAACCCTATTTCGCTGCTGGAAAAGTTCTCTAACTTTAAGCAGCTGTAACTCGGTGAATTTTGGTCATAGAAGGACGATTTTTTTTTTTTTTTTTTTTTTGTGTGTGTGTGTGTAAAGATTTTTTTAATATAACTTTTTAGGACCAGGGGACCATATAAAAATTTAAATTTTGTAATTTTTATAGGAATCTATTTATTGATTTTTTCTGGTGTAATAGATTATATAATTTAAAGCATTTTTGTAATTAGAACTATGTGTCTCTGACTAATAATGGTTCAGGAAAAAGCCATTAGTCACCGTTAGCACTGGACACCCTATACACACACACACACACACACACACACATATATATAATTGTAAGATCACATAGTACATCTAAATAGGGGACTTTTAAGGGAGATCTGACCTGACTGCTATTCATCTCTAACCAAAATTATCTTTGAGCATATTTGTACATTTTAATTTATTATTAACAGTAGATAATTTTTTTATATTTTAAGTTGTGTAATGTTAACTTGGAGTAAACTTTCAACATATATTAGCCATTTTGGGAATACTACAATAACCTCTTAATATTTTAAAAATAGAAAACATTTTCATTGGCTTACTTAGACTTTTTGATTACTTATAAATCAGCTTAAAACATATAAACAAAAAGCCATTACTTTTTTTAAGCCATTACTAAATAAAAAAGCCATTACTTTATAAGTACACATAATAAATAGCAAATTTTACAGTTTTTCCTCAAATGACTTTATACATCAGCTCAATTGTTCTATTTTTTTTTTTTTTTTTTTTTTTATTGCAGCAAACTCATCCATACATCTTTCAAGAAACACAGGATTACTGGAAAGTTCTCTAACTAATTCTTTTTCCATCACTAATGAGCTGAAATTACTTAGATGGTCGTTGCTCATATTTCTAAGAAATGTCTTTGTAAGTTCTAGCATACTCATTACTTCTTTCACTACTTGGCTGTTGTTGCTGCTAAAGTGAGAACTAAGCAAAGTAGTTTTGCTCACCTCTTCGTATATGTTGTCCAAACCATTTGCTACTAAATATTTCAACAAATTTCTGGGCTGGAGAGCTTTTTTTCCACCAGCATAGATGTTTACTAGCTCATTCTGTAGTTTATCTTTTGCAAAAAAATCAGAAATTTTAAGCAAATTATTTCGAGCCATCACAGGAAATTTTTTGTTGTAATCCTTGAAATTTTTATTGTTACAAGTTCACTGAACTCTAAACTTGAAAAATTTTTAAATCAATCTTTCATTTGCACAATTTGAAACCAATTAACTTATAGCATACTCGGGTCAAAGTCATTTTTGCATCAAAACTGCATCTTTCTTCTAAAGTAATACTTGAACCAGGAATTTTCTGCTAATAATGTATAATATCTTCATCTGACACTGTGCCCATTTGTTCCATTTATTCTCTCACAAAAAAGCACTGCATAAAAATAAACATGAACTGCAAAATATAACAGCTAAAACAAAAGTTCTCCCAGGATCTCTAAAATATTAAATTGTCATCTCACTCAGAAACTTAAAAATTCACTCAGCATCTGTCTACATTCTTTTAGCTGTTCGCTGGCATTCCCCCAGCACATGCTTCAACTGATAAGACAAACTGAACAACATGCGCAGTGTCTAAAATCGCTGCTTCCTCTTTCAGAAGACCATATGAGAGATTTCTCTAGCCTCCATCTGCGTATATTAGGGAGAAACACTAGTAGACACACTTTTACGTAAATGTTGCAAACAGTAAATTGATGCTATGAATGACTTTAAATGTTATGTTTGGTAAAATTAAAAAAAGGAAATTTAATTGTGATTAAAATATGATAAATATTACAATTGTTAAAATTATGTAATTCTTAAATGTTCTGGGAATGCTGCACATACAAGCATTCTCTCACACCATGCCACTGAACAGATTCTTTATACAGTATGGAACCTGTTATCTGGAATGGTTGGGACCGCGTGTATTCTGGATAACTGGTTGGGGATTAACATGGCATCTACTGATTTGATTGGTAGCATAAATGTTACTCTCTATTTTTGATTAGAATTAAACATTAATTGTTAATGTAATAGCAAAATAATATTTAAAAAAAACTAATATGATTAAGATAAATAATAATCATTTAGAGAGGAAGTAGTAAATATATGATAACTTCTAGAAAACTTACTCACACACTAAAAAAATAAATAAAATACCTTACTAGATTGCTTACTTTATAAAATCTAGTTGTAGTACTCAAAATAAAAAAACAAAAGCATAAGAAATATAAATAAAAACTCATTTTTTGCTTTTCTTTCGGAAAAAATAGGACTTTAATCGATTGAAAAATGATTCTGGATAACTCGTTTTCCAGATAACTGGTTTCCGGATAAGAGGTTCCATACTGTAATCACCACATGAATTTATTTGAATAAATTCTACTAGACTTCTTCTTATTTCTGCTACTACAGCAGCAGCGTGAATGAATTTTCTCTTTTTTTCTTCTTTTCTTGCAACTTGTTTCTTGATTTTTTTTAGCTGTGAGCGTATCAACTTATCCATTACACATTTATCTCACAGCCCTCTGATTATTAAGAAAGGTATGTTCCCTTACCAGGGATGTCCTATTTCATCTGACATGGGGAAAAAATCTTAGAAAAAACCCTCCTAGGCAAAATATCATTTTGTCCATGTGTTGCTTTTTTTCTATCCCCCAGATTTTGGTTTAGTTCTAGTTTACAATTTTGGTAAATGTTCAGATTCAATCTTGAAACAAAACATCATAAATGCATTGTGTTGAATGAAATTGTTTTTTAAATAAAGATTAAATATATTAAGTTTTAAGCTAATTTTTTTTAGTTTTGGCTTTGATTCAAGCTTGAACTTTAAATTTAAAAACTATAATTCTAGAATCATTTACTACTTTTTCTAAGTATTAGATTGGAAAGGGTATATAGAAACTGAAATGTGAAAGAAGTGGTTTTCTTTTTGTATTGATCTACAATATAATAGTTGAACAACTGATTTATTTTTTATTTTGTTAAATATAATTAATTTAAAGATTTAACTAAGAATTGCCAGAATTTTGCCATTGAATTTATTGGGAGTACCAAATACTGGATACTCAATATTTTTCCTGGTATTCACCAAAGCAGCCCTTATATTAGCCCTCTTACAGTAAGATTTGCTAAACATAAAACAATAGCCTAATAAACGTAGAAATTATCAATCAAACACATTATATTCAGTAAAAAATTCAAATTGATCTCTAATTCAATCTGATCTCTTAGGCATATTCTGAATCTGACCAATACCAAATTACACGTCATCTAGTTTTGTTTTTGATAGGGTCCACCTATCAACACATTATTTTGTAATGAGAAATGCCTTGAAAGTAAAAAAAAAAAAAAAAAAAAAAGTGTGCAAATTATTTGTGTGTGTGGACAATCACTTTCCTTTGCAGATGTTAAATATTTAAACAAAAAACTCACTGAAAACTTTTAACTTATGTAAAACTTTGGATCCTTTTTGCAGACAGAAGATTTGCTTTTTCCATAGAACAGTATTGGATAACTTCCCCCACACTATCACATTTTCCATTTCAAATATTATTTATTTATTTTTTAACAATTTGAATTGGGGTGGGGTGGGGGTTACAATTGAAAGTTTTGGCTACTGGTTATTTTATTTGGATTAACTTATTGGCTAACAGTGTGCAGTGTGTCCCACCTAAATAAAGCTACCATAATTATTTGCCCAAACTCAACACCAAACATATCAATAAGATCGATGCAGAAAGTCTGTACACAAATGCATATTTACAAGGAAAAAACTGACTCCTGCCCCACCTGGTCAGGAATAAAAAATAAATATGTAAATGAAGAGGGGAAAGTGTCCTGCTGAAATAAGGCCAGTACTGTTAATAGCCAATATATTCGCCATGTTCACATGACTTTGAACATTCAATGTGGCACATCATTTACAAATTCCTAGAAGGCAGTGACATCAATATGACCCCAGTGTTCAATGATGGCGGCCTTCAAATCTGCCACACGCTGAGACTATCTGACATTTGCTTATGCATCCCTACTGAAGATACCTCATGCATTCTCATTTTGATTATGATCAAGTGGAAAGGGCAGGGCATTTCATGACATGCTTCCCCATTATTAAAGAAAACAATCCCAGGATGATTTTGCAACGTGAGTAGGGACATAGTCCAGACTGAAAATCAAACTTTGCCCATAAATTCTTCCTGCAAATGACAGTATATGGGTTTCTATAATTTCTTAGTAATTAGTAGCTTTTATATGGACTGAAGAAAAAGCCAAGTTAAGTTTATCACCAGATAAAGCCTCTCCGATGTTATATTATGAGCCTGTTATATTATGAATTATGAGTTATATAAGTATTATGAGCCTGCAGTCTTGTCTGTCGGAGAAGAAACAACAGCTCCTGAACACTATCCATAAGCAAGGAGCAGATTTGACCAAATAGCATCAAATCTGGACAGACCAGTGGTATCGTGTTATGGTCTCGTATGAAAAAGAAAAAAAAAACTTAATTTGGATGGTTCAAATGGTGTTGCATTTCATTGTCATGGCACGAGGAAATCGTCACGGTGGCTTTATTTAGGTGGGATATACTATTCGTATCATCAATCATGGTGAAATATCTTCTGAAGGGAAGGCTAAAATGTTTATGTTCAAAGACATTTATTGAATTTTGAAAGCAAAATTTTATTGTTATATGATGTATTTGTAAGTGGATCAACTTAGATAAATAAATTTTTTTATTAATATACCAGTAACAATAGTTGCTTGTGGGCTCAAGTGTAAACAGTGGTGTTTAAATATGTAAATAATTTTTTGCGAGGGTGTATATAGTATACAAAATAACGTTTTGCAAAGAATTTTTTTTTTTCCTTTTTCTGAGGCTTGTCTAGAGTGTTCAGGGTGAGAAATTGGGAGCAAAAATCTAGGCGTCAATGGCAACTAACTTTTTTTTTCCTGGTTGCCAAACTGTCTTGTTCAGGTGCAGTTTCGAAAACCTTTGTTTTGTTTATATGCATAAACTATAAACAGGTAGGCTTAATGATTATGTACAGTATTTTTTAAAGAAGATCAGGACTATTAAAATTAAGATAGTAATAAATAGTAAGTAAATATAAAATCAATTTTTAAAGCTTTTCACCTATGCATCCAGAATAAAATATTATGATACATTTTACAAGAACATGGTCTTTAGTTTTAGTTTAGAAATATTTTATAAAATGTTGCTGTATAACTACATTGCCTATGGTAGACAAACTTATGCAGTATACATGTACTAGCTTCAAAATGTCACCTGATCAACCACCACTGTAAGCAAACAGGTAGTACATGTTAAAATTGTGGAAATATGTGTTTGTATTCTCAGTGGGTTGAACTGAAGTTGGGAGAGGGTCTGTGAAAGCTTTCAATGTCACTAAGAAGGATTTATTATTTTATAGCTATTTTATCTTACTAAAAATTATTTTGTACTAAATTACTTTAAACATATCTTAATACAAACTGAACTTTATCTTAATTATTGTAATTTTCATATTTAAATAAAAAGTTTTTTAATATATTTTCAAATAACTAATTCAGTTTAAGTTTTTTATTTACATTATCTCTTAAAGGAGTTTTATTTAAAAAAGATAAATTTCATTAAGTTTAAACCATCGAATAACATTTTTATTAAAATAATATTTTTATTTGAATTATCGTAATTTAGGCCGGAAATCCGAAATTTAGATTTTCCTAAAATCCAGACGTATTGCTAATGTCCCCCCCCCTCCCCCCACGCACACACACAAATAAATAAATAAATCTTTCGTTTTTTCACGAAATTGCATTAATTAATTGCAGTCAGTCCATGTATTGTTTTCAGTCATGAACTGCTGCACTTGATCAGCCGTTATTGCACAAATAAAATCCAAGATGGCGTCCGGACCGTAAACCTGTACTCTCCCGCGGTAAATAATTATACTTAATTAATGAATATTAACTAATCCAAATAACTTTTACACTGCCTTATTTAAGAGGATCTCGGGCGTTCATCAATATTCATATCAAGTATAATCATCACATCTTTCCACACCGCCGTGCCATACGAGCCGAGCTACCACTAAAACACGCATTTGCAGAAAGAATCCAATATGGTGAATGCGAGCTCGTAGTTTCCTCCGATCAACTTCATTAATATACATGGAGTTAAAAAATTATGGCTAAATTTCTTTAAGTTCCTCTATTTGTTTACATTAAAAAAAGTGCGATTTAAATGATGACACATCCGCGGAAGACAAGAAAGTGGTTTTCCGCGCGTTTTTCAACCACAGAAGACTGTCTGCAGAGGATCGTTCTCTATCCGCCACGGAGCGGTGCTTACGAAAGCAAAAGTTTTTTTCACGGAAATTTACATTTATATTGTTTCAGCACAGTTTGATAAATAGTCGTCTAGACAGTAAAAAAGTTTCCACAATTCCTAAAATATTCATTTTTCGCGGTATTTTTGTTCAAAAAGTCGCCGGAGTCGGACGATGCCAAAATAGTCGCTTTTTAGTTGCCTGTGTCAGGCAAAATGTTAGGCGTCAAAAATGACGACTTGTTCTTAAATCTCGGTCGTCAAAACCAAAATTACAGTTGCAAAATATGACTAACGACCACTAATTTCGCGCCCTGAGAGTGTTCCAAACTGTTCTTTGTTAAAATTTTTTGGATTTACCCCTAAGTGATCGGCAAACTGTCACAACACTTTGGTAATATACTTTGAACTTCAGTGCTAGAAAATGAGAAGATAAAGCAATCTTCAGTACATCAGAATTAAAATTTAAGGATTCATGTGGTTATTCATGTATATATTGTCGAAAATATTCGTAGGAGAGTAAATCATGTAACATGAAGAAGATGTACAGTTAATTAGAACAAGATGTCGCCAACAAACAATCTGTTGTTGGCGACATCTATGAATTATATTGCTAACTAAATCATTAAAAATGTCTGTTTTACTGCCTTTTCCTTAAAATTAATAAAACAATGACCATAAGCAGATGACCATAAGGAATAATTTAATATAAAATTCATGTATAATTAATTACTTATTCAGTAAATTACTTCTAATTTATTTACAAGTTATGTGAATCATTCAATAAAACTGCAAAAGTTTAGTATTCAAAAGGATTAAATAATCTTACAATTGCCCAAAATGATTTCTGGGCCATATTTTAACTAACCAAATTTATTAATTTACTATAGTCAAAAAACTATATAAAACCATTCATTATAATTTATGTTTTACTAATTTTTCACTAATTTTATTTATTTAAGTACAAATGTATGTTCGAGCGAAAGTTTTATTGTTACAAAGAAAAATATTTTAAAAGAAAATACATTGCAGCATGAATATAGTGATAAATATCGCGATAGCTTATTTTTCTATTCATTGGTAATCTCCCCCTCATAGAGATTTTGCTACTAACAATTATATTTATTAAAGTATCGATTTTAAATGAAAAAGCTAGTTATAGAATTATTTTAGTATGTTGCAAATTTCAAACGTGAGGAGGCAGCGCATGTGCTCTAGGTTGCACATTTTGGCCACGAAGCAGCCATTGACGGCCAGAACTGGTCACCGAATGTAGCTAGTTTTGAATAGAATAATAGATTCAAAATATTGAGCATGCATTTCTTACTTAACAATCCTTTGCATAAATGTGCTATTCTACTCTGTAATTTTATCAATAGTATTACGTTGAATATAATTTGTCACATTAAAAAGGCAACAACCACCAAGTTCCTGTCATGAATAGGTCATTTTGCTTCAAGCAATTTTGAGTGAATTTTCTGAAAATTAATTTAATATGTAAATATTTTGTTGATTTTTTCCATAATTTTTCTGATATTGATTTTATCATTATAAAAAAAAGGTTATTTAAGTTTGTATTTTAGCCTATCTTAGTATGTGTTTTAAATGCAGCTTAATTGTATGCAAAATTAATCAGCTCTACAATGACTTTTGTGATACTTCATCATTGATGATTATTTTTTTCTTTCAGATCCTATTGCTGATATACTTTCATTTACTTATTCAAAATCTAAACCTCCAGCTAGAAAAGCTGATCCATCAAAAGTAAAAAAAGAAGAAAATATTGTTCACATACCTGAAAAAAGTACTTCTGAGAAACCTAGTGATAATCTAACTTCTGTTAGTAGTGAAGCAAAACCAGTGATTGATAAGGAAAAGGAGAAAAATAAGAAAGAGGAACTAGATAACTCCCAAGAAGCTAAAAAGAATTTTGTAAAAGAGGAAATAAAGCTTGAGAGAAAGAAATCTGAAGATATAAAAGCTCCTGTTAGCGAAATGACCAGCTCCAGTGACATAAAAAAAATCAAGAAAGAATCATCTGATAAATCTTCTGACAAGAGTACCTGTGAAACAGGTAATTCTAATGAAGTTAAGAAACCTAAAACTGAATCAATCGATAAATCTACAGAAAAGAATGGCAGTGATTTAAGTAGCTCTAACGAAGCAAAGAAACCTAAGAAAGAAGCATCTGATAAGTCTTCAGAAAAAAATGTTAGTGAAGCAGGTACTTCATCTGAAGAATCTAAAAGCAGTGTATCTGCTCCTGTTAAGCCAATACTTTCATCAAAGAAAGATTCTGATAAAAATAAGCAAAAATCAAAATCTCTGAGTGCTCAAAAATCTTCAAGTGAAGTAAAGAAGCCCAAAAAAGAATCATCAGATAAATCATCTGAAAAACATTTTAAATCAAAGCCTCCTAAATCATTTAAGGAATCATCTTCACCAGCAAAACATGTAGGCTCATCAAAAAGTTTGCCCAAGGAGGAAAAACGAGAAAGATCAAAATCATCTGATTCTAGCAGTAATAAGATATCTGAATCTTCTTCAAAAAAGACTAAATCTAGTAGCATCAAAAAAGACAGCAGTAGTTTGAAGCACAAAGAAATTTCTGAAAAGTCTGATAAATCTAAAACTTCAAAATCTGCTGATAAAAGTGATAATTCATATATCCATCCTGACTCATCTAATAGTGAAAAGAGCTCAAAAAATATTCATTATTCATCATCTTATGATTCATCCCAGGGCAGTGATCAAGAAAAAAGCTCTTCAAGCTCTAAAAAAGAAAGGTTAAAGCATTTCAGTAAACACGCCAAAAAGGAAAAGTCAGATAACTCAGATAGTGGTAGCAGATCACATGAGAAGAAAAGAGTAACAGATGGCGATGAGAGTCCTCCCAAAAAACATAAGAGTGAAAAAGATCCTAAATTTAGCTTTAAAGATAATACAGTGACTGAAGCAGCTAAAATAAGTTCTCGTTCCAACAGCTTTGGTTCTTCATCATCTGTAAGTAGCTCATCCAATGCATCTAAAGACAATTTGGCATCTAACTCTGAAGATCAGATAGAAAGTTCCAGCAAAGATAAAAAGAAAAAACAAGCAAAAGACAAAGATTCATGTCACGATCCTAAATCACTGCCACCTCCGCCTCCTCCACCTCCCGCGTCTGGCTCAGTGTCCTGCGAATTAACTTCATCAGCTGAACCATCCTCAATGGAGGACACCCAGTCTTCCAGTGAGAGTGAATCTTCAGTCAGCGATGAAGAGATTAGTGAAGAGTCATCCAGTGATTCGGAATTGGAATCAAAAGATCTCATACAAAACACTTTGAAAGAAAGTGCGCTGAATTCTTCCACTGATAACATCAATGCATTTTATGACATCTTCCTTTATTCATCATCATCTTCTGAGTTTGAAGGATATGGAAATTCACCTGAGAAAAAGAAATCATCTGAAGATGTTAACAAAGAACCTGGTTCTGAAATCAGTGTAAGTTCTGTACATACTAGTGATTTATCATCATATGATGATGAACTCAGCAGTGATGAGGATGTTTCTTTACTTACTGGAGGTGTGAAAAAAAGGCTCACCCTAAAAGAAGGTTTGTATGTAGTTTTTGATTTATGCATGATAGTAATGACTTGTAAATTATGATAGTCTGTGGATTCATTTTTTTAAGTAACATTGTGCTTTTAATTTCTTTAAAGTGTTACAATGTTTGGATTGCATGTTTGGAGCTATTTGTAAATCATTATATATATCTTCCCCCCCCCCCCCAATACGTGAACATGTCATTGTCAAATTAGGTGCGCTTGAAAGTAACTCAAAATTATGGTTTGTTCTTCTGTGCCTTGTTTGTGTCTTTTTTTTTTTTTTTTTTTTTTTCTTCAATAAGGTTTTTGCTGAGTAAAATAATATTAAATTATTTATTGTGAAATATACTGCTAAAATTTGGATGCACTATTACAGGATTTTCATTACAGGAAAAAAATGGGTGAGAATTTCTCACCCTTTCTCCAAAACTGAGTGAGATTTTTAAAAAATGGATGAGAATCCTCTCTCACTACAGATTTTGGATGGGTAAATACATCTCACCCTCGTGTAAACTCCAATTTTGTGTAAATAAACACTTTATGAAAAATGTAAGCATGAGCGACATTTTTTGAAAAAGTGTCTCAATCTTCCGAAATGTAAGTTTTGCACAGAATGAAATAGCTTTGTAGGGTGCGCGAATTTCCCGCAGTAATAATTTTTTAATACGAGAAAAAGAAAAAAAATGTGAGATTCTCGCGTTCTTGTGAAAACACTGTATTATATCAGAAATGTTAGTTTTCTCTCTCCAAGTGCAATTTTATGTAATTTGTATCGTCATCTAGTGCGGTGAATCAAAAGGAATGAATACTATTCAGAAAACAATGGAAGAATTTCAATTTTTTGGTGACCATCAATATAAATAAATACTTCATGAAAGAGATTATCAGATTTCACAATTCTGTTATAAATGTGATTTCCAATAACAAAGACAACAAATTCACAAACACACCCACTGCAAATTTTCAAGCAGTTTTCAAGAAGATGAATACTGAATACTATTTCTGATACATCAGTATACATGTCAATATTGGTGAAAGCTTCTTTTATAACCCCTTGTGTGTTGATCTAGAAATGATGGTTTCTTTTCAAAATTCGTAATTTTTTCATTAAATTCAATTTCAAGAATGGTTTCCTTCAAAGTTGTCTACTGATTAGAAGACTGTTCTCAATATTAAATTTAAATTCTTTTCTATTTTTGCTCACTCATTCAGTAAAAACTTGTAGTGAGTTTTCCCACCAATGTTGTGGGATCTTCTCAATTCAATTTACTTTCTAAAGTTGAGACAAGGGTCAAAATGATTTTACTACTGAAACATTGTGAAAGCTTTAGAATGGAAAAAGGCAGGGCTGTACTTAGAAAAAAAATTTGGAGAGGGTCCAAATGGGGGGGAAAAGGCAGAATTTTCCACAAAAAGACTTCATCATTATAATTTTGGTCACAAAATTCTAAATTTTGTAGTGGGGTGGGGTGTCGGATCCCCTGGTTCACCCCACCTCCCCTTTATACTGCTTTGGGCAAAGGAAAGAAAAATTCGGAGAATTTTTGTAATTCATTGTTAAAATCAAAAATCAGTTGTATATTTTTCTGCAAAATTTCCCGATGGCTAAAATTTCCCCGATCCTAGATCGGCGGATTGGACATATTCTGCATCCTTGATTCTATGTACAAAAAAAAAGCATTTACATACAAAATTCAATGTACTAGAATTAAATTTTTATGCTTATTGGATTAATCATTTTTTCCTAAAAATATGGAAATAGTTGTGGGGATGAGAGAATGACTCTCAGTAATCCACATTCTGTTTGTATGCAACTGGTGCAGGTCTCAATTATTTGGCAACTTTTCACTGGCACCCGGCTAACCAAAAAGAACCAAATTTTGTTTCAAGTTAATATTTTTTCCCTCCAGTGTCCTCAAGTTAATATTTTTTTGCCTCCAGCACTGGCACATCAAGTTTGGCCAGAGGGTCTCCAAACATGATTGCCATTAGTTAGAGGGCACCCAATGGGTGACCATCATTACCTTTAACAAGGACATCACAAACATACAAGACTGTGCTGTGGATCCAAGGTGGTAATAAAACTGTACATTAGCCAACATGCTACCTGGGCAGCTTTTTCAATGAATACTACATTCTGAAATTGTTTTGTATTACTTTCAGAGTAAGAAAAGTGTGAGATATGTTTTATCTTCTGTCATGTACATTTTAATGACTGTGAAAATTTTTGATTTTGTAACAAGTCTTCAATCGATTGAAATTTTAGCTTAATATGTTTAATCTGTTATAATAATAAACAGTCTCATGAAAAAAATTTGATTGTCAGTGTTATATTCATAGAAAGAAACATGCATTGCATTTTGAATTAAAAAAAGAATATTGATAGGTTGCCAGAGCTGTATTGGTTGGTTACTGTCTACAGTTACATATTTATATATTTATTTCCCATTGTTTTTATATAGCTGTTTTAGCTATAGTATGTTAATTTAGTTCGGTGAAAAGCTTTTAATGTCTTTGACTTTTATATGATGGTCTTTTAAAAGATAGTATTAAACTATGATTTTACCTTTTATAAATAATTTAATATTACACTTTTTTGTATGTTGGCATTACTCTTTTTGTTATTTAATTTAATAGCATAATTCCTACAACCTCAGATAATTAATTAAACTTGTAATTAAATTGAATATCAAACATTAAAAGAGATTGTTTATTTATATTACTGTATTTTTCCTCAGCTCAAGAGCTTCTCCAAAATAGAGCTATTTTAAGAGAGAAAAATAAGGTAAATATAAAATATGTTTTGAACTTAATTAGAATAGTTTTAAAATAAATATACAAATATTATACGTATATTTAATTTTTAATTGTTTAACTTAAAACATTGTAATAAACATCTATTAATTATTTATATACAAAAATAGGCATTTAACTAAGAAGTTTGCATTTGTAACAGTTAATTCCTTTATCAATATCTAATGAGAACACTAACAGAAGCAGAACACATTTTATTAGGAGTGCATAGTTGCCATATTTCCCAAATTTCAAGTCAATCTTAACTTCCAAAATATTCCAAACTCTGAACTCCATTTTATTAATTCTTTTATCAATATCTCATGAGAACACTAGCAGATGCACAACACATTTGAGTAGGAGTTCATAGTTGCCATATCTCCCGAATTTCAAGTCGATGTTCCGAACTCTCAAAATTGTTTGTAAATCTCCTAAACTTTTACAAAAATTAACCAACGCTTTAAGCATTCCAATTTTAGTCTTCCCATCGCTCTTAAAAATGAATATTTTTCCTTTGGCATTCCTTCTTTTAAACCTGTAATGCCTTAAGAGTAAAAATCGACCCCTAGAAGTTAAAAAAAATTATTATTATTGATATTATTTTTTTATCTTTTACCAAAATTTGTTATATATATACTATTGTTAGTAGCTAATAGACATTCTTACATGCTAGTTTTTTGATTCAGAATTGATGTTTTCTAAAATGTATAAAACGTTAGAATTTATTTTTATTCTAATTATTTTATAAACTTCTGACCATTCACCTCCAGTAAATAAAAAATAAAATTAAAATAAATAAAAAATTGCTGATCTTGTAGAAATAATATTTGAATGGCACAAAGTAGTTTTAAAGTGGAACAAGTAGTTTTAGTCATGTTTTAGATGACAGATCTATCTATGGGAAAAGAGATTTTAAATGTATCATATGAAAGTAAAACAGACCAAACTTGTTTTTTTTTCCCCTATACTCAATTGCTTTCCTTCCCCACTCCAAAAAAAAAAAATAAATAAATAAATAAAAGGATTGAAAATGTGAATATTATTTATGAGTATTAAATTGTATCAAGTTTTTATAAGTGAATTGTATGAGCATATGCAGATTTTGTTGTTAGCTAAGAGTTTTTAAGAATTTCCTTATATATATATATATATAATATATAATAGCTAACTTACGTAATGTGAAATCCCAGGATAATCCATTGATAAAGTGAAAACAATAAAAATAAAAAAGTAGATAGCACATGGTGCCAATTAACGAGCTTATACCGAATAAAGTGTATAAATATAGCCTTTTAAGGCAATGAAAGAGTAGATAAATTGGATATAAAGTGCCAAATGAGAACTGGTGGGCTTTTAAGCCTAATCACATGTATCCACCAATAGTCGGAAAATTGAAATGGTGTGCTCTATCATCAGGCGCCACCGCACACACTATATATATAAAATCTCCTCAATTTTCATTCTCTAAAGTTTGTAGCTATGGGAATTCCATAGTTTTATCCTATTTAAATCTTTAAATTTTTTTTTTTTTTTTTGAAAGGGGGGGGGAAAAGATTTAGTGGTAAGCAAGAATCTCAAGTGATGATTCTCGTTGCTTGATGTATGAGGTTGAATTACATGCAGAAAGTATTGCAATAAAACTATGATGTTTTAAAAAATAAAGATGGGCCTGAAATGCAATTTCAGGTATAATATTAAAGATTGACAGTTTTTTTTTTTTTTTTTTAAATTGCATTATGTGTCCGTTGAGAATGAGAAAAGGAAAATATCACTGTAGACATGCTCATTAACAAATATTGAGTGAATGAGTGTAGTCAGGAGCCCTTGCATGATGATGGGTGTTTGTATTGTGCATGTGTATATTTACTGACATAGTATCCAAAATGAAATAGTGTTCATAATAATTTAAAGATATTTGATGCAATCTGTTAATTTGTTTCATGTGTATCAAGAACTGAAACTAAAAATGAAAGTTTTCAATGATCAAATAGATCGTATTTTTTTCAAATGGAAGTATTACGTAAATGTTCTATCATAAAATGTGCTTTAAAAAGTGTATTGGAAATATGTATTTAAGTATCTTTAGATTAATCTTTAGCAAGTAGCTTTTTTTTTTTTTTGTCTTATTACCGTACTTTGCCCTAAAACCTTTCTTTTAAGCTTAAACATAAACAGAAGAGAAGCTTAAGTTCATGTTTATTTGATTCTAAAACTTACCTTTAAAAATCTTTTATTTGCCATAATTCAGTATCGGCTAATTAATTCCAATCATTAATTTAATCTGTAATGCTTTATACATCTCTTAAAACCTTCTTACCTCTTTGGTTTTCAAATGTGGACATTTCACTTTGACTTTTGCATTATGTAAATTAACTTTATGTTTTGCATTATGCAAATTAAAGCTGCTCTTCCATGCCATGCGGCTGCCATGTGCCATTTCTCCCATTGCGGGGAATTTTTAATAGTTTTCTTCGTCCGTCGCACCTGAGATTTAAATACTAGTTTAAAGTTTTTATGCCTGGCTTGCTTGCTTTCTTCACTCTTTCTTGAGTGTGAAGTTGTAAAATTGATTGTAGTATTATGGTCGGCATGATCGAACACCTTACTATCAACTTTGCTGAAGTATAATTTTTTAAAAGTTAGTGTTGAAGGACATAGACATTATTAGAAACTTTCAATTCAGCTTGTCCTCATATGCCCTTTCGGTGCTGACTTTCAACCTTGTCTCCCGATCCCTCTTCAAAGTGCTAAGTGACTTCTCAGGAACAATATCTGGCAAAAAAGATTTCCTGTCTCAGAGACATGGCCAATGGAAAGACATGAGCTCTTCTACTTCATGACCAGACTCAAATGCAGCTCGCCTTCCTCCCTAGAATTGAAGGGGTGATGTCTTTCAGTGTCATCACTGGACATGATTATCTACAGGCCCATCTGTTTAGGATTAGACATGCCGATTCTCCACTGTCTTTTGTGCAATACTGTGCACATGACTGGGGAACATTTTTTTAGTTGCCCCACCCTTCTTAATGTTCGTTGTAATGATTTTGTAGTCCTTTTCCATTCTGATGCTGTCTCCCTGTTTTCTGGACTGCAAGGTGTCTTATGTCTGAGAAGACATCGTCAGGCATAATTTTAAAGAAATAATAATAATTCAGAAAATTCTACGCCTATATGTTCAATTGGTTTAAACAGCAACCAAGAGACTTACTTCTATGAGCATTGCATTGAGCCAGAGAATGAATGAGAGTCTACCAAGACCATTATATGCTTATGCTTTTTTTTATTTATCGACATAGTCTTTTCCATTAGATAATTAAAATTTGGAAATGATATCATATTGCAATTCCTGAAGAAAGACAAACTGGTACTTATATGTTAGAGCCATGGTTATCAATCTTTTATCACTGCCCCTCCCCCCACCTTGACAAAAAATAACTTATGATGATGTCCCCACACTTGCACATTTCTCAACATATATAATGTTTTTTTTCTTCAACAATGAATATTTAGTCTCCTTTTCTACAAAATAATCTTATTGATAAAGTTTGAATAAACATTGTAAGCAAAAATTGATATGTTTTGGATTAAAAATAAGAATAAATTAGATTTATTTTTTAAAACATACATTATGGCTTGCTCTTTGCCTGTTTTTCTCGCCTACCCCCCTCCCCCTGCAATGCTCTATGGCCTTTAAGGGGTTGAGTGCCCCACTGGTTGGGACTATGGCAAGATTATCACCAAGCTTGCGATGCATAAATGTGGAAATATATCAGTAACGTATAAAACTGCAAATGTTTTAATGAGATATCTTCATCACCATTTGATATATGTTGGTTGGTTGAAAATTGAGCTTTGGAGAATTTCTTTAACACATTAGTATAAAATAAATAATTAAACTACTACATCTAAAAGCCAAGGCTTCTTTCTGTAACTAAAATAAACAGCAAGTATTAAGATAAGTTTTTTTATAGAGTCAATCTGACAAATTTTTACTGTGATATATTTGATAGTTTAGTTTTAGAAGAAACTTTAAATGGTGTATATATATAACTTAAATAGTTTAAAAATAGTAAGGCATAAAGAGATGGCAAAATTTAGCAAGCTAACTAAACAATTGATGGAGAATGAAAATGACTTTAAAATGAAGAAGAAGAATTTACGAAGTAAATTGTTTTTACCATCAGTGAAGAAATTGATTGCAAGCACTCTATACATTATAAATGATGTAGTAGAACTGTAAATACTAAAAGCAAGATAGAAGGTTGTTTAAGACAAATGTATCTTAAACCTTACTGAATCATAAGAGATTATATGTGCTAATTATAAAGATCTGTGAATAAAAAATGTCAAACTGCACCAAAATAGAGTGTTCACTTCTCAATAGTAACTAAAAGATAGAAGGTTGTTTAAGACAAATGTATCTTAAACCTTACTGAATCATAAGAGATTATATGTGCTAATTTTAAAGATCTGTGAATAAAAAAATGTCAAACTGCACCAAAATAGAGTGTTCACTTCTCAATAGTAACTAAAAGCTAATTATTTTGCATCATATTTAGACAATTAATTGTAATTATTTGCATCTGCATGTATAGTGTTCTGGATGTATACTCACAGCATTTTGTTTTCCAGAATCCTCCTACTGCTGATAAAAAAGATGCTAATGAAGTCATAATGAATAAAAGAGGCCCACGAAGATCATCATCACTCTTTTCATGTAAGTTTTTATGATCATGCAGTTATTTGCTTGACACTCAAGTAAAATTAACTTTTAAGTCATTTTAATGTATAACCTTTGTGTTGGATTTTCCAAAAAATATTTCTACATTTTAATTCCACTAGTCATTTCTGAAACCCTATCAGTAGTTTTATATGTTGATGGATTAAATCCCTTAATACCACCAACTTATTTAATGTCTGAAGTACCTTTTTTCAGAAACTAATTAGTATTAATTCACTTAAGTTTAAAATTGAAATCACTTATTAAGGGTATATCTTATAGGTATATCTTATTCATCATCATCTACCTCAGGGATATTTTATTTTGAAATATATATATATTGAAAATAGCATCTGTGTGTATAATTGTACTTACTGTAAAGAGTAATGATTTAAGAGAATTATATTTGTTATTATTTTTCTTTATATTTGTTATTCAGCATCTATTAAAATTGTGGACATTTGCTAAAATTTTTATGTTTCTCAACTTTGTATAGTTTGAGAAAGTTATATGTCAAATATTTAAAGCATCATTTAAAACAAAATTCAATTCTGAATTTAATTGTACTAAATTTAATTTATAGAAGAAATTAGCTGTGTGCCCGTTCTTTGCACTACAGGAAATGAAAAATTTTCTTACATGTGCAATTCGAACTAATTCCAGTGATGTGCAATCTAAAAAAAAGCAAAATTATTTGACTCTTGACTTAAAGTTAGCATCATGAGTACTAACCGGGCATCATTGCAATTTAATGACGCAAAAAACTACGTCGGTGTCATTTGCGATCAAAAAATTGAAAAGCTTAATGGTTTGCAGAGAACTCTTGACTTTCAAAATGTCTTATTTCTACATCATACTGTTTTTTTATTTTCAAGCTGTAGCATTAAATACCTCAGACACTACATGAAATTTACAACCGTTATTTTTAAATAGCTGCGCACCCGTTCTTCATTCGGGAAGAAGCGAATATTTTACTAAAATCCTATCTGCATGTGAAAAACAGAAGTTCATTTTTTACAAAGTAATATCCTCTGTTGAAATTACTGTGGAATATACTAACGCAAAATAGAATTACTTATCGTTTAGTTGTTTGTAAGACAACCCGTGGAAAAATATAAACAGAACACTTTTAATTACATGAAATATTTATTAACATGGTATATTGTCATTTATTCATATTATCCTTACAAATCTACTAATATACTACCTATTATGTCTATCAATACTATCTATCTTCACTTCTTCCTCTTCAATGCTTGATTAAAAGAAACAGCTTAGATTATTTGACACCAATGGGATCTTTTTATTCTACTTACCATGTGGCGATTCTTTTTTACGTAACAGTATGTACGTATTAGCATACTTTTACGTATTAGTACGAACAATAATCATTTCACATAATGGTTGCCATTAAGGAATCTCTCTCTATACATATTTAATTTATGCGTAGTTTTGTAAGATTTGTGTATTTAGTACTGCAAAACATTTCATCTCAACGTGGTGGAAAATATCCAAACGGTGCCATTTTAAAATAATCCATATATCCAATATAGCGATATCTTATAAATCTTCCATGTTCTGTATCTTAAAAAATATCAAACTGTGTAATCTCAAGGAGCTATTTAGAATCGCTTTAATTGTAACAGAACGCAGTTGCAGAGTTTGCAAATTTTACACATTTTTTTAAATTATGTCGTCACTGTTTAACTGCCGTAAAAGATACCCCGGTTGGTTAAGGGAGTTTAGATTTTTCGCACAGTAGTTTTCAAACGGTATCGTATTAAAAATTAAAGATGTTGAAATTTTTTTTGCTTTATAAAGGACCCCTATGGAGGAATGTAATCCAATGTTAAAATAAAACTATACTCGCAAGATGCATATGTTAGAAAACCTATAAACATTTTTAAATAAGCAACATATTAAAATGCCACTAATAATAATAATAATCGTGAATTTCTTAGTTTATTTCTATAGAAAGTTTTTATCAAAATATCGCCTTCTTTTAAAAAAAAATGCAGGGATAAATGCATTAAAATTGTGGCATAATTTTTACGTATCTTAAAGAATTTGACGTCATAGATCCTCACTTGCGAATTGAAATTCCGGTACCCATTTAAAACCTCTGCCGATTGGCTGAAAAAAACCTTTTTATTAATGTAATGGCATAAGCTGTCAGCATTGATGCTATTAAATTCTAAACATTACGTTGCATTAAAATTTGTAAAAAAATCATCTAAGTTACATAATTTTTTCGTTTTCATTTCAAAGAGGGAAAAAAGAATGTTTCATGATTTGTCAAAATATCAAAAAGTTGTGACGGATAGAATTCAAGATGCGACAGTTTTAAAAATATTTTACAAAAAAAATTGCCAAACACAGATGCTTAGTAAAAAAATTCCTAAAAATCAGTAAATCATGCTACATATTCAGAACAAATGGTTTTTAAAAGGAAATTTTCTCCTCTATCCGATGATACAAATGCCGTTTTGCTGCAAGCGTAATTTCCGCCGTTATTACGAATTAGGTGAGAAAAAATGCCAAAAATCGCATAAAACATTTAAAAAAAACAATCTAAGTCAAATTTTCAAGAAATCGCTTTGAGGTGCACAACTTCATGTTTAGGATTTCCCGAGTACCAAATTTGGGGTTTCTAGGTGTAGCCGTTTGTCCGTAATGCCACCGACACACCCACACATACAGACATCTTATTTAATAATAAGTAGAGATAAAAGTTTGATTTTAATCAACAATAAATTAAGAATGTATTTCTTTACTAGGCAATAAAAGTATTAGTTATTAGAATCCTTGAAAGAAACCTCTGTAAATAAAAATCATGAAGTATGATTAGAATGTAATGTATAACAATGTTGTGGTAGAAAAGAAAATCATTAAGAGAATCTTCTATACTATTAAAATCTGTGCGCGTCTGTCTGTAGCATCATCTCCTCCGAAACCGCTGGGAGTTGAGTTTCAATCGAGGTGTCCACTTATTCGAAAAATTCCGAGGAAGGTCTTCCGCTAATTTAAATTTCGAAATTCGAATTAGTTTAGGAGATATTGATAAAAAACCCCGTTAAAAACACTGATTTTTGCTCTCCGCAACTCCGCGATTGTAACCCCTGTAGTTAAAATGTGAGAAAAAAGCATCGAGGTTGCCATGTTTGGCGAATTTATTAAATGATTTACACTCTTGCATTAAAAATAAAGGAGTAATACTTTTTTTCTGTTTCGAATATTTGATAGGTTATTTTTTAATTAAAATATCGTCTGCGTGGGAAATCAGAGCAGGAATTAAATATTTTTTATACGCAAAAGGAAAAGGATTTGTAAATTTCAGAGACTAAAGTGTATAACCTTATAATTTGGCGACAAAGAAAATGGCTTAAATGCCGATTTTGAGAAAATAGTTTGCAGCGGTTTGCACAGTTTTAGGGCTTGGCGCAATTTACTGAGAGCGTAAAGAAATAGTATTTTTAAAAACAAGTGTAGGTTTCACTATAATTCAGCCTGAAATTTTAATTTTTTGTTCATAAATAATACAGTTATTAAGGCTATTTTAAATGATCTATCTTCAGAATTTTCATCAAGTTAAATAAATTGATTTAATTTAGGGAAATCCCGCCAAATTTCAGAAAATTAAATTTTTTCATTTGTATTGCTAATTCTATGCCCCGATTGATATGAGTTGGTGTTACGAGCGTATGAATAGATAATATTTTTTAATCCCGCCAAACAAGGTGTAATAAAATATGAAGTCTTTATAAATACGAATGCTGTTTGAGATACATGAGAAAACTTTTTAAACCCAGTACGACTAGCTGGTAATCCCTTTAAATTATTGCATTTATTGTCGAGTTTAATGTGCGATTCATTTTGGCTATTTGCCATCGACTTCCGACGTTAATCAGTTCTTGCAAAGTAAACATAAATAAATCATATCATATTCTATTTCTAACACTGCTACAGTTTCCGTAGCAACGGAATCCATTGTTGCCACTTAAGTTGTTCAATTTAATAATTAAGAGCTGTAGAAATGAGTGGTTTCACTTAAGACCCAAAAAAGTGAAAACGCATTAAATATGAAACAAATAGAATTGTAACATATTTGCGCATTAAAAATAACAGAAATTTTTTCAAGCAATTTTGCATATTTTTCATTTTATTTCCTTCGCGTGTGACGTCATTTTCACGTCATTGTCTTCTGTTTTGCTGTCAGATTATGCAGAAAAGCACATTACACGCTAACGTATGTGCTGCTTCGGCGGACATAAGGAAGCGCTTTTGTCGGGTGCGTATTTGCCTAACCCCTCTGTGTGTATAAATTGAAGCAATGAAACTTTGTAGGCGTTTTCTTTTAAACTAGAAAAAGGCGGATTAACGTCGTTAACGTGGAAGAGGCGATATGGAAAACTATTTAATTGGTAGCCGTAATGCGAAATGATAATCGATTACTCACATGCGCAAAGCACCAAAATTTCGAAAGTATGAAAAGTCAGGAATATGAAATGAAAATCCAAAATAAATCACAAGAGACTATAGGATAAGCATCGTGTACGAGAATGATACTGCAATCATGTAACTAACAAAGGCGCTTGCAAGGAATACAAAATATAATATGAAATTAATTGCTCTTTCTTCCTATGGCGTTTGTGGAATCTTTCCGAATAACGGGATCCGATGTGCTTAGAATATTTCATATAAATTACTTATAGGTTAAAGTTGTATTTATTTTTTCATATATATTCCAGTTACTCCAGTTACAAGACCAACAGCTCTAGAAACGACTTCAGATTTTGTTTAATATTGAATTTGGCACCATGCAATTAATCTATGTGAAAAATAAAATATGAAATTAGTTATTTATTTAGTGTGAATTGACAGTGAGATCAACGTTAGCTTTATGTAACAAGCGTGCTACTGTATTAAGAGTTCAGTAAGGGTAATAAGCTTTTCCACTTAAGTTACGTCACAAATGTTTTCATTTACGAAAGCGACAAGATC
The DNA here is from genome assembly GCA_038373885.1 of Cheiracanthium punctorium. NCBI lineage: Eukaryota > Metazoa > Arthropoda > Arachnida > Araneae > Cheiracanthiidae > Cheiracanthium > Cheiracanthium punctorium. The sequence goes on along the minus strand of JAWZYV010019740.1, from coordinate 228,569 downwards.
TTCACGGAAACACGATGCATTTTGGTTTCTGAACGTACAATGTGCATAGATTGTTTCGAGTAGGTTTTTTAAATTTAGTTAAAATTTAATAAGGTTTAAATTTAATTTTTCAACTTCAAAGTCATCTGCAACTTAACTGTGCTAATGCACTGTCCACGCTTTACGAAATGCAAGATAAGATAAAATAGTATTCAACATCATGTAATGCTATTCATATGGTATGTATGAATGCTATAAATTAAATCTAAAACAAGAGAATTATATGATGTAGAAATAAGGCATTTTTCGAAAGAGAAAAGCTTCTTCTGCATACCGTAAAGTTCTTACTTTTCTGATCGCCAGTGACAATGACGTAGTTTTTGTGTCATCATGTTGCAATCGTCTCAAATTTCCACTCATAGTCAGCTTTTAGTCAGAATTCCAGCAATTTTTCACTATTAGAGATTCCTATCACTGGGTTTAATTTGAATTATATGTGTAAGGAGAATGTTCTTTTCCTACCGTGCGGAGAACGGGTAAGCAGCTAGTTATGATTATAAAGTCAGTATTAATATGTAAGAAGCTCAATTATGACTATAAAAAGTATAATAGAGAGAATTATCACTACTGTAGTGAGATTTAGTTGTATTTACTTATGAATTAGAATTCACATTAATTTAATTAGGTTTCATTCAAATTAAAAAAAAAAAAAAAAACAGAGTTTCAACTACCATTATGTGTACAGAGATCCAGTTTAAATTGTGCATTTTGTTTGTTTTTATTGAATAGTTTTTTTATTTAGACCAAAATGGATTCTTAGTTTGCTTTTTACATATTTTTACATTAATATACCTCTCTCGTGTTTTATTTTACTTCAAGAAAAAGTATTGATTTGTTTTGTTATTAAAACTAATCAATATTTTCTAAATATATTCTTTGGTAGAGATGGGCGGTTCGACTCATTTTACTGATTCGAATCTCGACTCACTCACTACTTCGATGATTCGAATCAGTGATTCGAATCTTGAATCAATAAAACAACTAAAGAAATTTTCCCTCTCTCTGCACCGAAAGCCGTACTATTTAAACACCCTTCACCCATTCATCGGGTTTCTTCTCCGCTGAGTTCTCGGGCAGCTAGCATCTCTCTCTCCTTGCTCCAGTAAAACTAGTGTTTAAACTGCCCGAAATGAAAATACAGGGGAGCTTCGTATGACCCCCTGGGCCTGTAAGATTAAAAGGTTAAGTTTGGTGTCAAAGTATTCGAAATTTTATGTATCGATGGGGGGGTCGAGAATCAATAAAAACGCGCTCCGATGGATAGTTTCAGAGATATACGTTAATTAATTATGGTAATTAGACTAATTAACCATGATTGAGGCTTAAAAGGACTGCAAACATGTAGAAATTGGCTCTGGGATGGTTTCCAGACTTTGGAGATGCTGTCGGAGGAGGCTAGTGTTTAAAATGCCCAAATTGAAAATATAGGGGAGCTTCGTATGACCCCCTGGGCCTGTAAGATTAAAAGGTTAAGTTTGGTGTCAAAGCATTCGAAATTTTAAGTATCGGTGGGGTGTTGAGTCTAGGTGGGGTCGAGAATCAATAAAAACGCGCTCCGGTGGATAGGTTCCGAGATATAAGTTAATTAATTATGGTAATTAGACTAATAAACCATGGAGCTGTTTTTTCTGCGATGAGAGAAGAAGCTTTCCGAGAGAAAGCAGTAGCAAAAGCATCACAAGCTGGTATTGATCTCAGGATTTTCTTATCGCCGGCCTCAGAGGCGTAGCCAAGGGGGGGGTTAGGGGGGTCATAACCCCCCATGAGGAATTTTTTGCCATACAAAATGTATATTCTTCACTACATTATCATACACACGTATACATATATATGAGTTGCAGTAGTCATAACCCCCCCCCATGAAAAATTTCTGGCTACGCCCCTGGCCGGCCTGTATTTTTGCCTTTTATCGAATTCGAGATTTCACTGAAATGAAAATGGGAATATCGGATATTTGATGTTGAAATAAAACCGATATGTCGATTTTTGGCCCAGTCCTACTGAGGGGCTGCTGCCCCCCCCCCCCCCACAAAAAAAATGGGACCCTTTACTTAGCTTACAATTGAACTTTATCTTTAAATTTGATACCCAGCCCACCCCGAAATAAAATCCTGGCTACGCCACTGTCAATAACACTAACTACGCCACTGCTTTAGGCCCTATTTTGTATTTCTCTGAATTACGAAAGAAAATAAAATCATTCCCCTTAAACGAAAAACAAGGTAAAAAAAAAAACGAAATCTGCTGCAATAAAGCGAAATGTTATTTTGCTTACTATAAAGTCCTTTTGTGAGAGCGCTTAATACCGCCCCTGTATCCTTCATTAAAAGTGACAAGCTCAATCCTAACTTTATTTCATTCTATTTCCCTTCACATGAAAATCCGCCACCATGTAAACTTAACGTTCCGTTTTTTTTTTTTTTTTTTTTTTTTTTTTTTTGAGGGTGGGGGCAGGGGGACATATATTGAAGTTAAAAGTAGAAAAGGGATGTTTCATTAAATTTTAAACAAATATTAAATCAGTCAGACAAGTTGGAAGGAGGGATTTTCTTAATTTTTTTTTCGGGGGGGAGATTGACCCCTCTTGCCCTTAGGAAGTAACGCCTATGCCCCCCGCCAAAAGCAAACGATGTTCGACCCACTCCACACCCACAGACAGATAAAACTTTAAAATCCGACCACCAACCAAGAAATGAAACACCAAAGATTCGAAAAAAAAACTTCAATTAAATGAAACATCCTTTCAACTCTTTTCGACTCCTTTCGACTCTGAGTCGATAGAAGATTCGAAAAAACCCCTCCAATTAAATGAAACATCCTTTCAACTCTTTTCGGCTCCTTTCGACTCTGAGTCGATAGAAGATTCGAAAAACTAACGAATCTCAACCATAGTATACAATCACAAACAGAGCGAAACACTGAATCAGTAAAGATTCGTTGCTGCACCAACTCAGTGACCAACTCACCCACACCCACTCATTTACTGTTTCAAATCATCTATCGACTCAGAGTCGTAAAGAGTCGAAAAGAGCCGAAAGGAGTCGTAAAGAGTCGAAAAGAGTTGAAAGAGTAAGGGAAAATCCCTGGGAACGGCAAAGGCAAAATAAGTTTTTCTTCCCTTCGCACTTGGAATGTATTTCCCTTGAGGGCTTGAGATTCGAATCAGTAGAGAGTGAGTGTAAAGACTGAGCCACTCAGTACCAAGATTCGAATCACTGATTCGACTCATCGAATCATTGGCCATCTCTATTCTTTGGTAATTAAATATTTATCAAGCTAATATATTATTGTTTAATTTATTCCAGCCGAAGAAGAGTCATCTCCATCTGAGCCTGTGCGGTCGCTACGTAGAGAAAGGAAACTCAACCCACGTTATGCTTCTAATGAATACACATCCATTTTTAACTCTAGGAAAGAAACTTTTATTACAAAACAAAGCAGCCCTTCTGTTAGGAACAGCTCTCTCGAGTCATCGCCAAACACTGAACTCAAGAACAAAAAAATAGATTCACTTGCACAAAATAGTAAATCCATGAAGAAAAACTCATTTGAGTCCAAACTAAATGAAATACAGAAAGATGAAATAAAACAGACTGCAGAGGACAAACATGTGAATGCGGAGCCACAGGATGAGTTGAGTGATAACGACGAATCTTCGAGTTCTGATGAGATTGATTCGATTATGAATAATGAGAAATTATTTCAGAAAAATAACAAAACTGAAAATGTTTCTGATAATGACAAATTGAAACTGTCTGTAAAAGTAAACCCACAAAATAATTCTAAACTAAATGTAAATAAGTATTCATTAAAGCGTAAGCGTGAGATTTGTGAATCTACTCCAATGAAACGTCCTTCCAGTAGAAGCTCAGTGGATTCGTCGAGTTCGGAAATAGTCTCAAATGAAAATAAGCCTTTCAATAATGAGAAACAGAGTTTTGAAGAGAAAGCTCTGAAAGATAACCTGAGAGCTTCAGATTTAACTGATGGGATCAAAAAAGATCTATTTTGTAAACAGAGGACAAATAACAATGGTGATATCCTGGGACAAAAAGATATTTTCTCTAAGAATTCTCATAATAAAACAATCAGTAACTCAGAAAAAAAGACAAGCGAGTCTTAGGGAAGGTAATTTTTATACTCTGTTACTCATTTTTGTTACAAATGAACACAAGTTACTTGTTTATTACTAATGGAATATCCACTTCAGATTTCTCTGAAATGGAGCCAGCTCAAAATTGTATCAAACTCCTTCTTAGGTTAAATTTCTCTCAAAAGGCAATTGTGTTTCCCTAAACATTTTAGTAGAGTTTAGTTTCTTGTTCATTTTAAATGTCCAAACTGCTCTTTCTCAATAGCTGTAGCAGCTTACATTCACATTTCTTTTATAAACTTGTGTCAATATGAAAATCCAGACATTATTGATCTGTGGGAGTCCAATGGTTAAGGGAGTGCATCACTGAGCATATAGAACCAATGCAGTAACTTTAAATTAACAGCAAGCTTAACTCAAAATATTTCATTTGTCGATACTTTTAAATTATTCTTTTTTACTTTAAGTACATTTCACTTTAATGAGTGACATAAGCTACCCTCTTCTAGCAAAAAAAGAAAAAAGAAAGAAAAGAAGTCAATCTGGGATTATGACTCTGTGGTTAACCCTTTCACATCTAGCATGTTCATATAAACACAACAAACAGATTTAGAAAAACATCATTGAATGCACTATTTAAATTATAATTTTTTCTAATGAATTTGTTTTAAAGCTAAAAAGTTGTTGCCTGCAGCTGCTCTTTAGATAGGCACCACTGAAATTTTTTATCACAATTTTAAATTGAAACTCCAGATGACTTAAAAAGAGTCTACCATTAAAGGTTTAATATGTCACATTACTAATCAAAAGATTGTGACTGTGAGTATAATACCTAACTGACCACTAAAGATCATCATTTGGGCATATTCGGTGCACATGCATGTTAAATACATGGTTTTAATATTTCCTCTGGTGAAGATCAGAGTCGTAAATGGAACCTCCAGGAAGGTTGTGAGTAGCTGTAAATGATGCATTCAGTAACTTGTGGTACCCTCTCCTTATGAGCAAAAATTTTCAGTGTTTTGCTGGTCAGCAATTCATAGTATTTTGTACATCCAGAAAGCAATATTTATGCAGCACTTGTCTTTCAAAATGTCTCCATGTACTTCTAAATCCATGGTCTCAAAAGCCCTCTTAGTTATCTGGCACTTTCTAACATGTGCGAAATTTCAAATGTCCCTCTCTCCTTCTCATAAGGATCTAAATGCAGGGAATGTCTATGAAAAGAGTACATTAGTTCTAAATCATGCATCCACGGGCATTAACTGCCCTTTCCTGGTGAGCAAGTATTCACACTGTTTTGTATGTCTAAAAAGTCAGAAAATCAGAGTATAGCCAAAAATTCTGATAGTTGGGGAACAATCAACATCTAAAATATCTGAATAGTCATTACCTTTTTGCCCCCTTCAAATTTTGGAAAAGGGTGATCATATGTGACTTTTACAACTATGAAATACTAAAAATAATCGTAAATTTAGTAAGCATTATACTTATTTAGGAGGTTGTGATATTTTTTTTCTCCAATTTCAAAGTTCAAGCTGGTGGGAAATTCAGAACATACTTAACTTTTTTTAATTAAAATAAACTTTTTACTAATATAGCTATTAACAAACTTTAATAAATTATATTATTAATAAAGAGGTAATATAATGTGTTAACTTTATTAGCTAAGTTTAATTCACTGAAGAATAATTACACACTTTTAAAATGTTCCCTTTCACTAAACTTAAATATTATTTGAGTTCATAAAAAGTAAGGTGTTTCAGTGTAATCATAGACAGTTCTGAGGCAGGTAACTAACAGGTTTTGCAACAATCTTTTGCTGGTATCTATTGACAAAATTTTTTCTATTATCTAATTTACAAAATTTTGTCAGTAAACTGAGCTCATACTGCATCTTATTTATTGAAGTGTCTTGCCGTTTTTCTCTCTTTAGTTTTGATATGATGTTTTTATGTTAAATCTGATTACCAATTACCTGTTGTCAAAAAAATATTTTTGAATTGTTATTTTTGTTTTGTAGCTCATATTTGTGCATAGATTGCATTCATATGTAACAACATTTCATGTAGTGCTGGTTTGTTTTGTTCAAATTCATTTAATTTGTTTTAATTGCAGAAGTAAGGCATTATTGTTTATTTGAAGGCCTGTTTAGTTTTCCTCTGATGTCATGACTAATGCTTAAATTTTTCAAATAATTACTAGCATACCAGAAAAATCTGTATTTAGAAATCTATTTTGTTCCTGTTTATCATTGTGTTCTTTAATTTAACAATATGTGTTACAGTTGTAAAATATTTTGTGTTTATTTTTTATTTTTAAATTCTTGAGTGAAGAGTCGGGACATAGAAATGAAAATTCAAGTATCATTGGACACCATTGATAAAAAATCATTTTATATTAATGACTCCTCTGGATAACATATTTTTAGATTTAAGAGAAGTAATGCTAAATATTTCATTGCATTTATTTATGTGTTGTAATCTCTAACTGCAATTTATCTTTTTTTTAAGGTAGAGATTTTCTTTAAATATAAAATTTGATGAAGTATATTGAAATTCTGTTGCTTCCTTATATGATTCTTATTAAGTGCATTCACAATTGATTATAACGTATTTGTTCTCTGGCTTTTTAGTATCTTTGGTTATTGCAATCTAAATACACAAGCGCATTAAAGAAGCATAAAATTTTTTAATTTGGCATTGCAAGGAATAGGTAAATCTAATAATTTGATCAAATGAAAATGAATCAGTAAATAGTGACTTCACCAAGTTACTTTATATCATGCAAAAAAAGTGCCACTACTGCATTTATGGATGTCAATATTACGGCTTATAGCAATAGCTATATTAGTCAATAGTATGATTAATAGATTTATGGCAGTAAAATTGCCATGTTAGATCTGAGAATCAAGCTGAACATTCAGTATAAATTGCTCATGGAGTCATGTTGTTTTGTGAATACTACTGTTAGAGATCCAGCAATTTTATTAAATTTGTATGGGAACACATGCAAAGAGTTATATAAGCTCATGCTTCTCCACACCATTGCAAAAAAAAAAAAAAAAATAAGAAAAAAAAAAAAAGAATTACACTAGCAATCACTGTTATATACCATTTTATTAATTACATACACTGTGTATGTGTGTGAATAATGATCTTATGAGTAACAGTACTCAGAACCCCTTCTTTCACTCTGATAATGTATCACTGTTCATGGGGGGGGGGGGGGGGGAATAAACAAACTCTTCTTATTTTTTCTTCCCTAATGAACTTCAACCAGGAAACATCTGGTCAGTCTTGGGCAATTTGATCCTTCATCAGGGACAAGACATCTTCCTTCAAATTAAAATGATTCTGTGATTCTCATATAAATCTTTGTTTAGCACTGATGAAAAATCAAATAGCCCAAAACTGATCTAACAGTACCGGTGCTGGTTTGAGAAACAATATTAATTCTTATCAACAAAAAATGGCAAGGGAAAATTTTTAAAGACCTTTATGAGACTTTTATTACTAATTTTAAATTAGGTTTTAAAGTAGTATATATATTTTTTTTTAAAGAGTTCTTTTTCAGCTCTTTCTTAAGTAAATTGTTTGAATCGGTCCCTGAGATGAAAATTAAAATTATCTCATTATGAAATGTATACTTGTACTTTATACTAAACATAATCTTATCTTTTAATGAAAGCCTTATAATTGTTTTTAAAACTGTGCTATGTAATAATGAACTTTTTATTTTTTCAACAGTAAAGAACATAGCTCCCTGTGACTCAGAAGCATGCAGAATCCGATATTTTTATATTGACTGTTAAATATTTTAATATTAAATTTGTAAGCAGTATATTGCTCATGATGGACAATAAACAGCTTTGTGTTATTTGTGCTGTATTACTTTACTTTAGTTTTATTTATTTATTCCAAAACCTAATGCCTGCACCCCAGCTACAGAATCTGTAGGGGTGTAGATTCTATGGCAGTGGAGATTGCATGACTAATCTCCCTCTTTACCCAGAATCTACACACATACACTCACTCAATATTTTGAAGAATCTATTTACACCGCAAATATTGTACATGTGCCTGACTGAACGTTTTTCAAGTGAGAAGATATTTGGTAGCCATTATTCCCTCTCTTTGGTGAGACGAAGAGCTTTGACTGAGGAAAACCGAAAGAATTTTTGGTCGATACAATCGTATTTGCTTTATAAGTATCATTTTATGTGTGATTTTTCACAAAGTTTTTATTTATTTTATCAAACACACAATGGTTTACAACAAGGAGGGGTTGCGAGTACCAATCTTTTTAATATGTATATTAATGATCTCCCAAAAATTATGGAAGAGGTAGATGGTAATGATTGTGCTCCTTATGCTGACGATTAGGTTTTCTGGATATCAGCTCCCAAGGAGATACAAATGATGGGTAAAATTAATATCAGATTGGTGTGATGAAAATGAGATGGCGATCAACACAAAAAAATTAAGTGAATCAGACCTTTAAGCTTCATCAGCAACCAGCTGAACATTTTATAAGGATAATATACTAAAAGCAGGGGCTGGCTCTTTTTAACATTTCACCAATTCATTCATCAAATTAGATTTTTCCAGACATCATTAAGAAAAGCAATTGAAAATATTTTTGCCAAAATGTATTTTCTTTCACCAAATTACTTTTATTTTTGCAATTTGTGGCATTGGCGATTGACAGCGCGACACCTGCTAAAAGAGTCACATAACACCAAGTACCTGTGTAGTATTTGATAAAAAGCTTGCTGACTTGAAAGATGCCATGTTGAGGAAATTACTTCAAAGGTGAAAGATATATTAAGGATTTTGAAAAGACTCGGCTATGTGAAGTGGGGTTGTGACAGAGTCACTCTTAATTTAATAGTTAAAATATATATTAGACCTATTTTAACCTATTGCTGGGAGGCCCTTATAACATGTATTAAAGAGGTAATGAATCAGCTGGAAGTTGCTCAAAATCAAATCCTGAGATGGATTACTCAGGCAGCAAAATCATCTCCAATTCAAACTATGTCATTGCTTAACCCAGTAGAAGAGCTTTTTGAGGAAATAGCCTTGTGTCTTTCCAAAAAACTAATGTATGTACCGGTAACACTTATTGGAGAAACCATGACACAAATAAAATAAGATTGAAAACTCAGGCAAGTCCTGTTCAGAGAATTCAGACTATAAAAGAGAGATTTGATATCCCTGCCTGCACCTGAAATTTTCTCCAACCAATCAAGACTCTCTGAAGGGCAGGACACATGGTCATGGTGGCATCTCATCTGAATCATTGTCCTGAAGTCACTTTAATATGATAGATACTGACAGGCCAGCAAGAAACTTCAAGATCTTCCCTCTGGTTGACTGATACTGTTTTTCGACTTGTTCATAATTTTGCATTCTGATCTTTTACATACTTTTTCTCTTTTTCTTGTGTTATGTTTTATTTTTTAAGATTTAGGTGAGTAAAGTGTTGTAAATATGTACAATATGGTTATAATTAAACTTTCCCTATAAGCAGGTTTCTACAGTTAAAACAGGTGAATGGATTCAGTGGCATCGATAAGCATGGTGTCCATGGGCGCCGGCAGCATAGGGCAAGGGGGCAATGGCCCCCCTGGATTTTTGTATGCAGTGTTTTCCCTTGTTTTTTTGCTCTTTCGAACATGGTAACCACACGTTAAAGTAGTCTTTGCCCCCCTGGGAAATATTCTGCCGGCGCCCATGATGGTGTCACCCGGTGCGGCCACATCCGGAGTCACGCCCTTCCACATACACAGGCCAGTCAAAGTTAGTTCTGCATTCTGCACTACTTTAGCTTACTAGCATAAAGCAAAATCATTAACAGCATTGGGGGTGTAATATTTTTTCTTTGTACACTGCACAAATAATGTTTCATTTCTGCACAAACATCTTTCTGGTAATAGTAAGAAAGTTCTTTCAAACATAACTTGGTTATTATGCAATTTCCTACACTACCTGTATGAGGTATTGAACAAGGTGTGCACCCCCAGATTAGTCAAGTACCTCATTCGCACCCCTTGTCCAAGATCCACTGTCCCTTCCCCCAGCAAGAGAAAGTGTTCTTGGTTACACCATTGGTTAAAAGTGGAACAAAATACAGATGAAATGGCAACACGTAAGTTGAGAACAACCTTCTATATTCTTGCTTTATGAGGAAAATGTTGAAAATTTTAAACTGGGGAAAAAAAAAAGTTGAGTTGAAGTAACACATTTTATTTCTACAGGTGCACAGAAGAAGTGTCTTTCATTGTGTTTATTCTTATTTTTAATCTCTGAAGTCTTTTTCCATCACCAAATCAGATCTATTTTCAAATTTATTGAAAATTTTAAAACCAGCATATTTTTGGTATCACCCGGTGCGGTCCGCACCCCCCCACGCGACGCCACTGAATGGATTATAACCAAATTTGATATGTAGAACTGCATCTTGAATGTCGTAAAAAATGTTCTTCATTTCAACGCTTTATTCATGATATTTTATTTTATTAAATTATGTCCGGTAGATATATCTTAACCTCTTTGGCCTCGATGTCCTAATATTAATATGCATCTTTGCATTACTCTATATTCTTTATTTTCAAGAATTTTAACACCAAAACTTAATGTCCTGCTAATAATGAATACAAAAATAGCAGAACATTATCATTTTTACTCTGTAGATGGCAGAAAATCTCCAGCTGGGAAGATAACTGCCGTGTCAAGACATTTGAAGCCAAATTTTTTTTTCTTTCCAATGGCGGGCCTCTTAACCTGTAGGTATTTGCCTTTACTATAAGGTGACCAAACGTCCCCATTTTCCGGGGACAGTCCCCATTTTCAGGACGTTTTTCAAATTGTCCCCAGAATGTAAAAATGGAACTGGGGACAATTTTTAATTATTGCATTGTTTTTCAATTAAACTACTATTAATTATAAATGTCCCCAGTTTTTTAATCAGAATCGGGGACATGTCCCCGATTCTGACTACAAAAATCTGGTCACCTTACTTTACTAAGGCCGGAGTTGTTGGTCTCTTTATTATGGGGACACCTAGTAGGTGGACCATCGTCGCACCCAATGAAGGGACGGACACAATGACAGCCACGCCCAGTCGGGAATCGAACCCATGCCGACGAGAGTTGAATCCCAAAACAGTAGTACGGTGCTTTATCCACCATACAATCTCGGTTAACCATATCCACCATACGGTAACCGTAACCATAAGCATACAATCTCGGTTAACCTTATCCACCATACAATCTCTGATCCATCCACCGATCGGTTTGAAGCCCAAAGTTAAATGCATCTTTAAGAATGTATGCATGCAATCAAAATGCATGAGAAGTGTGAAGTATTTTCATGTTTCCACGCACAAAGAAATTGTTTCAAAAGGTTTCATTCAAAATAACTGTTAAATATTTTTCTCATTTTGCTCAATTATAGCCTCGTGTCCCATTATTAGAACATTTTTTCAAATAGTTTGGTAGTTGGCTCATCTAACCACTCATTGATTTTTTATCGTCTCTATTCAAAATTCAGGTCCGAAGGGGTTAAATTACAGTAAATCGCCCCTAAATTTTGTGATAGATCACCGCATCCTTTATTGGGCTTTTGTGCCACGTTTTACTTGAGTCTCCAAGAAATACATACCCAATACCTTAAAATCTCTCAAACGATCAATAGATGGCGCTACTGTTTAAAATTTTACATTTTGAGCGTTTTAGAGTGTTTTTCAGTCACGTGACCCAGCTGAATCGTTTCAGGGCCCCAAAACACCCCCAGGTACGAAATTTAAAAAGAATCCTTACAGCCGTTTTCGGAATCGCTCGTACATACATACAAACATTCCGCGTTTAATATAGAAACGGATAACTCAATAACACACATGAGCAATGTTAAAAGCAAGATTACATACTATTAGTACAGACAAACAATATTTAGTTATCATGTCAAATTTTAGCGACTATTGTCATAATACAATTAGCAATAATAGAAAAAACGATATAAAATTTTTATACGTATTTGAACAGAATTTTGAACATTGATAGATTAATTAATTTATGCTTTTACAATAAATTTAGTATCAAAATGTTGATAAAAGAAAGATCTTTAAAATGGCATATGAGTCATTAATCCCACTTACATTCTCCTTGTAGAAATTAGCTTCTGAACGAGGAGCTTATAACTAACAAGACAACACTAGAGAGAGTATATTCACGAGCACGTGAAAACTAGATGTGAGCATGTGAATAAAGCAACGGAGCTTGAGACTACGGAATGCGCCATCTTGCCACTTCCTGTATTCAGTGAACGGCCTTGTCCATTGGAGGAAACGGTTCAAACCCCTCCAAACATTGGGGCACAAAAATTATTACAGTCGAACCCGCTTAATGGAATATCGGTTAAAGGAATATCCCGCTTATTGTAATAAATTTTCAATGTACTAAACCATAATAATTAGTCAATGTGATATCCCGCTTATTGGAATAAATTTCATTGGCAAATTGGCTGTTCCATTAAGCGGGTTTCTACCGTATTTGCAAGAGTGTATTGAAAAAACTATCACCTGTGGCATATCTAGCTTATGGCAGATAATGCACATGCTATGACGTCACTTGAAAGGGGGCGCAGATTTTCACTGGGAGATTTACGCAACGAAAGAAACATTTAACCTGTTCATTCTCATCGTTGAAAGGGCGCGACGGCACCGATTCTCCCTCCTCTACCAACCGTTGATTCCCGGCTGGATCTGTGTTATGCCCTTGTTTGCACGCAAGCACTCTCGCTCAAACGTTGGGCTGCAGCATGATTTATGTTTCATGTTTACTAGTTTTGAAAAAAAAAAAGTTTGACAGTAAAAATAGCTTCAAAATATGAAAACAAAAAGTGTATTTGTTGAGTAGGTTTGCCATTAGAATAAAATCGGAGCCAAAAATTTCTCGACGAATTCCTCAGTGAAAGACGTAACGAAAACAAATCTCAACTAGCTACTTATATGCTAAAACATGGATCAATTTTCCTGTAAATCTATCCCCTTAAGCAAACGCAATTACAAAAATATGGCCCATTTTTCTACCGATTTATAGAATCGTCTTTATAAGGTGAAATTAATTAAAAACTTTGTGAAATAATACACATAAAATAGGTACTCATGAAGACAATCGTTTCGGATGGTACAAAAGGTCCACTCTTCTTCAGTTGCAAAAAAGTTCCAGCATCCACTCAAGCAGAAAAGTAATTGGCTGAGCCAGAGGGAGTCAGAGGGATTGCTCCCCCCCCCCCCACAGACGAACTAAATTTACACTATAGAAGAATGACTTATTTTGCAAATTAAAATGATTTTACAAGGAAAATGCGACAAAAATTATTTGTGCCCTCTCCATAATTTTTTTTTCTTCTGGTTCTGCTACTGAGAAAGGTTAGAACTCTGTCCTAGGGAATTCCCTTCCTAGGTTTGATAGGCCTAGGACCTCCCGTCGTGGCAGCACACAACGAACAGACACACCTTTTATATCTTGTTTCATTTGCATAGATGACTAGATAGTTTTGCTTAAATTTCGTATTTATTCAGATTTAACTTCAGGTAGGTTTTAATCAATACCATAGACTTCTGTACCTTATACGTTACTTTGTAATTTATTGTTTATGTCTATGTGCGTTTATGATCGATATTTAAGTAATTAAAGCCTAGATCAGCGTAAAAGATTTTTGCTTTTACTATTCGATTTTACCGTGGCGTAACAAGGACGGGTCGGTCCGCCCCTGGCATCAAGCTAAAGAAAGACAGGAGGACGCCACTAGAGATGAGACGGGCTCAGCCCGAGCCCGGGCTCGGGATCTGTAATTCCCAATTGCGTTCGGGCTCGGGCTCGTGAAAAATTTATCATTTTATTAAACATATTCCTTGAAACAGATTTTAAAAAGTGATTCATGAGGAAAATAAAAGTACTTATAAAAAAAATTAGCGGCTAGAAGGTGCGTGAAGCTCTTTGGGTATTTCAGAAAAGCGGCTTATATTGCTTAGTTAGCAGGGGCGTAGCCAGAAATTTTTCATGTGGGGGGTTACGACTACTGCAACTCACATATATGCATACATGTGTGTGATAAGTGCGTGAAGAATATACATTTTGTATGGCAAAAAATTCCTCATGGGGGGTTATGACCCCCTAAACCCCCCCCTTGGCTACGCCCCTGTTAGTGTCATCAGATCGGACATTATTTGATAAACATGGATATGAAGAATTAGAAAGTGCATTGAGAGTTTGCAACTATATTTGTCATTAATTTGCACAAACAGCAAAATTTATTGTATTCTATCAAAGAAGTAATTTTACTTTTTTTTAATCTTTAGCTGAAATTTCGGGCTCGGGCTTAAAAAAATGAGCCCGAACTCATCTCTAGACGCCACTGCTTTTTCTAATGCCGGAACTTGGAAAGAATGGGGCGCAAACTGAAGAACCGAACCGGGCGTCAATAACATTCGCTACACCACTGTTCAGAACTCTTGTGGCTATGTCCCGTTAGGGAAAGTTATTGTTATTTAAAGTAGTAAAAGCAAACAGTTTTCAGATTTAAAAAAAAATCGTCCTTTGCGAATTTACATACATGATGTGTATTTAAATTTTGAATAAACCCTTAAGTCTAAAAATATATAAATAAATAAAAAAGTATACGTCCATAAATATTTATTTTCGTCAGCTGTAATTTTACCACTTCCTGAAAGCAAAACATACAAATAAAATTAAGATAATTCTTCTTTCTTCTTCTTTCTGTTATCAGTTCGACACCATTTAAACCTTTCGCTACTTGTTCCACAACCTATGAAAATCATCCCGCTATCAGAATCAACAGGTAATGGATATCTGCCCTCGAATCTTTTTTTTCCTCTCTTTCCTATCAAACTTCGTAATTCGAAATGGCCTACATCATTCCGGTGTCCTTCTGCCTTACTTAGTCAGAAGAAAGAAATAATCGTCTGCTAGAACTGGTTGTGGTTTCGTGCGCGGAGGTAGTGCAAGTTTTTCGCTCTCTGGCGACATATGGCAATGGGTTACCTCTAACATCTTTTCATTCTCAGGGTAAGTGATTTTCTCCATCGATCTCTTTTTCACTTACTTATCCAAATGTCATTTTAAATAGATTTTATGTCGGGGGGAGGGGGGTCTTACTTATAATAAGCTCGCTTTAGAAAGCAACCAAGAATATATTATTAACAAGAAATGTTTATTTGTTTTTGCTTATACATTTGTTATTGTGATTTTTCGAACATATTTTATAAAAAGTTAATTACGTCCGGAGACTACAACTTTTAGGATATTTCTTTCAGGGGCGCATCCGGGATTTTAGTTTAGGGAGGGGAGGGGGAGGGCTAACAATAATGTGAACTTTGTTATGGTGACTTCTATTATATTTACTACTCTCTTTTAGCATCAAAATATTCTGTACCAGCCCCTTGTTCATAGAAAACTAGCTCATTATCACCGTTATTCATTATACAGTCATTGATAATTATCTGGTCTCTTCAGTTTTCATTGACTTTGTAACCGAGTTCAACTGTACTTCATGAACTAACAGTAAGCATTTATTCAAAGCTTTTGTTTTGGTAAAAAAATATTATAGAAATAATTTGAAGACTATTTTAGAAATAAAATATTTTAATTCATTAAGCTTCAATTTTCGAATTTTAAAAGCTTTTCACTTCTAACTCTTCACCTTTTAGTTTTTTTTTTTGGGGGGGGGGGCGGTGTTAGCCCCCTTTATCCCTCTTCGTGTCTGCTCCTCTGATTTTCTTTACCAACTCTTCTGTACACTGTAAAAGTCAATAAAAATATTCCAGTTATGAAAATTTCAATGTTTGAGAAGTTTTTTTAAAAATAATTTCATCACTCGCATTTGTTTATTGTTTATTATAGTGTATAAAGTATAGCTTACGAACAGAATTTACGAAGTTTTTTCGAGTCCTTTATCTAATTTGAATTTCAGGGATTATGGAAAGTAAATCGTACTGCAACCAAACTTAATCTAGATCTATTTAGAATTATCAACATGTGTATGTCCATCAATCCAGGACGTTTTTACTTTCACTATTCTGTTTCATCTAATTGTATTAACTAATGATATGCCCGATCGTTAAAAATATTGATTAGCTGATACGATTTTTTTTTTTTTTTAATCCGCGGATTTGGGTGTTGCAATTAGTACACAACTTACAGTGTACATTTTCACAGATTAGTACATAGTTTTGTACATTTAAAGTTATGATTGCTTGTTGAGTGAGTTACTCCCAATGGTCATGCCATTTCTTCTTGACTTTGACAAGAATCTTGTCTCCGATTCTGTCGCATTCAAAAATTCCCTCCTCCTCGGGGTATGCCGGACTTCGACGTGAAAGTCCCCGTTCTTGAAGCGTTTGGCGGGTGCTGACTTCCCACGTTTTACATGTATCTAGAGGGAAGACGGGAGACTTATACGGGAATAAATCTTCCGTTGCTCTCTCCATTGTGTGGAGGGGAGGGGTTTGCGATTTTCACGCGTTGGCTTTTGTTGGTGGATCCCGACTGGTCTTTAGAATTCGCAAATTTCCTCAGATAAATGGGCTTCTATCCCTCGACGTAGACGCAAATCAGCATCGGCCATGTTTGAGATACATGTAAATCGGCCATGTTTGAGAGCATATTGAAGCAGAAAGTTGACACCTCCCTCAAATCACGATAATTTTCTGCATAAACTGACATTTTCAATCGAGAATAACTTTATGAGGCAAGCACAAATAGACTCATGTTTTAATGTCAATGAGGGCCCGAATTTACAGATAATTGTCATAAGAATTCTCAGAAGTTACGCTTTGTGAGTGGCAGTTCGCTGAAAAGTTTTATTACAGGTGTTGTGTCGATAAAATGCTTAAATGACGTATTTAAAATTCGCTTTAATTTTTCTTTGTATAGTAATATTCTGTACGAATATAACATTTATGCTGGAGGATGTTTAATTGTGATTACATGATTTGTAATGATTTATATCTTGTTTAAAACTTGTAATTAATTAAATTAATTCCAATATACACAATTAGTATAGTAATTTATCTTCTTTTTATTTTGTCATAACATTATATTTTTTAACCCTTTGAGGCGCAGTGATCCCGCTCTGGGAACACGAAACTCTGACGTTTTGATAGTTGCCAGTCACGAAGAATAGATTTGATTTCTATAAAAATAGTTGCAGGTGACATAGCTCCTCGAGAATCCTTTACTTTTTAGCACGTCATTTCCCGTAAAAAAATTGTCACGATTGTTTTTAACAGCACTGACATCTGCTGAAAAAGTGAAAGAATGCGAGAACAGCTGGATAAAATGCCCAATGCTGAAAAAATGCCCAATGCTGTGCGGCAGCCAGCCAGCTGTCGTCAAAAAAGGGTCTCTAGATCTGTGGCACACGATGAAGGTTTCGATCGTCCGCCATCTTGCTGGTAGTTAAGTCAAGCGATGGCAACGGCTGCCCCTTTTTAAGCATTGGGAAAGGGTTGCGCCTCAAAGGGTTAAAACGTTCGAGCTCATAATGAGATATGACATACGTAATTACATGAAAGAATTCTCGATTAATCGAAAATTCAGCATTAATTATTTGGGATAATCGAAGTTCTGTAGATGGAATGTTTGCTTCTACTTCTTGAAATATGGATTATTGCGTTTACTGATGCTGCAAGTGAAATGCCTAACGGGAAGTGTAAGTTAGATGGTTTGTACGTTATTGTTGTGAGAGAAGGAGTCGGAGCTTCAGCTCCTTGCAAATTCTGACAGTGATTTTGGCTTCTGATCTGGCTTTTGTTATACCTTATTTCAAAATTCTATCAAAAATTTCAAATTCAATTCAGTGTTAACTCCCGTCCATGATAGAACGTTCGACAGTTAAGGGCAAGTGGGGGTAATTATGACCGCTTTTTTGCAAATTTCTAGTTTGTGAATTTTTAATTCTTTTAATTATAAAAAAATATTGTGTTTTCATTAATTAGGAGAAAACTTCGACTTTTTAAGCACCTAGTAAAAATTTTGTTTCCGCAGAATTATGTACTTAAAAATTTAAGAGCGTAGTAATCCAAACAAAATCACAAAGTTGAAAAAAATTGGGGGTAAATACGACCGCCTTTGGGTTAATTATGACCAATTGAATTTATTTTGATACTCACGCTTACAATTTAAACTAGTCAATAATTCAAGGCCAGTATTAGTAACACTCTTTGAATCATATAAGCTTTAACATGTTTGATGCTGTCATTGTTAAGATGGAGCAGAGTAGATTCTTCTGTGAGCAACATTGCTTCTCCCCAGCATTGGTTTTTAAATATTCTACCGTAGTACCGTTACATCCTAACAGATCTAGAATACCATCTGACGACCTCAAGTTTGCACCCCTCAATCGTTATTGTCTTGAGCAGGCACGTATCCAGAAAAACATTTTGGAAGGGTCCAAACGGTAAAACGGCAGCACTTTTCACAAAAAGACTATGCCATTATCTTTTTAGTAACAAAAATCAAAATTTCGGGGTGGGGGTGGGCATGGGCGCCCATAGAAATTTTTTTAGGGGCGGGGGGGGGGGAGGCAAACTTAGATAATTTGGTTCCGATTTTGCTTTGTGATGCACTTCTGTTTACATGATAGCACAATGTACTAAATCTCTTTGGGGGAGACAAGTGCCCTGCCTTGCCCCCCCCTTATGGGCGCCCATGGGGGTGGGGGTTCCTGACCCCCTGTACCCCCCTCCCCTTAAATGCGTCTTTGGTCTTGAGTTACTGACAAGAATTGTCTGTTAGTGCGGGTACAGATTAAGGTATTTAAAAATAGATCTTTACCAGAAAAAAAAAAAATATCAATCATAGTTCAATTTTATATCTTCGCTTCCTGAAAATATTCATATGCAAAGAATTTTTAAAAAATGAGCTTTTCCTGATAATTTGGTAGACAAAACAAAGATTACAAAAACAAAACAAACATACGGTGGATTAATTTGCAAAGCTTCTGCGATAGTGTGTGTTTGCACAGCTGCTTTTAAAAGCGATGGCAAGAGATGCGTATAAAAACCTCCCAAAAATAAGCATATTACGAATTATCCTAAGAAGCCCATCTCTATTCTTATCGACATCTAGGCTAGCTATAAGACATGCCGATAATCAAACAAAGGCACGAGGAAGCATCCACGGATCAGCGGGCCCATCAGTTTGTTTCTTGTAGATTTTTTTTTTTTTTTTTTTTTTTTTTTCTCTCTTTCTTTCTCGATGAAAGATTGGAAGAAGACGCGGAAGAGAGGGACCCGTACGCATTATTATTTATTTTACCACCAACGTTCGAATTCTCGGCAGTTCGGAAGGTATGGGTGACTGCGCCAAAAGAAAGATGGATTTTTGCAGGCCTCAAAGCAGCAGAGGAGTGGGCGAGTTTTTATTATTGCTTTTCTTTATTTTTTCTTAAAGCTCTCTGGCGAGAGAAGATTTATCCGAAACGGTTGGTTTGTTTCTTGAACTGATCCGAAGGCGTAGGGATGTATTAAAACTAGCTGTCCACCCGAGATAACATCACGAGCGTAGTTCGTAAATGCATTTTAAGCATCAGTTTTAGACCGGAGTTGACAGATGTTAGGACTTCGAATTGTCTGTCTGCCCTTACTCTCAGAAGCGTAGCTAGAGGTGGGAGGGGGGTAAGGAGGGGCATCTGCCCCCCGGGCGCAACACCCAAGGGGCGCCAATTCATATATAAAGCCTTCCCCTTGGAAAGTAGGAAGGGGCACAAAATATATAACTGTCTCCGGGCACTGAAAATACCATGTTGCAGTGTGGTAGTCATGGCGTACCAAGTTAAAGTGGCATCCATGGCAGACAATGAAACTGCGCCCTCTCCCTTAGTAAGAACGACACCGTACACTTCCGCTTGTAGGGTCATTCTTAAAATTTCTTTAGAATGACAACCTTTTTATATTAGTTTCTGTCGTGAGAGTTCATTATGCAAATTTAAAAAACTCTCATAAATTTTAAATTCCAAAGACAGCGCTCCAAAATAAATATTATAGTGTCTTATTAATTTTAACCTGTTCGCTATCATCGCTGTGAGGATGCAACGACAGCGATTCTCCTTTCTGTACCATCGTTGCTTCCCGGCACAGGCCTTTGAATGGCCCTGTTGCATGGTTAAATTAAATTATTCATAATAGTATTGTTATATTAAATCATTCGTGTACATGTTCCCTTTAGGGTTACGAATATTTTAGTGAAACATGATACAGACAATCTGGCTTATTTTAGGATTATACATTCAAATTCTGCGAGCCCCGCCATGGCCGAGTGGATAAGATACTGAACATGGTAGATGCCGAAATTTTGAATGCCCCGTGTTTGGACCTACTGCGCGGCTGTCTATCTAACAGTCTGGAGTTTCGGACGGTTTTCTCCAGATGTTACGTGATTATGCATTAGAACCCCTTAAAAAAACTCCCTCCCAAGGCAACCAACCCCCATTAGGCAGATGCTCTCCGTGTAGACTTGCCATTTTTATGCTAAATCATACAACCAAACCCAGTATATCATTTGTGCGTTGAAAGATTGAATGATGAAACACGTGAAAAAGCAATTCAGCCTTCATGTCAGTGAATGTAATTTCTGCTTTTTCTTCAGACTTCTCGTGAAAAGTTCAAAGTAGTATCGTCCTTTTAACATACAAGAAAAGTTTGATTGGTTCAGTACCTGAATAGCTGATTAAGAATTCAGCGATTCAGGTACTGATTATGCATGACAGAAGGACGTATAGCGAGCCTCTGTCTGTCCTTTGGACGAGTGAATTGAATGATGAAGAATATTTTATCGTTATTACAAAATTTGCACCAAAACCGAGTTCAGCAGTAATCGTAACCCCCTATAACAAAAATCTGAGTGAATATACATAAATTCCTGCGCGATCCCAAAGGTAGTAAACAATCTGCGCTGCTTTAAAAATCTGAAAATTCACCCGTTCCCTCCTTTTTAAGCGATTTTTCGCTCTATTCAGCTCCGTTTTGTTTCTGAGAGTCAAAAAAGTGAGTCATTTGCGTGACAAAATTAGCTGTTTCAAATGAAAATTACGTCATACAATTGGGGGATTCCAATTCATTCAAAATAGTTTTTCAAGATTACAAAGTTTAATTTTTTTCCCACAAATAAATCGCCTGCATGTACATGCCGGCGACACGCGCACGAAATATTTCGAGCGCGAAAAGTTTTCGCACGTTTCAAGAATTTCGGCGGAGCTCGAAATTCGATTTAGGTATATAATAAGAATTGAATATCGAGTTATTTATTTTAGGTGAACGAAGATTAAATATATTTGATCTTAGACGCGTATTTCCGTCGACTGTTTTTTCTAGCGCCCGTTGTAATTGCCTCCACAACGGTCTTTGACTTCTAATTAGTCTCACATTTACACAAAGTTCTCCACCAGAGGAAAAGTTTGAGAAACTCTGTGTTGGTGTATTAAACGTGATAAATCATGCACATGTGACCGATGTCACCCGATCATGGAAATCAAGAGCTCGTCTTTAATTTAATGATTACACCACTGTGTAACGTCATTACAGGACCAATTCATTTCAGATGCTATAATTAAATAAAATACAGTGGACTCGCGCTACAGCGCGATCTATCATACGCGAATGGAACATTTTTTACGAGTAACGTATCTCAGAGCTAACGTGGACTCCTGGCCCGCAATACCAGATTTTTCGCCAGAAGCACATACCGGGTGATACGGGTGTGAGGGTTGGGCTTAGTTTTGTTTTCGCGATTTGCTACTGAAGAAGAGAACCAATTATCGAATGGTTTTTCATCCCTCGTAGCATTATTGACGGTGTAAGCACCCAAACCGTTCCAGTCTAAACCTGGCTTCATTCATTACTCTATGTGAGAAATGGTAATATAGTGTTAGGAAAGCGTTTAAAACGGTTTGAGGGGGTGTTTATAAGTGCCTAAAGTAACTGTGCGTGTGTTTCGAAAAGTCGTATGTATCCTCTTTCACAACTCGAAATTTTTACTTACGCGAGGGGTCTTGGAACTTATCCCTTGTGTAATTAAAGATGCAGCTGTAACAGTTCTTGTATATATTGGACTATATCTCTATAATAGACGCGAATTTTTATAGACCAGTGGCTCCGAACTTAACTTACCTCACGGACCACTTTTCCACTCCAATTTACCCTCGGACCAATGGCGTAGCCAGAAATTTTTCATGGGGGGGGGTACGACTACTACAACTCACGTAAATGCGTACGTGTGTGTGATAAGGGATTGAAGAATATACATTTTGTATGGCAAAAAAATTCTCATGGGGGGGATTGTGACCCCCTATCCCCCCTTTGGCTACGCCATTGTCGCGGACCATTGAAAAGAATTCTTTCCGGGGGGGGGGGGAATCGTTAAAAAAACTTTTGCACGAATTAAATGATAAATTAAAAATACAAAAACAAAATCTCAGAGAATGTTATTTTCACTCACTCAGTAATGCCGATAATGGTTAATGAATGCTGTTTACATATAGCCGAAGACAAAAGCTTGTCTGAGATGCTACAATATTTTATCGAATCATATTTAATATTGTGCCCACCCGAATTTTCCCTATTTCGCAACTACTTTAAAAAAAAAAATCTCTTTAAAAAAGTTTCGTAATAGTTGCAAACAATTACGCCTTTTGTCGTTTTAACTTCATGAAATTGTGAAAACACAATTATTTTTAAACACTGACTCCCTTCGCGGCAGGGTTGGCTTTTTACCGGTAAAAACTGGTTTTTACCAGGGCATGGTAAAAACTAGGTTTTTACCGGTAAAAACCTGGGAAAAAACGGTAAAAACCTAATGATACAATAAACTTCCTGAGTCATAAACTGTATATTAATGCTATTTATAACACTGTATTTTTATGTAATTGATGTGGATATATCATCATCAGGGCATCCTGATGATGCAAACTACATTATGTGATTGTGCAAACTACATTATGTAATAAATAATATTTGTAAGCATTTGCTTTTCATTAAAATTATTAAGATAAGTGTAATAAAAGTATATTTACAATTTTCCTTTTAAGTAAAAATTATTAAACTAGCCTGCATTATATAATTGTAATAAATATTGTAATGTGCCTTCTCATAATAATAGTTTTAATAAGTTTAATAATGATAAATGTACATTATCTATAAATTTGAATTCTTGTAAGAAGAAAACATGGATGAAAGTTTTATGTGTTTATTATATTTCTTAAAATGAACTATTCTCTTATAGCATTCTTTCATCAGACACTGAATTAGGTGAATATTGTTATATGGAAATAGTGATATTAAATGTCCTGAATTTTTATCCCTGAGAAAATGAAAAATAGCAGATAAATCTTCATTGTTTGCTTGTGGATTAAGGCTGACAGACTGCACTAGTCTTATGGGGGAATTCTTTCCTATTTCTAAGGGATCCTAGCCAATATTTATGCACAGTTTCTGAAAAAAAAAAAAAAAAAAAAAAAAAAACCCGGAAAACTCCGAACAGCTAGATCAACGGGCACGACTGGTGGGGTATGAACCTGGCACCTCCTACCCTCCAGTTTCGAGAGCAGAACCTCTCAGCCATTGGTGGAGAGATAAATCTTCAAAAAAGTGACAAAAAATAGTCAAACTAATAAGTTTTTCTCAAAGGTTGTAAAAACCCTGGTAAAAACATGTTTTTCCAAAGACGGTAAAAACCGGTAAATACCATCAGATTGTAAATACCGCCCAACCCGGACCACTTAGAGCTTGTTCGTGGACCATCGTCGGGGCGTACTATAGACGTTTATGGTTGCACGATTGGACGACAAAAACGTTTTGTCGTTGCCATGCCATTAAAACCGTAATTAACTGTACAGTGAAATTAATTTCTGTCGGCGCGTTTTCTGTTTACCTTGCGTGCGGTTTTACTTTTTCTACTAAGCCATCATCATATACTGGAATGCAGGGTAATTTGATTGCCTTGGAATAAGGCACCGATTATGAATGACCTTTAATTACCCAGCAACAATAGCCGAAAAATGGACGGACACAAGTTTTGTCAACCGTGTTGCTGTCCTCTGTCCTCTGTCACGACTTCCCATTGCTTAGAAAACAACCTGGATGATAGTTTTATTCTTGTTCACCCTTTCATAAAACTGGAAGAAGGATGCTTTAACAACGAGAAAGTGCAAATGCTGCATGTTAAACAACTCTGCTATCTGGCGAATTTAACTATTCCTGTAGAATATTTTTGTGTTTGTTTTATTTTATCTGCTAATTTACGAGTCTCATAATTTATTTTACGATTTTATTTTGTCGTATGAAGTTTCATGCCGATTAATATTAATCGAATCAATTATTCTTTTAGTAAAAGACATTAAATTTTATCGACTACTTAGCATAGCATCAATAATTCTTTGGTTTTGCATTACTTTAAAAAGTATTTAATGTATCCAGTTATCTATAAATCTACCAAAAAAAAAAAAAAAAAAACTTTTCGTGTATTATTGCTATTACAAGATGGAAATAGTCACTCCCAACTTTGAGATGTTGGATAACAATTGCTAGAGAAATTACAAAGCACCCTGATACTTCAATGATCAGATTTTTCGATTCCATCTTTTTGTACCTCTGCAGAGCTAGCTATATAGGATCTTTGCATCGCTGAATTTGAGTGGTTTTTGAAATGCGTCTTAAAGTGTTGTTGTTCAGTTCTATTTAAATATTACAACAATTTAATATATATATTTAGGGTTCACAACAGCATGGAAAATAGTATTCATATCGTGTAATGTCGCAGAAAATATATCAGGCGCATTAAGGTCCACAAACTGCAATTATTTGAAGTGAATCTTTACGGTGTTATACACTATAATGGTCTTCTTGATTTTTTGTTTAAAGTGATGTGATGTGCCTAACTATTTTACAGACCGTTTAAAAGAATACTCGCAGAAAATAAATGAAATTCTTTTGTTGTATTTTATTTGTTAATCAATCAATCCACAAGTAAGGCAATTGTGTTTCATGTTTCGTAACATGTCTTGAAAGCTACTGCTTTTAATTTTTATAATCAATAGTGATACTTCAAATTAAATTATCAGAATTAATATCCAGTTTAACCTTTTGAGGCGCAGCCCTTTTCCAATGTTGAAAAAACGCACCTGGCTGTGCGGCACAGCCAGCTGCGTCAAAAAAGGGTCTCTAGATCTGTGGCACGCGATGAACGTTTTCGTTCGTCCACCATCTTGCTGGTAGTTAAGTCGAGCGATGGCAACGGCTGCCCTTTTTTCAGCATTGGGCAATCTATCCAGCTGTTTTCGCATTCTTCCATTTTTCAGCAGATGTCAGTGCTGTTATAAATAATCGTGACAATATTTTTACGGGAAATGACGTACTAAAAAGTAAAGGATGCTCGTGGAGCTGTGTCACCCGCAACTATTTTTATAGAAATCAAGTCTATTCTTCGTGACTGGCAACAGTCAAAACGTCAGAGTTTGGTGTTCCCAGAGCGGGAACACTGCGCGTTAAAGGGTTAACGGCAGGGTGCGAATTGACGGGGGGGGGATGCCGGGGATTGTCCCCGGCTGAAGAATGTAATATCCCTGGCTAGAGAAATATTAATGGATCCCTGCCAGGGATACTATTTATCCCCTGCTGGAGAAATGTTAAAATTAGTTTCTGTCCTTGCAAATTCAGTACCTAACGATTTTAAGTATTGAGAATCTAAATTTTTTTTGTTTACTAGACAAGGAGCAAGTTTCAAACACCCCTTTGAAATAGATATACATGTCTGATGCCACTTCTCATTCTGCAACTGGGGTCAGGTTTCAAATTAAGACTGCGAAATGATCGAACAAGCGCTGCTCTGCCGCGAGCCGAATTTGAGGGTAGACGAGAATCGCTGTGCATAGAAAATCGGTGGTTGACTTTTATTTGAATTTAAGTCCCTTCCCAGACATGTTGGTGACTGCATTTGTCATGTAATACCTAATATATTATGTGAGTGGAGCATTTTACGCCTTCCCCTCCCCCCCCTTTTTTTTTCAAATGTCCCCTCCTGGAGAATTTTTTCTTTCAAATGTCCCCCGCTGGAAAAAATGTTCAATTCGCAACCTGGTTAACGGTAAGGTAAAATGTGATGCAGTTCACGGTTCGCAAACTACAAAATATGATTCCGGATGCCTCTTCCGTTACAAAATCTTGTCCAGCCTATGACATGTTTACCATTCTATTATTTCATTTGGCTATGTTTACAACTGCGATTGTTTACCACTTCCTGAAACTGCGAAAACATATGCGTTGTTACCCTAATCCGTACCATCCAGCAACTTTTATAACAATTTACCTCCGAGATAATCCCAAATTCCTTTATTACTATGCCACGACCCAAAACACTCATCTTCGGCCCACATTTTGTGCAGCGCGAATTCCATTAAAAAGAGAGCTAAATAACGCCGTCGGTCGGTGAAAATGGGACCCACTTGTGATCTCGATTATGATTCGACTATTAATGAAGTCCCAATAATCATTTCGCGCCCAAAACAAAAGCCACTCGACACAGATCGGACACCTCTTGTTATAGTAGTACAACACATCATCAATTGGCAACTGATTAGTTGTTGATTGCCCTCGAGTGGGGTTCTCCTTTGCGGTGCTCTTTGACACCATTTGTAGGCAGACTGTTTTGTGTGTTTTTTTTTCGCAGCCAGTTGACCTTGTGCAGTATTTTCTGGGTCAAGTATTTTGTTTGAAGGGGTTTTCTCGTGCTCCATACTTAAATGAAACTAATAATTTTTTTTTTTCCTCTACGTTTTAAGGCACATCGTGCGAAGAAACGGGATTGTATAACGTCGAGATTGGAACGTGCAGTTTTACTTCCATTGTTTGTTATATCTCTTTATCTCCCTTTTTGTACTGTTTATCAGAATTAGTTTACTCATAATAGACTTTGATATTCTCGGTGGCGGGAAAATACTAAATCCGCTTTTCGAAATACTGTTTTTTTTTGTTTTGTTTTGTTTTTTCCATGCATGATGAGAAATACGCAGAACGCTGAAAAATTCGTCTTCTTAAATTTTTTTTTCTCTCTCGAAAGTTAGATACTTTGTGACGCCAGAAACAAAAGGATGTGGATTGACTCTAACAGGAAAAGCTATATGCTTAACCCTTTAACGCACAGTGTTCCCGCTCTGGGAACACCAAACTCTGACGTTTTGACTATTGCCAGTCACGAAGAATAGCTTTGATTTCTATAAAAATAGTTGCGGGTGTCATAGCTCCACGAGAATCCTTTACTTTTTAGCACGTCATTTCCCGTAAAAATATTGTCACGATTATTTATAACAGCACTGACATCTGCTGAAAATGGAAGAATGAGAGAACAGCTGGATAGATTGCCCAATGCTGAAAAAAGGGCATCCGTTGCCATCGCTCGACTTAATTACCAGGAAGATGGCGGACGATCGAAACGTTCGTCGCGTGCCACAGATGTTCTCTAGATCAAAGGGTCTCTCGATCTGCAGCACACGATGAACGTTTCGATCGTCCGCCATCTTGCTGGTAGTTAAATCGAGCGATGGCAACAGCTGCCCTTTTTTCCGCATTGTGAAACGATTGCGCCTCAAAGGGTTAAGACAGTATAACTTTAGTCTCAGATAGAGGTCTTTGGGGGGGGGTTACCTAGATTTAATTGTATCCTCTTCTTTTATGTAAGTCCGTGAAATCAACCTTCAAATATTGATCTAATCCAATAAAATCTGCTGTTGTGTAATGAATTTCTTTATTGTGTTTTACGACAAAATTCTCACATTACTTTTTAAACAAAATTAGAAAAGAAAAATAATCATGACAAAATCCATTCTAAAATTAATTCAAATGACTGGCGCAATGATGAATGAAAAGCGAAAACTTATTTATTGAGCGCGTAAAAGTTCAGCAATGCATCCAGTTTCGAAAGAAAAGTTCAGCATTTTTCATCATGGTCAAAGAACAAAAAACAGTAGTTTGTACTTGAAAGGTATAACTGTATTTTTTGTCAAACTACATATTTGTTATGCAGATA
Source organism: Cheiracanthium punctorium (assembly GCA_038373885.1). NCBI lineage: Eukaryota > Metazoa > Arthropoda > Arachnida > Araneae > Cheiracanthiidae > Cheiracanthium > Cheiracanthium punctorium. Next base: position 200,334 of record JAWZYV010019740.1, on the reverse strand, counting down.
TGTAAGGAAAATACGCACGGCATTAAAATAACATGGTATTTTATATCTGTAAAAAACGGTGAAGATAGAATGGAAGACAGTGACAAAAGAAAAGTAGGAAAGAATTCAAGCTTTTTTTAAATGTTATATTTTAACATTTTTTTTTTTTTTTGAAAGATATGCAAGTCTGATAATAGAAATAGATTGCACAGTGTGGAAGGGAGAAAAAAAGTGGGGGGGGGGGGGAATCCGAACCAAAATAGGGGTTTTGAGTTCTGATTGATCAATAGCCAAATGAAAGGTGTCAATTTACTTCGGTAAATGTACTTTATTATTAAATTTTTCTTGGAGGTTTCTGCAGAAGTGTCTTTTTTTATCAGCCATGCCTGTATTACACGCTTTCATCAATTTCATCCTAATAGTCGTTAAATGGGTGATTTGTAAAGTAAAAGGATATATGGAGGACATGTATAATATATATATATATATATATATATAAATTAAAAACTGTAGTTTTCTTTCTTAGGGCTCTTTATAGGCCGGGATATACGGTATATCGTCTTTGTCTTGAATTTCTCCTTGATAAATATATTTCAACAAATATATTTCAGTATTATACATATATAGTTCAACAAATATATACGTCGATAAATATATTTCTTTAGTTTTTTTCGTTGTCACATTACGTATTAAAATTATTCTACAACAATATTTGTAAATGCATTAATAATTTTGTCTTCATTATTACATCAAGATATTTTTATGTGTCTTATATAATACTTAAATGGTGCGTATGTGCAACTTGCATTTTTATTTTTAAGGTCTGTTTCTATTTCTTTTTGGCACACAGTTTACTCACGATTCTTATATCTTAAAAAAAATCCTCTTTTCGTAAATGGAAATCCTGCTTAAGTAGATAAAAACAAAAAGTAACATATAAGCTACTTGTGTCGAGGAGTAAGGAATAGTTAATCTCCTCAAGAGTGAATTTAAAAATTCGAACCTCTTAAGCAATACTTTGTTGATAAGCGTACCTAAAACTAACGTAAGAAAACCTTTCAAAGTACATATACTTTTTCATCCAAGGAGAAACTCTTCCACGGATTACCGGGAAAAAATAAATACTGAACAAAGGAGCTTAACAACGTAAGAATTACACAAGAGAAGTCTGAAAGAAGTTTTTCGACCTTCCAACTTATTATCAGATTATATTTCTACGAGCAGCAAACTGTTGCATGTAAAATTTTGAAACAAGCCGTGTGCGTGTTCGTAAAAATTCTATATTTATTCCTTCAGCGATTAAGTACACGCCAGATTTTCGATGTACGTACAAAAGAAAACACTTTCAGCATGCTGGGGAATGAATAGGCCATTCACATATTGTCTTACAAGTTTTAGATGCATGATTCTCATTGTGTATTATGCTCGTTGTGTTTCTATTTTAATCTTTACTTGATATTTTGGGATGGAGCGCCAATGTAATGCGTTTATTGATTCAAAATAAAACATCACTGAATGTTTTTCTCTTTGTCGTTCTTAAAATGTTCTTTTCTTTCATCGTTCGATCGTTGATTGCTCGAATAAACATGTTACTCACATGTTTAGATTTCCATACAAAGAAGCCAACAACAAATTAAATAGAAAAAAATTAGCCAAGATTCTATTAGAATTGCAGTAGTACCTGAGATACAAGTTTAATCTGTACCCTTGGACGAGCTCGTTAGTCGAAATAATCATATCTCGAATTAATCCCCCCCCCCTCATTGAAATGACTAAAATGCAAATAACATTTACCTGAACCAAATAAACTCTTCCAAATTTTATGTAAGGCGTCCCAAGAAGGTGGCAATACGCTTTAATTTTTTATCTATTACAGACAGGGCGATGTCAATTGAAAAATTGTTCAAAGTATGGTAGTAAAAAAAACACTGCGTTAAGAAAAAATACATCTCGTTAATTTTCAAAAAGTAACACTTTTTAAATTTGTATACGACCCCCGTACAAAAAACTTTCGATTAGTAAAATGTGCTCCATACACTAAATGAGGCAATGTACTAAATATGAGAATTATATATCCTAAAAAGTCTCAGCGATATGAAGGTAAATATTTGCTGACTTAAACCACTTTTCAATGGCTCTTAAAGGGGAAAAAAATTACGTCGGATTATCCCGATTAAGGTGTCGAACATAAATTACGAAAGTAAATAATTTTTTTGCACTCTTCCTAACTATAACCGTTTACATTTAAATTCGTAAATAGTCCTTGGCCATCTTTGTTTAAAGATATTTCTGGGTCATTTTATGATGGAAAAATGAAATTTTGTATTTCACAACTTAAGTGTATGGAACATATTTTACTAACTGGGAATTTTTTCGTACGAGAATTGTATGCAAATTGAAAAAGTGTTGCCTTTTGAAAAAAAAGAGAGGGATATTTTCTTATCGTAGTCTTTTTTTCCTACCTTGTCTTTGATATTTTTACAATTTACATTGACCATTTATCTCTAACAGATAAAGAATTAAAGCGTGCTGCACCTTTTAGGGACACCCTGTATATGCAAATACTATGAAAAAGAAAATCGATACGTATATAGGTAGAGGCATGCTTTAGTAAATTTTTCTTTCACTTCATTTTTGTTTAATAATATAACTTCGCACTTTTACTTAAGCCTTTAACGCGCAGTGATCCCGCTCTGGGAACACCAAAATCGGACGTTTTGACTGTTGCCAGTCACGAAGAATAGATTTGATTTCTAAAAATTGTTGCGGGTGACATAGCTCCACGAGAATCCTTTACTTTTTAACACGTCATTTCCCGTAAAGAAATGGTCAAGATTATTTTTAGCAGCACTGACATCTGCTGAAAAATGGAAGAATGCGAGAACATCTGGATAGATTGCCCAATGCTGAAAAAAGGGCATCCGTTGCCATCGCTCGACTTAACTACCAGCAAGATGGCGGACGATCGAAACGTTCATCGCGTGCCACAGATCTAGAGACCGTTTTTGACGACAGCTGGCTGTGCCGGGCACAGCCAGCTGTCGTCCGACGAGACGTTGTCGTCAGACGTTTCGATCGTCCGCCATCTTGCTGGTAGTTAAGTCGAGCGATGGCAACGGCTGCCCTTTTTCCAGCATTGGGAAAGGGTTGCGCCTCAAAGGGTTAAAGACGGGTCATATCCCGTATTCCGATTCGTATCGCAAATAAAAAAAAATGACTCTAATGATTGTTCGTATCACAAAAATCTTGCATGTTAGGACAGTATCTTAAGGTGACTGTATGACGGTTTTTCAACATACAACTAGTAAAATCGTTTGTGTTTGCTACTTAATATCACTGCTTTTGTTTTTAAGACCGTGAAAGTTTTAAAACTAATTTTTTAACAGAATGAAATATGTGAAGCGTTATTCTGAATAGCTTAAAAATGTTTTTGCATATTTTAATAATTTTCTTGTATAGTTAAAATAACAAAAGAATTTTTCTTACTAAATAACGAAATAGACTGCATAAATATTTTTTTTTTTTTTCATATATGAAAAACAGGCAAGTGTACTCAAACATGAATATTTTTTGTAGAAAATTTTTTCTATCAACGTCGTTCTTATAGAAAGATAAGAGACACTGGACTAATTTCTTAAAAGTTAATTTGTAATAAAATTTAAATTGTGCAATTTAATTATACTACTCCTATTAGCAATTTATTTATACTACTCCAATTGATTATACTACTCTTATTATGTTTTAAGATGTATCATTAAGTTTCTTTTATTTGTAAGTATGAAGATAACTTCCAAGACGCGAAAGTTAAAATAATTAATATTCTAATGATAATCGGTCTTCAAAACAATTTCTTTCATGAGGTGTAGAAAAATGTTGAATATTAATGAAATTTTACATTTTTAAAACTAGATATCTTTTTTGTGAAAAATATTTATCAACAATGCATCTTTATTTAATTAAATTTATTTACAATATTTCACCTCGCCCTTTCGACTCGAAGTGAGGTTGAATATACCATCTTTCAAATGTTTCAATTTCCCACAGGATTTTTCACGATTCTACAGAATAAAGCTCAGAAAACATTTTAAATAAGTGGCTTGAATGATACATTTGAAATATTTATTACGGAAATCAATGTAACTTACTAAATTAAATATGACCTCTACCGTCAACAAAAACTGCGAACTTTACAGATGCAAACTTAATTTAGCTTCATCATGATAACCACTTGCAAATAAATCTCTTTCAAAATGTGCATGCACATACATCTCCCTGTATCATTTTCAATAAAAAAATCATCGGTTGTTTGCATGGAACCCATAAAAGAATGCACCCTCATCGCACGTCTTTTGACACGCTTCGCTTGTCTCTAAGTTATTTTCCTGTACTGCCTCGGCGTATATTTGTTTTCCTTTCTCTTACAATATGATTATGTTATTATATCGGAAAGATAAAATAGATAATATCTTTAAATGAAATGTTTCCGAAAATTCAAATCCACCATTTCATAAAATAACTCTTTCTTTATCTCACTATCGAAGTCTATTTTCCTTTTGTAATACCATGCTTTATAGCAGCTTATCTCTCGCATAAATTGCTATTTCCCCCCTTCTATGATTCTCTAACGCAGGAGAGTCTAATTCTTTAATCACGGGAGATGCATCGTTGTTACCTATGGCTAACACTTCTGCGTTTAAGCGAGGATTATCTCCAGGTTTTATATGGGCTATGTGTGTTATTTATTTATTTTGACAGATAAGTAATTTCTTTGGATTTTCTCTTAAATCCCACTGCCTCCCAAAAGCGTGGATTATGGAATGAACTTGCTGTTTTTTACAGCAAATTTTTACGTTTTTATTTTCCCTCTTTAAGTTTGAAATTGACAAATAATACATTCGCTTACATAAATAAACTATGGTCCAATCAACATACTTTATTTTGGTTGAATAGAGCATGATATACAGTAGGTGGAAAAGATTATTAGGGACACTACCCAAATTCCTCTTTCATAAGTCTAAGGAAATTTTTGAGCATATGTTTGCTCCCGTAAATTTTTTTACTTACTCTTTGCTGCTGGTATCATTCTTCTTGTTTTTGGTAAGTGTTATACTGTCAAAAATAAAGAGATGGGCCTTTTACTCAAAAAGAACCACGTTTATTTACGGCACATAACGGACACATACAATGGAGTTGGAATTTACAATATGTTAGATGGCGGGTTCGCGAAACAACTTTCACAGGCCTAAAATCAGAGGAAAAGTTCCCTCTGAACTTCTCACTCTCTGAAGCCAATCTCTCTCACTTGAGCTGCCCATCTCGGCTCTGAGTTGGAATATCATGTGGATTTCGATCACGTGGGACGCTTGTAGAAAGTTTTGAGATTCCTCATGTCACTATAATGCCCAATTCTATGAAGAGCCGTTGAAATACTCAGGGATTTGTTCGTTCTATAACGTTAGAACTGCCCATTATCAGAAATCTATAAGCTTCTTATCGAATACTTTAAGAGACCACTCAGGTCAGGATCAAAGGTTATGGGAGAGATTAAAGTATTGAGGGGTAAAGAAAAAAGTAGCATCACACATATATCTATAAGTACTAATCGTTCATAATTATTTGGACAACGTCACAGTGTCAACCACGAAGTTAGACCTATAGGAGGTTACACATCCATTACAAAGTTGAATAACGTCATTCGCGCATACAGATGGCGCAATACCTCACTTGGTAACTGATGGGATAGCCATCGAATAGAAGACAATATTCACAAAATGTTTATTTACAATGGCGATGACACACAAACAGTATTTACATTTATTTCATGCACCGATAAACTTCAACAGAGTTCTAAACACTATCTCCAGAAGAAGCTGTTTACTACCCCAAATAGCAATTCCTTTTTAAATACTAAATGTACATGGTTTAAAAAATAAGAACTAAATTCGCTCCGAAGGATTTAAAATCGGGACAGGTTTGTCTTGATTTTAAATCTTTCGGAGCGAATTTAGCTCCTTTTTTAAGCATGTAAGAGCATGCCAATATAGATAAGATGCCACTATATTAAGAGATATTAATTTTTTTGCACAAATGAATAATATTTTTTTTCATACCTAACAAAAACTTCTGCACGATTATAATTAATTGTTAAAATATATGAATGAAAAGAATGTTTTGTAATGCATTCAAACTTGCTTCTAACGAGTGTGAAGGAACCGCGATTTTTATTTGTTATAACCGAGTGATTGTAAAAAACGGGTTCGTGAACAAGTCATAAAAATTCATATATATTTAACTATGTTACGTACTTTATTATTACTATTTCTTTAAATTCCTGTGTCGTGCAAAATAAGTTGGTTAATTTGCTTTGAACTGTCTTATTAACTGTCGTCATTTGCACCCCTGGCTTCGAAAAAAGTTTGAAGCTTTTCTGCTCTCTCAAAAGCCATTGAGTATGTTGGGAGCGGTTGAGGTTGAAATTATTCATATTCTTTTCATCGACTTCGAATTTTAAAGGAATTTTTCCATGGAAAGGTTAGCTGAACTGGAGGCCAATAGAAGTATAAACACCAAAATATTGCTCGCTAAACGCGTTTACTCGTTAAAAGCGAGTAATGCTCTCATAGACTTAACACTGTACCAACCAAGTATTTTCCAATTTCCTCGTTAAATCAGGGCTCGTTATAAACGAGTTCGACTATATATAAATACTGACCGGACCAGCACTTCCCAACCTTTTAACATTGTGCCCACCACCGCGCCCACACCCTCACATTCTCCATTCACCAGTTTTTTATTCTTGAACATTGAATATTTATTCACCTTTTCTTCAAAAGAATTTTATCGGTAAAGTTTGAAAAAAAAAATTCGGGCGTAAATAGATATGTATTTTGTAGTAAAAATAAGAATAGCTAAATAAAATGGATTTTTTAAAATACGCTTTATATCACTTTAGCCTATTTTTCTCGCTCCACCTTGCAAACGCCCTGCGCATTTCAAAAGGGGGGGGGAGCTATGTACCGGTTGGGAATCACTGGACTAGAATGCATAAAAATTAAGTTTGTTTTTAATTCTCTGAGAGTCTTGGAAATGGGTAAATAATGTAAACTTGTTTTCATTGTAAAATTTTATGCAGCTTTTAAATTATAAAAAATATAAAAAAATTTAATTATTAAGAATCCTAAATTACATACAAGCTTTAGTATCAAAACATATTTTACGATATTAGTGTTATAAATAATTTAAATTATAAATGCATCGCAGCGAAAACTGAAATGAAGTGGATGGGATTTTACGTCAGAGGCGCTTGCAGGATTAAAAATTAAAGCCCTCTGCCTTGGAGGCATTGACCACTACTAAGGCCGGAGTTGCTAGTCTCTTTATTATGGGGGCACCTAGTAGGTGGGCCAAACGTCGCCACCTATGAAGGGACGGACAGCCACACCCAACCGGGGATCGAACCCCGACCGCCGGGAGTCGAACTCGAAACCGTAGTACGATGTTTTACCCACCATACACTCTCGGGTAAACGATAAAGTATTTTTCAATAAAATTGTTTTTTTTTTCTGACTCTTTTTTTTTATTTATTAAGAACACAAAATTTAAGGAGTACACAATTTTCGGGCCCTTAAAATAAGTGGGCCGTGAACAAGTGCCCCGATTCTCCCGCCGATAAACAAGTCATGAGCAGGTCCAGTCTCTGTATGATTTATCTTTTTTGGTATAACATTACCTTAATTCAGACGCTTCGAGTCGCTTTAACCTAGCTTTTTATAATGAGAAACTCTTATAAAAGAATTTTTGAAGCGTCTGCGAAGTCTGCCGGCCATGTTTTGGCGACCTCAATTTTCCGACTCATCTCGTTCTGATTTAGCGGTTTTCTGCCTTCCAGTCGGCGCTTGACCTTCTTTCCTTTTTTTTTTTTTTTTCAAATTTAATCTTCACCGACGGAACAATTGTTCAGCGAAAGGGGGGAAAATGTAAACAAAACAAAAAGCTACAGGAAACGCCCTTGGATCACGTGAGTAAACAAAACCGGAAATCTAGGGAAAACCAAGCATATGTAATATATATTTGCTCGTTTTTAAGTCTGAAGTTTCCGTGAAATTTAGTCTCTTGAATCTAAATCGGATTTTTTATTTACGAGAAGGAAATCTGATTTAAGTTACTGAATTTTAAAATGGTTCTAGTTTCCTAGTATTTTCTTAAAATGGAGTTAATCAAATAGCTTACGAAAGAAGAAAATTTAAATTCATGCTTGCAGGATACGGATAAAATATTGGTGGCTGCGCAAGTTTGAAAAGGTAAATATTTTTGTTGTTTTAAAGTAGATTTTTTTTTTTTTAAATCTCTTTTTGTTTGCCTCGAATCTACGAATCTATGTCTAATAGTTTTTGGAACTCCAAGGTGACTGAAATATTATGAAGTAGAGATAACACATGTTCAAAAACCTTAGTGTGAGCAAGTACCTTTTAAACGGAGAAAAAAAAGAGGGATTATATCACATATTTCTATTTAAAATGTTAAATAAAAATGAAGTCTGTTTTCAGTTTTCTACCTACTGTTTTTAACCACCGCGCCCTTGAAAATTGGCTGTAATTAACCGTAATTAAGGGTAAAATCATTTTGTAATGAACTGAATTGAAAATGTATGCCGTAATCAACTGAATTTAGAGCAAATAAGTGACTTTTCTAATTAACCAAGCATCATTTGACCATTTTTAAAATCTGGCATTGACGATAATAAATTGAACAGCTCCAGATAATCTCGCAAAAAAAATGGGTGACATCGTAATTGCCTTAGGGCCTGGGTGTAAAATATCATGATAAAAAAAATCAAATTAATCGGATTTTTTAAATTTAAATCTGGTTTTTTAAAAATAAAGTCAGATTCTTAAAAAAATAATTAGATTAATAAATAAATAAGTTAACTGTTTTATATAAAAATATAGACAAATGGTGAATATACAGTTATTTATATTATAAATCTGTAAATAAAATATTTTTTTGCTATTCAAATAAAACACTTTTATGGCATGTCGATGATTTTAGAAGCACAGAAAAATTGACTGATTATATGCGGAGTTGATATTCAAATTTAAAAGAGGAGATTTCAAAAATAAAACTTTACAAAAATATTAATCACATGCAATAACAATAATAGTACTATGCACAACTTCTTTCAGCTTATGGGCCACAGAAATTTAAATGTGTTGTATCACAAGGGCCAATCAAGTAGTACATTCTTTTAACCTTACAGTGCCTAATTTTTTAAAAATGGGCTGAAAATAAAATTTTAACTTCATTTAAGACTTACTTATGCTAGGTAAAGTATTTTTAAAAAATGGAAAAGAAAACCTCAGCAAGTAGTTTTTCAGAAAAATTATGAAAAATGTTCAAATTCGAAAAATTAGAATGTCCACACTATAGCCCTGATAAAACAAAAGAAAATAATATACCCCAATTCCACTTTATTTAGTCCTGAAATACTATTTTAAAATAGTTTTAAATTTATTTTCATTTGGCAATAAAAAATATAAGCAATCAAAAATTCGACAAAAATTTGTTCAGTGAACTGGATGTACACGCTGTGAATTCAAGCTTATTTGCTCAAAAGATAATGTTGCTGTATATTTTTAAAAACTAAAATGTATTTCCCTGAGGCAGGGGCGCTGCCAGAAATTTTTCCTTGGGGGGGGGGATTACGACTACTGCAACTCACATATATGCATACATGTGTGTGATAAGGGAGTGAAGAATATACATTTTGTATGACAAAAAGTTCCTCATGGGGGGGGTTACGACCCCCCTAATCCCCCCCCTTGGCTACACCTCTGTCATAAGGTCTTATATTTATTTTAAATGCTTCCTATTTTAGACAAACACTAAAACATTTCTTTTTTATTACGGACAAATGAGTATGCAGCTCATTGGCTAGAGTATGCCTGTAGGATTAAGTAATGCCGTCTTAAAAACAATTAGGGGTGGACGCGAGACGATTTTTTGCAAGACGAGACAGAGATTTACAGCTTCTTTGTGAGACGAGACACGCATTTTTAACATTACGATATAGGGATTTTACGAGACGAGACGAAACTTTAAGGCTGTTTTGCGAGACGCGAGACTCCTATTTTTCATCTCGCGTCCATCCCTAAAAACAACATATTTTAGTCTAATTGATGCATGTAATGACAAAATTCCAAATACGTATTTATAGGTTAATTTGCAAATTAAAGTTCTTGGAAATATAAGGGCACACATTAAAGGCAATTAGGTGATTCCACAGTACTGCGAGCATTTATATCATGTCGTCAGCAAGATTGATCATAACTGAACAAAAAATTGATTTTGGTGAATAGTTTTTTTTTTCTTTCTTTCTTTTTTTTGTAAGTAGTATGCTACATTGTTAAAAAAAGAAAAAATGTTTACTTAATTCAATTTTTTTTTGTGCTGTTATGACTAATCGAATTTATTTTGAACCCATGACATAAATGCTCACAATAATGTGGAATCACCCAGCTATCAAATAAAAGTTTTTGAAACTATAATGGCACATACGAAAGTGAATATTAAATTATAGATGAATATTTTCTTGCGCCATGTTTACGACAGTTAAAAACAATTCTGAAATAATTAAATTTTCACAATTAATTCTTTTTCTTAAAAATTGAATTGATGAATTCTCAGTTCCCTGTGTTCTTTACGTCGAAGGACTTGGACTGAAGAAGTTCAAAACAATTTTTGAACGAAACGCGTATCCTTTTTCCTTTTACTTCTTATGTGTGTTTTTTACAAAGTTTTTTAATTACTTCATTGTTTCTCTGTTTAAGGCTGTGAATATTTTGTAAATTTTATTAAGTCTTCTAGGATTTAAAAAGAAAAAAATGAATTATTGATTATACTTTAACAATTTTTCTGGAAGTTACGTTGTATTTGGTGAAACACTCTTGTAAATGTTCTTGCCTCTAAGAGGAGAATAGAGCAGTAATACCTCGACCTACGCTATTCCGACTTACGCGATTTTCAATTTCGTCTATTCGTCAGACAAGTTGTTAGATTTTATGAAGCCTATCAAAGTAACTTCGGTTTGCGAAATTAATATAATAATGTTTGCTTAAGTTTTAGCGAAAACATCTCGTATATTGTGGGCAATATTAAGTTTTAAGAAATGTGAAAAATTTTTACAAAATCATTTAGCCTAATGGAATCGGGAAATAATGATAATTAGTAGAAGCTGATAAAATATTTAAACGCAAGTTAAACTCCTCAAGCTCAGGCAAATAATGTAAAATTCCTTGTTTTATAATTCGAAAATGTAGTAAAATATGCAAAATACTATTAAACAATTCTGTTTTATGTATTTTAAATAAATTTTAATTATTTAAACTTAAGTGAAACAATGTAATTAATTTTTGCCATCAATAATTTCATATCACTTCAGATTGTTAAGAAAGAGAAAGGTAAACAAAACAGTGATTTATATTCGAAAAATTCTACAAACCGCATACTTCTTTAGTTCCAGAGTGGACGAATTTCAGAGATTCAAATGTACAGGCATTCCTCTCTACTTTACGGTTTAACAAAAATATTACCGATATAGTTTAAAGTAAAAACACTAAATGTGCAGAAAAGCTTGCGGTAAAATAATTTTTTATTGTTTTTACTTCACTGACATTCATGAGTGTGTACAAAAAAAAAAAAAAAATGATGCTGCTTTTTTATCAGAATTTGTCAAAAAATTTAGATTAATGTAACGCAAAAAAAAAGAAAACCTACAAATAATTACCCTAAATACCTGATCTAGAAGCCCACAACTGTCTGTACAGCATCTTATTTACAAAAAAAAAAAAAAAAAAAAAAAAATCCAGAGCATTAAAAGATGACACCTTTATTAAAAGTGTGAGTTTTCAGCTGCCCACTCCGTGTCACGTGACACCCATCCAAGAAGTAGGTTAGTTCCTTTTCACGTGACCAAGTTCCACTGTGACTATTTAGGCCTCTTTTGCTGGAGCTATGAATATATTTGTAGCAGGGTTAACCCGGGGTTTTTCAACAAACCGGTACTGTATAAAGATAAAAGGTTTATGCAAAACCTTGAATTTTTTTTTTAAACTTTTTTTTTTTTTCGGATGACCGTTGACATACATTCCGTTATTATGTATGTTAAAAAGAATGTTTGCTGAAGCAACGCTCTAAATGTTATACATAAAAAAAAAAAGAAAATTAAAACACGTCTTTCATGAGTATTTTTCATTTTTCATATGTATAGTGTTTTATGAATAGATGATGAAAGTAATCTATTGCAGTATGAATGCTAAACGTTATCTTCTCTACAAATCATTATTTTGATTGCTTTCGAAAGTTTAGATTATAATTCTTTTCCTTCTTTTTTTATATTAACGGACTACAAAAAAGTGGCTTCGTTAGCGGAGTGTCGCGATAACCGGATTTATATATGCACAAAATCGGAACTTTAAAAAAAAAAGAAAAGAAAAAAAGGAAAAAAAAATGTCGCGATAACCGAGGTGAGGGGGAAAACTGGATCTCGGGATAACGAAGTCCTACTGCAATAACCACAATAATTTATTTAAGAACATGTTTTGTTCATTTCCATACTTTCGCAATTCTTTAATTTATTGAAAATTGAGTATTGTGGGCAACAACTCGATCCAAGCCAAGGCCGTAGCCAAGGGGGGGTTTTGGGGGTTCAAACCCCCCCCCGAAATTTTCAGTCACATAACTTACTGTTCGTAGAAAAAAAATTATCCCTTGTATCGCCAATTACGATTATTGCACTTCAGTTCATTCAAACCGCATGTAATTTTTTACTTGTGTTTCTCTGAGGATCGCAAAGTGATAAATTTCACTTAAATATGCTATCTATTAAACAATTCTGTTTTATGTATTTTAAATAAATTTTAATTATTTAAACTTAAGTGAAACAATGTAATTAATTTTTGCCATCAATAATTTCATATCACTTCAGATTGTTAAGAAAGAGAAATGTAAACAAAACAGTGATTTATATTCGAAAAATTCTACAAACAGCATACTTCTTTAGTTCCAGAGTGGACGAATTTCAGAGATTCAAATGTACAGGCATTCCTCTCTACTTTACGGTTTAACAAAAATATTACCGATATAGTTTAAAGTAAAAACACTAAATGTGCAGAAAAACTTTCGGTAAAATAATTTTTTATTGTTTTTACTTCACTGACATTCATGAGTGTACAAAAAAAAAAAAAAAAAAAATTTGATGCTGCTTTTTTATCAGAATTTGTCAAAAAATTTAGATTAATGTAACGCAAAAAAAAAAGAAAACCTACAAATAATTACCCTAAATACCTGATCTAGAAGCCCACAACTGTCTGTACAGCATCTTATTTACAAAAAAAAAAAAAAAAAAAAAAAAAAAAAAAAATCCAGAGCATTAAAAGATGACACCTTTATTAAAAGTGTGAGTTTTCAGCTGCCCACTCCGTGTCACGTGACACCCATCCAAGAAGTAGGTTAGTTCCTTTTCACGTGACCAAGTTCCACTGTGACTATTTAGGCCTCTTTTGCTGGAGCAATGAATATATTTGTAGCAGGGTTAACCCGGGGTTTTTCAACAAACCGGTACTGTATAAAGATAAAAGGTTTATGCAAAACCTTGAATTTTTTTTTTTAACTTTTTTTTTTTCGGATGACCGTTGACATACATTCCGTTATTATGTATGTTAAAAAGAATGTTTGCTGAAGCGACGTTCTAAATGTTATACATAAAAAAAAAAAAAAAAAAAAAAAAAAAAAAAAAAAAAGAAAATTAAAACACGTCTTTCGTGAGTATTTTTCATTTTTCATATGCATAGTGTTTTATGAATAGATGATGAAAGTAATCTATTGCAGTATGAATGCTAAACGTTCTCTTCTCTACAAATCATTATTTTGATTGCTTTCGAAAGTTTAGATTATAACTCTTTTCCTTCTTTTTTTATATTAACGGACTACAAAAAAGTGACTTCGTTAGCGGAGTGTCGCGCTAACCGGATTTATATATGCACAAAATCGGAACTTAAAAAAAAAAAAAGAAAGAAAAAAAAAAAAAGGAAAAAAAAAAAATGTCGCGATAACCGGGGTGAGGGGGAAAACCGGATCTCGGGATAACGAAGTCCTACTGCAATAACCACAATAATTTATTTAAGAACATGTTTTGTTCATTTCCATACTTTCGCAATTCTTTAATTTATTGAAAATTGAGTATTGTGGGCAACAACTCGATCCAAGCTAGTTGTGCACCCAAAGGGTATCGAGGCGATCGCCCTTCACCTGCGTGTACTTAAACCCACTGTTGAACCCATATTTAACCTGTTCGGTCTCATCGTTAAAAAGACGTAACGGAAAAGACTCTTCCTCCTTCCACCGATGATGCTTATCAGAATGGTTCATTGAACACTCCACCGGAGTCTGCCGATTGCGCAAGCGCAACTCTGGGCCCCAGCGGAAGGATGCTCAAAGATGCATTCTCAGAACCAACATAGGTCAAAGAAGAGTCTTCTCCGTTGCATCTATCTAATGAAGAGAGAGGACAGGCAGGGTGCGAATTGAACATTTTTTCCAGGGGGGGACATTTCGAAGAAAACATTCTTCAGGAAGGGACATTTGTAAAGAAAAAAAGGAGGGAAGGCGTAAAATGCTCCACTCACATAATATATTAGGTATTACATGACAAATATAGTCGCCAACATAACTGGGAAGGGACTTAAATTCAAACAAAAGTCGACCCCCGATTTTCTATGCACATATATTCCTGCCTATGTCGATTCTTTTTCTACCCTCAAATTCGGCTCGCGGCAGAGCAGCGCTTGTTCATTCATTTCGCAGTCTTAATTTGAAACCTGACCCCAGTTGCAGAATGAGAGGTGGCATCATTTTAATATATATCTATTTCAAGGTATGTTTGTAACTCGCTCCTTTGTCTAATAAACAAAAGAATTTCCATTCTCAATACTTAAAATCCTTAGGTACTGTTAAATTTGTAAGGACAGAGACTAATTTTAACATTTCTCCAGCAGGGGATAAATAGTGTCTCCGGCAGGGATCAATTAATATTTCTCTAGCCAGGGATATTATACTCATCAGCCGGGGACAATCCCCGGCACCCCCCCCCCCGTCAATTCGCACCCTGAGGACAGGCTAAACATGGGTTCTCGATTAAAAATGAAAGGTTAAAAGAAAATGAGCCATGTCTGATAATATGCTTTCTTCATACTCATCAATCCTCTTTTTAAACTTCGCTGAATGGGCCAGCGAGCCAAGCACACACTCGGAAAATATATTTTCGGTGTCTTTCTCAGAAATACATATTTGGAAGTGTGTCGAAATTCACTCTTTTCAGTGAAGAAATCCGATTTCGGGAGAGAGGAGTGGACTTTCAGTTATATCTGTCCTTGCGTACAGCCTTGCGACAACTGGTTCGTTTTGCTTCTATTGCAAGAAACAGAAAGTTCATTCATTTGATAGAAAGGACACAGTTCACGTCATAACACGAAATACGTCGTTTAGAGCTAACTTAGTTACTCTGGCGCCATTTCCGAAAATTCACTCCATGCAATTTAAATTCGCTTCAGAAGGAAGGGAACTCCTAACTATTAAGCATTTCTTAAAAAAATGACGGGACCTCCAAGAAGACATGGAGTCAAGAAGAACGTGCCACTACACGGCCTGGGCGGCATTTTCAAAATAAAGGGTGTCCCAGAATTTTCGCAAGATTTGAATTAAATCCGGGATCGAGGCAGACGAAATTTGGGTCCATTTTACGGCAATTTCACAATATTACAATCGATTAAAATGGTCCCCTTCAGAGTTATAATCGATTAAAACGGCCCCTTCACAAAAATACAATCGAATAAAATAATCCTTCATTGGCATTTCACCGCATGTTTTGTAAATTATTTTAAGAAAAAAATGTAAAATTTACAAAAATTGGTATGAAAACTCACAAAAACAAATGTAGAAATTCACAAAAATAAAGTTTTCGCAAAAATGGGACTCTTGAAAAAAATCTTGGATTGATCTCTGTAAATAGAAAAAAAAAATTTTTTTTCAATTGTATATCTTTTTCAATTGAAACATTTAGTATATAGGATAGGGTTATGTATGGAATAGCACATCGGGCAAATGACTTCCAGGGCTTTGCTGGCACATAACGCACTCTTTTGTCGAAATTTTCCAGAACCATTTCGAATAAATGTATCTGAATTTCGTTGATGCAGCATTCAGTCCTCCGCACATCCTTCTTCAATAAACAGGTGGATGTGGGCTTGTTGACATTGACCGTTGACTTCAAATAACTCCAAAGAAAGAAATCCAATGGTGTTAAATCACATGGTCGTTCTCATCAAAACCACTATGAATTAAACTTACTTTTTTTTCTTTTTTTGAAATGTTATTCAACAATGAAAACGCGTTGTTCTTTCGTATGGGGGTGCATTTTTACTAACCTTAAACTGTCGGCTGTCAAAATGTTTTCCTTTTTTGGTCCATAACAATAAATTAATCAATTTTCTATTTAATTCAAATCTTGGGTAATTTTTGGGATACCGCTGCCGATCCCGTGCCAGCACGTGACAGTCATGAGTGTAAACAAAATATCGTATTTTAGTTTTGTGAGTAACTAATTAGTTTTTTGAAAAACACACAATTAGAAATAAATATGTGAAATTTTTATTTGACATGAATAATTAACTATTAAAGACTACATATTCTGTACATGAAACTGACATAAGAAATTTGGCTTGTACTTTAATACGCAGAATTTGTTTTAAGCTGGCCCATTTATCAAACTTTTTGACCAAATTAATTTTTTTCTCTTTCTGGTCTTTCAGTTTTAAACGATGAAGAAATGGTTAATCTGACAAAAGTTCATTTCATTTGGAATTTCAGTTTGAATGAGATTTGGAACAATAGGAACTGTGTGAATTTTAACGAAAATGTCTTTTATTTCTTCCGCGTTTAAAGGTTTTCTTTGTCATTTTGCGAAAAATGAGACCATAAGTTTAAACCGTAATGCGAATCCGGAAATATATTGCATCACCTTTTTTTTTTTTTAACAGTATGCTTTACAATATCTAGTTCTGATATTAATAATCTTGTTCCATTAATGATATTGTTTGTGGAATCAAAACTTGCCCTGTCAGTTTTCATTAACATTATCTGTTTAATAATGAAATGTCGATCTATGATACATTATTTTAAATTAATGTAGATGTCGGAACCTGAAATTCCTCATACTTATGAAAAGTGCTACAAAGTATATGCTGAGGAATACTTTTAACATTTCAACCATATCGTTAAATCGTGATGAAATTGATTCATTTGCGAGCTCACAAAATATTATCTAATTGTCTTGAAAAGTAGTGAAATCCATTTTTTTTAATAATAAAAAAAGAGCTGAAATTATATACTGTTGGAACATTGAATCATTGTTCCTAAGCCACAAATGAAATTCAATTTATAGCTTTCTCGCCAGAAAAATATAATCTAATTAAAGTTGTTTTCTAACAGCATTGGGTGGGAAAAAATAACGTTCAATTTATTATGAGAACCGTATAGTTTTTTTGACTAATTTCGCTTGAAATACATCGACGCATTTTAGTGTCAAATTTAAATACGCTGTTTGGTATTCCCACAGCGTCAAATACATTTTCCACTTCCATTTGTTCAAGAAAATGTCTCGAACAATAGACTATTACAAATAAGAAAGTAGGTGAAAGTGAAACAATCGGGTCACTTCAGAATTTGATTGGATATAAACGAGCGCCTCCATCAAAGGAAACGTTAAAAAGAGAAATATTTATATCTGACAACAGTAATTTAAAAGACAAACATTGAATGCTAATTTTTGGTAGGTGTTGGCTGTGCTTGATGGTTCATAAGATAGTTGACATATAATACATAGAAGTGTTAGGAAAGAGGTAAACAACATGGATTTTTAAGTGCAGCACCGCGAAATACCCTAGGAGCAGTAAGTTTCTGGCCACGTTCAGCAAAGGGTGGAGAAATTTTTATTTTTTAAGTGCGAGCACTTGACCATCCGTCATTCGCCTCTACTAAGGCTCGAAATATTGACCATTTGATTATGGAGACATTCAATAGGCGGACGTTATTCCCTATGAAAGGACGGACAAGTTATATGGCCTAGCCGAGGATCGAACCCAGACCTAAGATGTGACAAAGTGTTTCTTTTTTTTTTTTAATGATTTTTGTGTTATGGCAAGCCTACACGAGGGGCATCAGCATACGGAGGAAGGGAAACCTTGGGGGAAGGACTTTTTACGCGTATTTACGTTACATCTGCAGAAAACCGCCCCAAATTCCAGACCATTAGAGACAGCCGTGCGGTAGGCCCGAACGAAAGACCTTCACACTTCAACCATTTACAGGGTTCAGTGTCTTATCCACTCGGCCATAGTGGGGCTGACAGAGTGGTCGACAGTCGCTAAATCACGTGGGTGGCAGGGTGATAAAATGGATTCATGTTTTCTTTTGAAAGCTATGAAATCCAAGTTTGCCAGATTCAGGAAGGTTTTGTGTTATTAAATTTACAAAAAAATTAAGAAACGCAAACGACATAAAATAACATTTAAATATTTAATGTGGCGATATTTAATTTAATTTTACTTTACTTTTTTTAAAAAACTATTTGAGTGTATACTTTCGATTGTCAGAGCCAAAGTCCAAAATTGAAGTTAATGTATAAATGAAAATTAATTAGAATACTTTCTAGTTTGTTTAAATGATTATACTTAGTTTATGAGTTGTTTAAGGATATTTTCTGATTCTGATTTTGAAAATCAATCTTTTAGCTGTTTATTAAAAATAAATAATTATTTTTTTATTACAGTTAAAAAGTAAATGTTTGCATAGTTTGACTGAAAATGACAATAAAAAAAATCATATTTTGAAAATTAATAACATCTGTCATGATATGTTCATATACATAGTTGAACTTTGGTTATAGTGACCTCGTTTAAAATGACAATTCGCTTACAACGTCAAGGTATTCTGTACTGTTTAATCACTGATTAACGACATAATGTACTGCAAAATGATGCGATCAACATAACGCTCGTTTATCACGTTGTTTGGATATAGTGACCTTGCTTAAAACGACAACTCGCTTACAACGTCGATAGTCTGTGCAGTTTAGCCTCTCATCCATAGACATCAAGTTTATGCATTCATTTCTTATGTCCCTCAGCTAGAGCGTCATCAGTAATCTGGTGCCTTTGCTGACGTTAAAACAGAGTTCAAATGCATATCGATATTTATCCATGAATGCATATTTAACCCCGATTGAAACGTACCAATTTAAAAAAAAAAAATCTCAAAGTCAAGTAATAAAACCAATGAATTACTTGACATAATCTATTGAAGCTTTTTGCAACGTTAATGTTTTCATTCAAAAGAATAACACCGCTTCCTTATTTTAGCATTAAATACGAAAGTTTCAATTTTTTGGCTTTTTTTATTTTAAATACCTGCATAATTGGGAGTTCATATGATTGTTTGTAGGGAGGAGGGACAAGCCGAAGGTCCTGACCCAACATGATACTATTATATTTGCCCCAATATAACCCAGCGCAGAATATAACGCGACCCTGAAATTTTTTATCAGGATAATTATAAAAATCCTATATTTTGGTCTCGAATTTAAAGTGAATCAAGTTTTTTACGTGAAATAATCCGTCAAAAAACATCAGTATATTTAGGCCAATATGGTATATTTTAGTGCTGAACCGCTTCTATACGATACCATCATTACGGTAATAAATATTGTTTTGGAGGGGCTCCAGCCCCTCATGCCCATCGGTATGAGCACTCATGTGCTCATAATTTACGTAAGTTTAGGCTTAGAAACTGAGTTGTTCTCATGGCCTCATCACGAATACCTTTACCAACGTAATACGAATCGGGCGCGGCGAGATCCCATGTGCTAATGTTCGTTTTTTCAACATTTGTACTGTAGCAAAGGAGAAAGGTGTTTTACAGGAGAGAATTTTCGTTTGAGCCGACGACAGTTTTATTTAGCTACAACGTGTGGAGAAGAATGGCATCGATTACAAAAAATATCGCTGAGTTTGGTATTTAAAAAAAAAATTAGAATCAGTACAAATAAAATGTGATTTTTTTTCTCTTTTTCAGTTAGTCTTTTCTAGGTTTAGCTTATCAATTTTAAAAGTACATATAGAAATATTCATTTGTAAAACTTAAAGTAATATTTAATGAAATTAATTCCTCCCCCCCTCTCCGCAACCGCTATTTTAGAATAAAATGAAACAAAATAGATGAAAAAGAATTTTCTAAAAAACAAAATTTTGCCTACAATACAAATAGATGTTTAAAAAAAAATGAACTTTACAAGAACGATTTTGATAACCATTCTATACACATGTACATTTCTTGCGTTAAAATTTTTGTCAACGCAAGTTTTTTTTATATGAGTTCAAAAACTTTTATATTTTTTTCTTCTTAAATGTGCCTGAAAAACTTCTGTGTTAGTTGTGATTCACAAATTCTTAGCAGTAAAATCCGGAAAAACCAGTAAAAGTGTTTTTATTACGGATATTAAATAAATTGCAGATCAAGCCATATTTAGAACTCTTAAACGTTATTCTTAAATAAGTAATCATATTACTACCAAAAGGCTTATCGTTTATTACTGCTGTAAAAGATTAAATTTGTTTTTTAAATTGAAAACTAAATATTATCTCAAAAAATAACATTGTAATTCACTTATAAGATAGTTACTTCTCCATTATTATATTTTAAATTATGCATATTACATCCTTCACTGCCTTAGCCTAAGGATATTAAACTACTGTTAAGCAACCATTACCTAAGTAGAAATCATTTTTCATGAAATTCTTTTTCTTATTTCATGAGGAAAATGAGACAAAATGGACAAAAAAGTATTTTCTGTCGTGCAGGAAATTGACTGTATGCATTTAAGCATATATATAGGGTGTTCCTAAAAGGTAGTAACACGCTTCAATTCTTTATCTATTTTTATTGGATAATTATTATTAGAGATAAGTTGGCAATGCAAATTGAAAAAACTTTCAAAATAAGGTAGGAAGAAGGATTATGTTAAGAAAAGATTCTTCTCGCATTTTTTTTTTTTTAATTTACATTTTTAAAATTTGTACACGACCCCCGTACAGAAAAATTCCCAATCATTAAAATGTTCCCCTTACATTAATGAAGTAATATACAAAATTTGAGACTTATATCTTAATAAATATCAGAGATATGAAGATAAATGGCTTACCATTGTGACTTAAACCCCTTTTCAATAGCTGTAGAAGGAGGGGAGGGGGATCAGATGATCGAATTTCAGGTAATGTGCAGAAATTGCAAAAGAAACTATTTTTTTCACTATAGCATTAAACTTTCACAATTCATGTATAGTCGCTGATCATCACCTGATGTCTCTTGAGACATTTCATGATGAAAAGCTGTGATTTTGTACTTCACCACATTAATCTACGAGGCACATTTTAGTAATACGGTTTTTTTTTTTTTTTTTTGTACGGGAGTTGTGTACAAATTTAAAAATTAACAAGAGGAACTTTTTCTTTAGCCTTTTTTCCTGCCTTATCTTCAACATTTTTTTTTCTATTTACATTGCCCACTTATCTCTAATAGATAAAGAATTAAAGCGTGCTACCACATTTTTGGGCCACTATGTGTATATATATGCATTTTTGCGTTCAATAAAACTTGTGACAATCATTGTTCTTAAAATAAAATTTCAGAGTTTTTTCCTTTTTTATATTCTAAAAAGGTTTTCTTTTAGATATTTAGGACGTAGTAATTTTAATAATAGTCAGTGAGAAGGTGTGATATTAAATATTCAGTAAATTGCCGATCAAATGACATTTAAAATTCAAATATATGAGCTCTAAATAAGAAATTCTATTACTTACATAAAGAAAAAGCTTTGACCGATATGACTGTTAAAGATATCTAAATTTTCTTCTTTAAGCGGAAATCAAATCATTATCTGAAGATGATAATCCCTTATAAGAAATTACTTTGCCAAACTAAGCAAGTTTAATTGCATAAATATTTCCGCATTACTATCACTTCTTTGATGTGGGGAAAAAAAAAAAAAAACGATCTTTTCTAATAATCAGAAGCTGAGTTTATATTTATGAAGGAAATGCCTAGCCAAAATGGTTTCTTTTCAGTTTGGTTTTGAAGAAATCATATACTTATAGTGTTTCAATAAACATTTTGGATAACTTTTTGAGCATAGTGGTATGAAAAATATACTACATATTCAAGTTTTTACATGGTCGTTATATGCCGGTATATTTTTGCTACCAACTGTTATTTAAAATCAATTACTTCAATTTATCAAATATAGACGGCAATAGTTCTCCATTACAGCAGATGATTTTCAGCATTGTTTGGAGACTGTCCTATTGTCGCTCACTTGTGCATTTGCCTCAATAAATAGATGCATTTTTCTTAAATTGTGATCGCTAAATGGATAAAGGTTTTTTATTGCATCAAGATAAGTTCACGGAACGGTTTGTACTTCCGATTTATTAATTTAATTACAATAATAAATGTGTTATGTTGTAAACATGAGGTGGTAATGCAGCCATACCATTTTGCGACTAAGCAAGTATCTACATTCAATCATGCAAACTTGAGAAAGTAGATAATAATGTATTATTAACTAAAATAAATGATATATATATATAATATAAAACCTTACAGGGGACCGTTTGTTAAAAATTAGAAAACATACACCCACTGGTAAAACAAATTTTTTAATTATATTACATGAGAGAAAACATTTTAAATTTAGCTCCGATTTTAGTCAAGTTAATGTACCTTGTTCTTGTATGTGTACAAAAGATGGATGGGTTGTCATGGAATTTAACCCAATGTATTGAACCCAGAATTTAAACCATTTGTTTTCAATATCGAAATGACGCGTTCAAATTTCATTGAAGTCAATCAATAGATTTTTTTAGACGAGTTGCCCTATGCTATTTGATACGAAATAACAGAAATAAAATCTTGTAATTCTTTGCATACATGCAGCGATTATAATGATATATTTTCTAGTTTTAAATTTATGTGCAATTTTCTTTGGCCATTTAAAGAATTTTTCGGCAAATTTACCCCTATCCATAGAATTTTGAATTTTATCAATAAAAACATTTGAAAATTTTTAGAAGAACGTTCATAGCTAGCTACCTGAATGCGCATGGTATTTTTACGAAAACTCAAAAATAACTTTTTCACAATGTTTTAGATGTGCAATCAATAGATCTTGACGATAGCTGATAATTGAAACGCAAACGAACGTTCTAGTTTCTCCGAGTTAAAATTTGTACTAAAAACATAACGAATTCTTTGATCCTTTAGCCTTATATGTCGCTGCAACATCAAACTGTATCCCCCCGATTTTGTTATCACCATTAATTTTTTTGAATTGTCTTCCACTACGGAAGCAAATTTAACGCGTATTCACGTCAACAAAAACAAATAAAAAAACTTGTTAATGTTGGTTTCCTACACGCACCATAAAGCATGTGATAGTTACAACTATCTCCTTACTATTAAAAACTTAGAAAATAAATGGGGTTAACGTTGCGTGTTTTGTAAGCATGAAGATACTATATATATTTCTCAGTGCAACATTACATTTCCTTAATTTTTTAAAAATTAACTACGATTGTTAAAAAAAAAAAAACAAAAGTCGCAACATGTAAATATTTAATTACTGATTGTTTCTTTTTTGGTCATAATAAATTACTCTGGAATTAAACATTTCTTTGCTTGGATATTAAAAACAATTTTTCAGATGTCCTTCCCGGACAATTTTATCCTGCTTCCTTCAACACAATTAGGACAAAGTATACAATTTCCGCTAAGCTTTTAGTAAACACATAAAACTGATTAAGCGGTTTCCCAGTGAAAATGGAAAGTTGTCAAACGACATTTGCTTCCCTTTCTTTAGAATGCGAAGTCTGTAAACTTCGGATGCATAAAACAGAAGGAATTTCTTTTTTCTCCCTTTCAATAACTGGCTGCTGTGCAGTATTTACGGATTAGATCTAAAATGAAAATACAGCTCACGTGGTTGATAGATAACTGATGCGCTGTGGTCATATTATTAAAAATAAACATTACACACAATATATAGGGTAAAATAAATAAAAACTTTGTGAAAAAAGAGACATAAAATGTTACTGACAACACGATCGTGTTATAAGTAACATTTTATGTGTTTTTTTCACAAAGTCTTTATTTATTTTATCGTTTAGCACCAGTATTTTGAGTGTTTTTTCGGTAATATAAAGGGTAGTCTGAGGTTTGAAAAAATCCGAATGCGTTTTTTTATTATTTAGAAATCTAAATTATAGCCACATTGATTTTTTTCACAAGTTCCATAGATGGCACTGGTTTTGCAAACAAAGAATCACGGATGTGCGATTGTCAGTTTTCATACTATGAGGTAAATTACTTTTATGCGTATTTTGATGTAGTTTTTTTTTTTAATTTTTGAGCTCGTCTTTTACTCGCAATTTTACAGATTTATGTTTTAAGGGTTTTCTGTACAGGAAGCTAACTTAATAGCTATCTCATTACTTTATGTTTCAAGTGATACAACTTTTGACCAAAATTGCAGGAAAGCAATTTTCATAGCTTCATCAAATGGCGCAAGAATCCGCATGCAGAGATTGGGTAAAGATCCGAATGCGGATCTTGCCCCTAATGCTTTGGGGTTGCATAGTTTCATTTGTTTGTTATTCTCTTGTTGTGTCAGGACCGGAGCTTTCCAATAACCATCATATTGTGCTAAGTTCTGGGCCTTCTAATGATGATGTCCATCTGGGACAGAAAAATCCGCCAGTTTCAGCCAGGCATGCATTTTATTTCATTTTAATTTTTTTTCCACTGATTCGTTTTGTAATTGCAGCATTTACGTTCATATCAGTTCCTTTTAACAATATGATAAGTTTTTTTACGCCCTTAGATTTGAGTATCTTTCAGTTCTTTAACAGCCAACTGTTCCCCCCCCCCATTTTGTAAGTTTCTCTAATTAAATATAACTAAGTGATTTTTTTCTTTTTGTCTATCTGTTTTTGTTAAGCTACGCTTACAATACGTACTTAAGAAGATTGTTATCATATTAAGTCAAAAATTTCCATGAAGTTCATAGCAAAAACAAATATATAAATAAATAAAGTAAAAAAAATAAAAAAATAAAGTGAAAAATTTAATTATATTCCACCAGTATTGATGGTGCTGATACTGCTGATAGCAGACAACCTCACAACCTGACAAATGATAATTCTGCAGCAAAGACAACTTAGCAAGTGGGTTTCATTTTGAATTTTGTGCATGTCCACCACCGCGGATCTTTACCCCATTAGATGGGGCAAAGATCCGCGGCCCAAAGACCTTTGATATTTGAACCGAAAATATCAAAGCCTGTAAAAGTCACTCTCAGTTTTTATGTATTATATTTTAGATAAAAGTAATCATTTAAGATGACAGGTAAAGGTCTACGCTATATTCTAATAAAAAGTTTAGGTTCATAACTTGTTGCAATTTTTCAGAAATGAGTTATTATTCAAAACTGCGAACCTTTGCCCCCACTTAGCCTATATATGTACACACACACTTATGCCCAAAATTAAACCTTTTACAGGCCAATGTTCCCAACTGGGAACATCAAATTACAAATTTATTCAAAAATGAAATTTGACTTGAAACAATTAGCAGATAAAGATATCTTGATATTTTGAAATAGAAGTTATAATTCAATCATGTATGGGGAAACAGGACAAAAAATCATGAAAACTGCCATCTTCATAAATATTTACAGACAGAGCTATCTTGATACACCCCCCACCCCCTTCAAATGTAATTCATATCTTTACTTAAATTTGAAAATAAATCTTTTATTCATTCCTCATATTTCACTTATTATTTAAACTACCCATCAGTGTATTCCGTTTTTGAAACCACTGTAAAAGTATAGTCAGAACTGACCCATGCTCCCAATTGGGAATACAGTAAAAATCGTATACAGTAATTGTTTTCCCCATTTAAATGACCAATATCCTTTAACGCATTACAAGACAAAATATGCATATCAAATATTAAAAATATACCTGGATCTTAATTCTGCCTGCAAAAAGTCCAGGTGACTAAAAAATGAGAATTTTTTGCAAAAAAATAGGTTTAATGCATAACAATTTAGTATATTCTAGTACTAAATGTTTTTAAGGCAGGAAATAGCAAAAATATTAGCACAGGATTTTAATGCAGGCTGATATGCAAATAAGACAGGGTTTGTTAAAAACCTGGGTTTTTTCAGAAAAAAATCAAACCACTGAGTTTTTTACAGGGTTTTTGAAGTTTTATCAGGGGTTTTCGAGTTTTATCTGTTTTTTTTTTTTTGGGGGGGGGGGGTTATCAGAGTTTTTTTTCAGAGGAAGAGATGGGGTTTCAGAATATTTGAAAAAAAAAATGTTGCTTATTACTAAATACAACTTAAAGCAAGTAATTGATTATAAAAATCAATTATAAATAAAAAATGGTTAAATTAATAGTAATAACTAATTACAATTATTAATCATACATGAAAAAACGTATAAATCAATAACAGTGACAACCCCAATAACGGTTTGCTCTTAGATAAATTGGCAATTGTAATAATTTTAACAGTGATATACAAGTGCTTAATTAGAACTTTTTAAACTAATGATTTTTTATAGTTAAAAAATCCTTATTTATTTTAATACAGATAGGCATAAAATTTTTCTCTAGAAAGTTTTTATGCCTATGTGAAGTCTTTCTGATTTTCCCCCCTTAGGTAGTGGTAGTGTGGGAGGAGGTAGGGAGCTGTTTATAAACTTTACAAGTGGTGAACTGATATTAAGAGATGTATTATCTACGTAATTAAAGTTGAAATTTTGAAAAAACCCAGCTGGGTTTTTTTAAGTGGGCTTTTTCGGAAAAACCCACCTGGTTTTTTTCGGGTTGGACAAAATCATAACAACCCTGAAATAAGAGCAGCATTGGTGAAAAAAGATTATCTCACAGCTCTTTATTTCTTCGCTAATGAGAGGTGTGGCCACCTCGTACAGCTATACAAGAGTCATATGCAGCTGTTATATTGTTAATGAGGCTATTGAACAATGATTGTGTCAGTCACCCCCATTATTCCAAAAGCGCCGATGTCAACACCTGAAGGGTCCTTTTAGAGAGTTGTCGATGCGCACTAGCTTTTCCTAAAGTATTCCACAAGTGTTGGTTCAGAGGTGTGGACAACCTCGCTGGCCACACACCATACGTGAATACCCTCTTCTTCCAGATAATTGTAACTTTAATTTTGGAAACCGTTATAGAGAACCCAGTACATAACGAACTCAGGATACAACGAAAGGAAATTTTGGTCCCTCCGTTTTAATATTGTAACGGCTCGGATACAGCGAACCTCCGGATACAGCAAACAAAACTTTTGGTCTCTTGAACTTCGTTTATGACCGGGATCGACTATATGTATATTCCCATAATCGTCCACTACACGATGCTAAAGCTAAAAAACTTCATTTTAAAACATTTCAGTACCGATACTTTCTTGGACATCCTGCATGTGTACTCGTTTTTCGAAATTACGCCATTCGAAATAGTTTCGCGCGGTGTTAAGTTATTATCTCATAAATTTGTATATCCAACGGAAAAATCACGGAAGAAGTGACCTAATTTGACACCTCTAGAATCTTATCTGTTTTCATCTCCGTGTATCGTTTTTGTTCTTTTCTGAAATTCCACGGGCGTATTTCAAAAATTTCGAAGCATTACGTTTTCTTCCACCCGTTTCCTTATTCGAGAGTATTCGAATTCCAGCACGATCTCCATATCAAATCACCTGTCCAGGCGAAAGCGGTCTGGCGTGTAGCAAAAACGTGAAAGCCATGCTGAAGGATCGAGCTTTAAAAAGATCCTTTAATGCATTGCAGAGGATATTCCAAAAATGATTTAAACTCGACCTCGGTTTCGTTCGAACGATGAACTGTTTATCTTATATGCAAACGAATTAATAAGGTTAAGTTTTATTAAAAAAAGTAAACGCTGTGCCGCTTGCTAAATTCCGTATGCATTAAAAGGCTATACATTTTAGTTTTATTTGCCTAAAAGGCTCCGGTTTTCTTTCGATCTTATTATACGTTAACGGGATTCGTCATGGTCGTGAACTAAGCTCTAAGTCAACTACTTTTTAGTGAAAAAATAAATAAATTATTAAAAGAAAAAAAATTGAATATACTTTCGAGAGTAGCTTGTGTAATGTGTATTAACCATAAAATCAAGACGTACTTTTGCAGTCTTTCTCCGTTTTGCCGAAAAATAAAGTGCTAAACAATTGCAAAATTGTAGTTTTTGTTTGAAAGTTGGAAGATTAGTTGGAAGTATGTATGTAGTATTATGAGTGTTTTCGATGACCAATTTCGATTTTTAGAGTCTTATTGGAAAGGTAAGTTTAACTTATTTTTAATAATTCTGGGCAGAAACTATTGTTTCCACATAAATTGAGTCAATCACAACTCCCGTGGAAAAAATAATAGGATTTAAATCAAACATTCCAGTTAAATATTACGTTCCATCAATAACATAAACATGTAATTGATTTTACGAGCTTCTTACACTCTTAATAATAGAATGCTTTGATTCATGTTTGGCCATGGTTTCGAATTCCACTAAGTGCATAATTTTGCTGCGACTTCAGCTACCGAAAGTGTTAGGCCAAACTAGAAACCGAATTATATCGTATTGCAATTGCATAATTGAACATAAACCTCAAATTTTTAGGAGTTCAGATTATATGAGGCCTCGGGACAGTAAAGGTTTATCGCCAACGTTGAAAAATTACGTAAAAATTACATTTTGCGTATACGCTCACAGAGTAACTTTTGAGATCGTAACGAATTTGTTGGTATATTTTGAATATTTACAAGAAATAAGATTAATTATTTTATGACACGTAATTAACAGCTTATGAAATGTAATGTAGAAATTTAGTAGCGGAGACACAATTATTAATATCCAGTATGTATATATATTATTTATTTTTTTAAAAATACCATACTGACTAAACCTGCTATTCCCCATTATTTTTATTTTTGCATTTCATTTAGTTCTAGCCTGTATTCTTTTACCAGATACTTTATTTCTGAGAGCTTCACACCTCCATTCTGTAAACAAACACAAATATAGTCTATTCAAGTCTATTGAAATTTTTAAATTGTAAATTTCTTATAGATCTTTTTTTACTTTGGCAACGACAGATCTCTTTTTCGTTAATCAAAAAATTATAGTATGATTTACGCGTGAAGTGGGGTAGTATAACTAGCAATTTAGGACCTAGAAACCACAAAAGGCCCAATTTGTTTCTCACGAAGTCCACTCAACAATGGCTCAATAACTTTTGTCCCGAACAGCTTATCAGATAGCAGAACGAGACCCTGATCAATCCGAAAAGACAGCGGCATCTTTAACCACCGTCGCGTTTTATCTCGGACGACATCAAGGCCAGCTTACTTCCTGGAGTGTTTAGTCACGTTAGACATTCGCCTCAAACTCAAAACGCCAAAAAACAAAAGAGCGAAAGACGACCATTACCTAGCACTGATGGCAGTGAAATAGCTTCTTAAGATCCTTATATTTCTCTCACACGACTGCAGCATTAAGGTGAGAGTGATGATCCAGTAACGAGGGTGCATTGTCTGTCAAAAGTGTCGTTCTGACTGCCATTTGCAGAGGTGTAATGTCCTGTGAAAAAGGTTTGACGCATATTACACGCCTGAGAAAAGCAAGATACAAGAAAGCTAAGTAGAAGACTCAAAACTGTAATAATAATAAACAAGCTGCTTTACAGCTTACTTTTAACTGGTTGGCATATTTTGATTTACTAAGGCAAATTACGCGAAGGAAAAAAAAAAGGCTGCGCACGAGTAATTTAAGCAGATAATTTAAAGGAAGAGGATTGATTACTGATTTAATAAAATTTAACAATAACAACAACGACAGCAAAAATGGAAAGATTTCATATCGAACGGATACTTGCGTCCTTCAGTTGTTAATCTTTTCCCAACTCATTTCTTTTTATGTTATCCTTAAGAACTTCTCTGTAGATCAGGTTTTTGAGATATACTCAGAGCTGGAAACAATACGTAAACGTATCTGGAGATTGCGCTTGCCAAATATTGGGAAAATGCCGGCTGATGACTCGCATCAGAAAAATTTGTTTTGAGCAACTTTTTGACACATTTGGATATGTACGGTGGTGTACCATACTGCATGAAGATAAGTAGAATGAAAAGGTTGGCAGTATAACATTGTATAGCACCATCTGGTGATGATTTTTAAACTATATTTTTCCATGGAAATCTTTCTCACATAAACTCATTAAGCTCTTCTGAAATTTTGGTGACATTCTGACATTAGTTTTCACTGTACACAGCTCTGAATGGAGAAATTTCAATTATGAACACTCTGCATCGCACCTTGAAATATCATGGATACCATCATGTGAAAGCAACGAACTGAATCGCAATTTATTGGATTTATTTCAATTCACTCACACAAAAATCATTTCTAAAATAGGTCAGTGTTGTATTTTTTTAATGTTGGAAAAATGTGATCGGTTTATTCAACTGCATAATATATCAAAACTCTGTTAACTCATTCAAAATATTTATTAGTGTAAATGATGAAATAAGGTAAAATATAAGAATGTGATTAATCATGTGTGTTTACGAGATTCTTTATCGTGTTTTATTGCTTGTAACCTTAAAATAAATTAAATATATATGAAAAAATATTCTTTTTAAGCTACAATTTTCAAAAGTTTTTAGCAAAATGTCACTTATCCCCCCCCTTCGTATTGCAATTTTTTATTCCAAACTTTATAAGTTTAAAAACAATATGCAAATTTGGTTCAATGCAATAAACATATTTTTTTCTAATATATATCTGTCTATTAATATACTGTTATTGAAAAAAAATTCTTGTACATAATGTATCTATTTAAATCAAGTAATATAACTTTCGGACTTTCAAGATATTGAAAATGAAACAATTTTTTGATTTGTGACCTTTGAACTGTTTTTCTTAAAAGGGAGTGGTTAGTTCCAGTATTACGTTCTTGCGTTCGTTCCTTATTTACAGGGCGTATTTCCTTCACGATTATCTTTTGTTATCTGAGGTGAAATAACAGAATTGAATTGGTTCTAGATTGGCCTGCCATGCAACTTTAAAGTAATTATTAATCCTGTTGTGCAATACTCACACTGAAGTTCGGGAATAAAATAATATGGGTTTTGGGAACTTGTTGCCCGAGAGACAAAAAGTGGTTAAAGCGAAAATGTGATCAAACATTCCTTTTTCCGTTTGCACGATGTTATAGTTAGTTTATTCCCATTAGTAAAATTCCCATTTGAAAATTTTCCTTTCTACCCGAAGACAAGAGGCAAATGACGTACCAATGCGAGAAAACCCTCAAAATGGAAATTTAATATTTTAAATGATGAAAAATAGCGCTCAATTGTTGTGTGTGTGTTTTTTTTTCCATAGAAACAAAGTTTTGTTTGTTTATTTATTTTATTTTTTATAACAGCAAAATAAATACGTTAAACTAAGTGACAACGCTGAATTTTCTTGCATTCCTAAAACATAACTAAAATCTTTCCTAAATTCACTTTCGACTTACACTTTGACTCTTACACTTTGTTATGAAGTGAAAATAATTCCAGAATTTCCAAAACATTAATTTTATTTAAAAACATTTTAACACTTTAACTCGCGGTGAGGACACAAAACTCTGACATTATGACTGTTTTGATGGAAGAATAATAAATTTGATTTCAATAAAGTACTTATGGATGGTAATGTTACACGAGTATCTTTCACTTAATAGCACATAATTCCCTTAAAAATTACGAATTATTTGTAAAACGGATGTTAGAATTAATTTTGCCATACTAGTACCTGCTAAAAGCTTTGATGAAAATGTATCGATACAGAAGAGTGACTGGATAGACTGCCCAAGTGACCCCCAACGCTGAAAAAATGCATCCGTTGTCATCACTCGATTAAAGTAGCACGAATATAGCGGTCGATCATATTAGGAATCGCGTGCCCCAGAGTTAAAGATTTTTTTTTTTTTTTGACACAGCTAGCAGTGCGGCTGCACAGCCAGCTGTGTCAAAAAAAGTTCTTTCAACATAAGTTCATGAACAAAAATAGTCCGTACACAAGTGCGGCAGTTGGCTATGCTTGCTGCCTTCCATGCAGAGTCCACAACATCTTTTACCGGGTAAAAAATTCAGCTCACCAGTTCTTTTTTAACTTTTTGATCCTGTCGCGTTGTTCCTTTGCGCGTTGTTCCATTGGTCCTCAGTGCATGTTCTTTATCAGACGGATTGGTCTAATTGAAGCAGCTGAGTTCTAGTCATTCTGGTAGGAAAGTTTCAATAATACAGCTTCGTCTTTCAAAGTCGGCATTAAGCATCAGCAAAAAGGAAAGACAGCATTTGCGCAGTGCCTGTTTTTTCCTTTTCTAAAACTCAACATTTGCATACATTGTGCAGAAGCTCTATATCTGCTAATAAAGTTTCATTAATGTTATAGCGCAAACTATTGATGACCTGTACAGATATTTTTGTTCAACAAATCACGAGGACATGATCTAAAGTATCTGTTGTCCAAATATAATGTCATGATGTCTCGCAGAATCTTTGAGTTGGAGAAATTTAATTTCGACCTATTGTAAAATTAGGGTTCCCGTATATTTTAAAAATTATAATTGAATGACTTTCTAACATATCTTTTTATTTTCTTTGCAGATGACTTCTGAATCATCCTCACAAGAGACACAACAATCAGAAACAGACAGTTCATCTTGTCGTCGCATACACAGCAACCAAATCATGCTAGATTTGCGTCAGCAAGTTCAGCACCAGGAGCGCATCATACGCAGTCTGGTGGCCGAAAGAGACAGCTTAACGAGGGAATTAGATTCCAGGCTGTTTTTGGTGGAAGCCCAACTGCGTCGAGAACAAAAGCATATCGAAGCCGTCTTTACCGAAAAGGAGCAATTGATTCAGTTCCAAGCGCTGCAGATACATTCACTGAAACAGCTTCTGTCACAGGCATCGCAAAACCAACTGCACTATCAACGGAATCACCGAGCTTCCAAACGCTCTCTGTCGAAGAGATATTCTGTGGCACTGGACGAATACATGAAAGACCACTGTGTTGTTTCCAGGGCACTGCCAGTAATGGTTCACGGAGAAAGCGATTCGCAATCCAACAAGCGCATGATGTGTAGTCGTGCAAGAAGCCTTCCCGAACTGCGATTCAAGGACATCGCAGAGAGCCACGGGCTATGCCAGGATGTGATACAGGATCAGTTAATGCACAACCCAAGTGCATCAACACAATGGTGCCACCTTCATCCAAGCCACGCTCTTAAAAAGGTTCCACTCAACATGGATAATTTAGGTATGACTTCTAAGCCGTGCTGCCGCACACTGTCGCACGATATTTTGGATGAAATATCCAGCAGAAGGTGGACATCCGACTGCGATTCTGAACATTCAGATTCTTTAGATTCCGGTATATCTAGTCCAAGCATTAAATCGAGAAACATGCACGAAATATTCGAACCTCAACATCGAGAATCGTTTGTTCTACAGGAAAAATCAAATATACACCACGCTAGAGCAAGTCCATTAAGTGAGAACCCCGGCGATAAATTGCATGATATTTTCGAGCCTGAATACCGCAATAACGGAGCACACGATTCAGAAAGCCACAAACCCCGAAGAAGCTCGTCCATCGGAAACTTCATCAATCGTACGTTTTCTTCGTCTTCTTCAACGGAGAAGATGAAGGACAACCAAGACGTGGCAGCGCGAAGGCACAGCTCCTTTTCTGGAACAGATGTGAAAAATTTGGAACCAGAAATCCCTGTCCAGAAAACTCGCCTAATCAATTCTACAAATAGGACTTTTGGAACCAATCACAGATCAGTTACGAAGCCGAGGGACATTAAATTTAGAAAACTGTTCAAGTTTAAAAGACGCACAGAGCCAGAACCAGTGAGCGGGGAAGACTACATGACTGTCTGATTTTATTTCTTTACAGAACGCAGTCCTAATGTTGATCATTTGGACAAGATATGAAGACTAAATTTTATTTTTGGTTTGCTCAATATAATTTTTTCAAGTACAATGATGCCTTTGTTATATGTATACATAACGATGCTTACTCCAGGATTATCGTCATTACTCTAAGTTTTTTTAAATTTTTTTGTATGGTACTTTGAGAAATTTCAAAACTACGTCATTACGTAAGTACATCGTTATGACAGACCTACGTCAATTAAAGCTACATTTTGAACACTGAATTTGAAACTTTGTTTTTGTATCTTTTAGTCAGTAAAAGTATCTCATGTAAGAAGCAAAAAATATATAAGTAAATCAAATGACTGCTTTAAACAGCAGGATATTTTTAAAACTATGAGTCAAAATTATCGGAAAATTTCACTCGGCAGTTGGAAGTGTTTGGCTGATACAAACAAGGTAATGCAAAACATGTACATTAATTGAAGACAAAATGCTTCGTTTTCTTTATCATAATAATTAATGCATGAAGAATATGAATAAGTTATGTAACAACCATAAAATATATTAAAATACTCGAGAAAGTTAATGGGACAGAATTTTGAATGTTTAAAATATATCTTTTCGATTTAGAACATTGAAACTAAAAAAAAAAAAAAAAAGTTCCCCTCTCCTTACATTTAGAATTGCAGTAGTTTTTTTGTAGAACTGCTCATGTGCTGAACTCATGTGTAGAACTGCTCATTTGCTGAAAAAAAAAGCTTCAATTTTGATTTCTTTCAAATTTGCATACTCAGAGCTTACGCATATATGATTATTTAAGGGATTTTATTTTTGGCATTTTAGAATGCCAGTTAAAATAATTCTGGTCAAACCTTGCTGCTAACACACATTTTGCCATAATGCTGTCACTTAATTTTACAAATGAGTAGCTTGCAGTATCTGATTTTTCTTGGTATCCAGGGTTTGTAAGGAGCTTAAAAATTTCAAAAATATTTCGTTACCAAACTATACTGAAATTTGCTAATATCTCAATATAGTTTTTCATTTTTGTATAAATAAATAACTGTAAATCGTATAAATAAACGATTGCCAAAATTATCTTCCCTTTGGAAGGAATGGCGTATGCCGAAAAAATTCTGGAGGAGCACAAGCTTACTGCGCACTCCTCTGAATCCGTCAATGTTTGGAAGTTATATGATATGTCTATGTTAGCCGAATTTATTTTTGGATTAATTGTCGAAAGAAATAACGTCTGTATTGGAACATTAAGCAGAAGAAGTATTTCCAATGTATTATAAGTAATTTCAATTGTCATCAAAATCGAATTCTTTGAAAATGTACATTTTTAACAGCTTATGAATGAATTTCGATCATTTTAAAAACTTGGTCTGGTTCTGAACCAAAAGAGTAAGCCAAGCTGCGAAAAATTATTCATAAAGAAACTGAAATAGCAAATTAAGTATTTAAGAATAATAAGAGACACACTTAGAAGTAACTGACTTTAGTTTCGAATTTGCGGTAGTATCATATATTGATATTTAAATATTGGGTCTTCCTAGGCTCGTGTTCTATTGCCATGAATATGTATCTGTTGCAACGAAATTTACATATGTTATTGACATGTACTATGCGATCTACCCTAAATAAAATGATGTTCGTGGTATTAATATATAAAAAATACACTTCCAAAGGAACTCTAAAGAATTTTAATACATTAAGCTCAATGGAAAGCTATCTTTTAAAATGTATTTTTTAGAGATGTTCAACTGTTTCAAATAGGACAAAATTAATAGAATTTTTTATATGTATAAAATAATGCTTTCTGTAGAAAAGAATGTAGTATTTATGGCTCTTTTACAGGGTCAAACAAAACAGGTAACGCTCCAAGGGCAAGGATTAAAGATACATTTTTGTGCCCTACTGGCTTTAACTTGGTCGCTTCTTGATTGCAAAGGTTCGACGAGAAAGATCCCCCCCCCTTCCTCCCCCTGTGGTCATCGTCGCACCCAGGCATGGGCTTTTAAAAGTTCCTGCCGTCATTCTGCGCAAGCATTGGGCCACAATAAGAGCATTCAAAGACGCAGCGAGATAGAATGAGAATCGTTGTCCTGGAATCTTTGCAAAGATGATGCAGCGAACAAGCTAACAGTGTAAAGTAATTAAAAAACTTTGTAAAAAACACACATAAGAAGTAAAAGGAAAAAGGATACGCGTTTCGTTCAAAAATTGTTTTGAACTAATAGATACAAAGTTTTTTAATTACTTTATCGTTTATACAAAGTTTTTTAATTACTTTATCGTTTAACACCAGTATTTTGAGTGTTTTTTCAAGCTAACAGTGTGTTAATCAGTAATGTAAGCAGGTCCGCATCTAGAGTTTGGCAAAAAGGAAACACTCCCCGGGGCCATACTGAAAGGCTTCAAAATCATTTACCGTTCCAAAATGGAGGCGCCACCTTTAAGGTCTGCTCAAGATGGCGTAAACTCTAGTTGCAGCACTGAATGTAAGCACTGTAAGTTAGATAAGATCATTGAAAAATATTTTATAATCAATGGATTTAGCATGAGTTTTGCAAATGTCGTATTTTAAACGAATCAAAGTAAAAAATCAGCTATTGTAGTAATATGCATGAATCCGCTGGCGGATCTACTGCTTTAAGTTTTGTGATTATACATATTTGAGAAATATTTTTTAATATATAAGTGTGTCTGTATTCATTGATGAAATAAAAGTATTTAATAATGAAATTTCAGAGCTATTTCTTTGTCCCCAGCCCCTCCCCCTTATACTATGTGATTTAAAAACTTAAAAAAGGCATGAGTACTTGAAATAATAAAGATGAACTGTTTATTTTGCTGCATTTAAAATCACATTAGCAAAAGCAAATGAGATGTAGCCTTTATTCACTGGGTACACTACTTAATCTCTGAAATTAAAAGGCTACCCGATATTTCAAAACCAACTTGTCGTACATTGCGGCTAATAACCCACACTTATAATTTCAGGCTACATTTTTTAATTTTTATGTATATCCTCTGCATAACGTTTACCTTTCACTTTAGGAACCACCCATGTAGCGAATAATACGGTGAAATTGATGAAAGAATGTAGCAGAGACATGGTAGGTATTCCAATTGCATTAACACCATCAGTTCAACCTTCGGGTGTGTGTATCAATAAATCATCCACAGGAATTTTGAAACGGCATTGGTAAACATTAAAACAGATGTTAGCGGCTAAATGCGCTATGCCAGTCCAGAAAAAGTCTGAGTGGATTATAAAAGTACTATAAATGAAAATAAATATTTAAAGTACTCATTATACGTTAAGTGCTCATGCTTTAGGCTGCAGCTGCAGAATCACTTTTAGGTTAATTTAGGTGCAGTATAGGGGAAAATATCCATTTTTAATGCTGAATAACATACAGACAAGACATAACAAAATAAAAAGTATTGGTGTACATTGATAAATTTTCTCTATTATTGTATATGGTAAATTTTTGTCACAAGAAGTCATCTTAAAACAGATCTCTACATTTTAAAACTTTACAATCTATCCTTTCAATACTTATATTCAAATCCAGTGAGTTAAAAAAAGAAAGAACTAAATATAAATTTTTAATAATTTCAAATAAATAGTAAATATTTGATAAAGCATTCTAAAACAGGTCTCTGAATAATATTTTTATTTCAAAGAATAGCTTGTAAAAGTTCATAGACAATGGAAAGTCCTTTCATCTCTTCACCTTGTATAGTGTCCAAATTATGACAAACTTAACATATCTTACAGAATAAATAGTTTAAAAAACAAACTGAAATATAATTTATGGTTAGATACATGCTAAAAGAAAAAATGTTTAGTGTTCAGAGATTGCATTGCAAAATAAGCTGAGGTAATGAAAACTACTACAAAGTACTGTATACAAACACCCACATAAGGTTTCATATAATTCTTACAGGTTTACTAGTTAAGAATGTATAATCCTTTCTTTTTTTTCTTCTTCAAGTCCCTGACATAATAATTTTTTTCATTTTGATTCATTCTATTTTTTTTTCTTTTTCTCAAAGGTAGCATGATTTACACATGATTATAATGATAAAAATGCTTACATAATTTATTAATTATAATTAATTTCTCAGTTCTGTTATTATAATGTAATTTATTTTTAAAAATAGTTTAGCATATTTTAAATATTCAAAACTGAATTGAAAACTTGCTTTAGTTAAATGATTTTTATTAAGTAGCTACTAATACAAATACATAATCTTAAATTTAAAATACAGCCGACGAAACCTCCCTTTCTTGCGAAACTACATTACTATTATGCTATACTCAAACAGCAAAAAGTAGGTTATGATAGAGATTTTAATGAATGATTACTAATATAATCCAATTTTGAAATAATTATGCTTAATTTTTTATACGATTATCTATACTAGTATGTCATGATTAATTAAACTGCAGGTGTTTATTTCCAACTTTTGAATATTTATTAATATTATTTAATCAAGGTGTGCACATTAAACATTTTTACTTCCTTGTACGGAGTATAAGGAAGTAATGTGATCCCGAAAAATTTCGGGGGTCAAATTTCGACGAAAAAACCGATTTTGATTACCTCTAAATTTTATTTTAAGAATTTTTTCGATGCATCTCATCGTACGCTAGCATGCACGATCATATAAATGTGTCTGCAACCAGGCCCGTCCTTAGAAATTTGGCGGCCCTAGGCAAAGTCGAAGTAGGCAGCCCTGGTCAAAATCAAGATAGGCGGCCCTGTACACATTTTCAAACATTAATGCCTCCATACACACATACGTACATATACATAAATGCATTGATACATGTATAATAGGTTAACTCATTGTGAAAAAATATTCACACACAGCGGCACACAGTTTGGAAACCTCTGATTTATGCAATATTTTTTTTTTTTTTGCTTATTTAAGTTATCTTGGTTAGGACCAATATAAAATACGATTGTTAAGCTTTAGTTTAGTAAACCAGTTCTTGATTCCTTTAGGACACATTAGTAAAAAAGAAGTATACCTTTCTAAAAATAGCTAATTTACAGTTGATCGTGAATTGGCAAAAATGATTATTTGCTTGTTTGTTTTTAGGGTTTATACCAGTCAATCGTGTTAGTGCAATGGATTAGTGTAATATCAGTCAATGGAAGAATCTTCTGCTGGTTGGTGAAGACTCGTTCCCAGAAATAATATGAACTATTGGCTTTTATATTTACTCAGCTGAAGAATCAAAAACCAAATAATGCATTAAATCTTCTTCAGAAGATTGTTTAGTGGCATATTTTATAACGGGATTTTTCGGGCCTTTTTATTTGCAAATTCATCAATTAACTCCGTGTAATTGAGTGCTTTCTTTAGATGACCATTAGCGTATCATTAACAACTTTTTGAACAGGCGTTATCTATTTTGAGTATCTGTGTGATGTACCGACAAAAGAAACCCCGATTAAAAAAATTGTGAAGGATGCAAATTATTTCGAGATCGTTAAAGAAGTTCCTTTTAAGAATCAGTCATTAGCGGCCCTAGTCAAAAACTGGGAACGGTTAAAAAAAAAAAAACCATGCATTTTGATTTTTATTGAAAATTATTTGATCGGCGGCCCTAGGTTCGCCTAATGGTAAAGCCGGCCCTGTCTGCAACCCATTTTGACCAACGGCAAGCCTATTTTGATCAGTTTTTCCATGCCGTCTGTATGTACGTATGTAACTCGCATATCTCAAAAACTATTGGTCGTAGAATGCTGAAATTTTATATTTAGGATTGTTGTAACCTCTAGTTGTGCACCTCCCCTTTTGGTCCCAATTTAGTGTATAGTTTATCTACAGAATCGCCCAAAAGATTCGAAATACAGTACCCTCTATGGACCGAAATTCATGAAACTCGCATATCTCAAAAACTATTAGACGTAGAATGTCAAAACTTTATATTTGGGATTGCAGTAACATCTAGTTGTGCACCGCCCCTTTCGACTGGATAGTTTATCTACAGGGCCGTCCAAAATATTCGAAATACATTACGCTTATGGGCCGAAATTCATTAAAGCGTATTTTAGAGGTATTAGGCTACTTCAAACGACTTAGAAGTAATATATGCTGTTAAGGGTTAGAAAATGAATTTCTCCATCGAAAAAGTGTCTTTATCATTTATACTTCTGCTACAGGAACACTCAAAAGATTTCCAATACATTACGGTCAATGGTAATTTTAGGGACATTCATCCATTTCAGGCGCAAGACCATCCTACCCTACAGTTAGGTAATGGTCAGACCACGGTCACGTGCTTCCCTCAAGAATTACGCCAAAAGTTGCCAAGCTCGACGACTTTTGGTGTACGAATTTAACTCTCAAATCTCAAACTATTAGTCGTAGAATGTTGAAATTTCATATATAAAAGGGTGTCTACCAGTCAGGAAAGTCAAGAAAATGCAAAAAAGGTCTGGAAAATTCACCAAAAACAATAAATTCTCCTCCGTAAAAAAAATTAAGTTTTTTCTTCCGTTTTCAACATCAGACTCCAAAGGATAAAAGATACTGATAAGGGTAATTAATTTATGTTTAGTAAGAAAAAATGGATCAGAATGTTTGTGGGATATGTAATGCTTTCAGTTCTACATTCTGCAGTGAATTTCTTATGACATGAGGGTCAAAAGCTGTTTGTCTATGATCAGCCATAGAATTTCTTTCTGGATAAAAATTGCAGTAGACCCAAAGCTAAATATTTTTATTCAAGATATTAGAACATTAGACACAGATTCTAGAAAATCACATAAATATCCCAGTAGTGCAAGCAGTATTGGTTAAATCTGAACCAACCAGATTCTTACGTAATACTTTTTTACTGATGTATCTTACTTAACATGCAAACTTGTAGTGGTTATTTTCTATCTAACTGCATGAATTGTATTACAGTTAAAAATCGATTTCAAGCTAGTTATAGCAAAATATTAATTATAAAAAGTGGGAGTTTCTATTTAGAGATTTCCCAAAATAAAATGTGTAGGTGGTCTGGAATTTATTTTATCGAGAGCTTCCACAAAAGTCTGGAAAAGTCAGGAAATTGACTTTTAGAAATTCAGTAGACACCCTGTATAAGATTGCTGTAACATCTGTCGATTTCTGATTCCAATCTACTGGAGAGAGAGTTTATTTACAGGACCTCCCAAAAAATTTTCAATACATTAACGCCTATGGACATCTTCAATATATTACATCTACAGTCAGTTATTGTTCGGTCCATGGCCAAAATCTCGCCATTTGTCGTCGACCTTGGTGGGTTTTGCCGGAATATCGCCAAAAATTATTTTGCATTTTGCATAACTCTAAAATTTTTAACTGTAGAATTTTGAAATATCTAACTGCGCATCTCTTTTTTGATTGCAATCGACTGGGTAATTTATTTACAGGGTCAGCCAAATGAATTAAAATACAGGTATATGGATACATTCAATTCATATAAGTCTGTGGTCAATGACTACTTTGGCTATCCCCCAAATCTCGCAAACTATCTCAAGTTTGTCAGTTTTTAGTGAAATATCGCCAAAATAAGCGTCAGAAGGAAATCTTTCAAATTGAACCCAGCTTGGTGATATTGGAAATATTTGGCTAGAAATTGCTAAACCTTACTATTACTGCAGTATTTCATCTCTTTCAAACAAAATAAGTTTAGATGAAGTGGGGAAAATATTTTTGATTTAATAGACGTACAAGGAAGTCACGTGTTGTTTACATCAGATTTTTTTATTTTAGTTATTACTTTCCGAACATGTACCATGCAAGGAAAGTATTGTAATCATGAAAAAATTCGACTTCGAGATTTTGGTGTATTTACATGTTTTGAGGTCTTCTGAATTCATTTATGCTATTTTTACGAGATGTATGTATGTATGTATGTATGTAAATGAACACGATAGCTCCTAAATGGGGCATTCGATTGAGCTCAAATTGAGTATATATGTTATAAACCACAATCGTATGGCCGGTATTGGTTATATATGTTTGAATTATTCATCGATTAAAATTTATTTAAATGCTTGGTAATGATCTTAATCGTAAGTGTTCGGAAAGTCGAGTGGAGTTTAATTTTTCTCAAGATTTTTTGCTTTAAATAAACCACCAATTTTTTATGAAATAGTCACTTGGAAAAAGTAATCTTAGCAGAAAATATGTATAAATAGAAAGAAAAGAAAATAATAAACAAATTCCAGTCACTTTTAAAAGCATTTTATTCAATAATAATTACAAAATGGCACTTAAAAATATTTTTATTTACATTACAGGAGATATTACTTTCCTACGATCTGTTGAGGAAATGCAATGAAATAAAAGCTGCACTTACTTAAAAATATAATCAAGGTATATAACTTAATTAAGAGATTTCTTAATATGAGATTAAAAGGTCATATTAAGAAAGTATAAATACAATAAATTTGCAAGTCTTTAAAATTGAATTAAGCACTTTCAAAATCACCTCAAACTGAATTTTGGTGTTCTGAAAAAATTATTTTTTGAACTTAAAAATTTCATTCTGTGGAACATGCTATGGCTGTGTTAGTAGTATGGAAATTTCATGGAGTTACTCTCATAGAGATATGAAACAATATTTTTTCTTTTTGTGTGTGTGTGTGTGTGCATGCATCTTAAATTATTAACATGAGAAAAAACAACAAATAGTATTATTTTGTATATTTCAACTAATCTTAGACTTGTATATTAGATATAAAAGAGTAACACATTTACATAACCAATAATTAAATGTCAATGCCCATTTCTTCTGTATCACGGATCAGATCTATACTTCTGTCTAGTGCAAATGTACACAATAGAATTAATAGTATTTGAACATAAAAAGGCACATTTAAAAACACAGGTAATGTGTTACTATTATGTACAAATTTCATTTTCTCAATAATCTCTGGACAATAAATTAAAAAAAAAAATATATATGCAACTGGTTTAAATTGAAGTATTGAAAATGACCCTTTATTTATTCCTTTTCAAAAAAAAAAAAAGAACCCTGGAAATATATACACAGCTATACTGTAATAGTTATGAATATTGCTTGAAAATGATCATCGCACATAAGTTATGGCATGGTGATTAGTTGTGACAAGAAGAAAAAACTAACTCATAACATATTGATTTGAACCGTTTTCTTCTTCAAACTTGTAAAATTTAATTTTTGAGAGCACCATTGAAATTTTTTAAGCTTTTGCTTGTCTAAAATTCTGTGCTTATGAGAATGAAAAATTTTGTGCAAAATATTGTTTCCTTGCAGAATGCTGGACGCAAAAGAGGGGATTTTCTGCTGTGGCATCTTACAGGTTAAATTTGGGTTCAAAGAGAAGGGGGGGGGGGAAGAGGGTTTAAAAAACATCACCCTTTTTTGCACATACGCAACCATCCCAAAGGGTTGTAAAGCACAAGTCTAAAATGGCAAAAACAACAACTGATCACAGTGATGAATTTTGAGCAAGGTAACAATAAACTTTGTAGGATGAATTGATAACACAGGTGGCATAAAATGGTTATGAAAACAGGCATTTTTTTAATTTGTAGGCTGTTCAACTGTTACTAATAATGTTAAGCATTCAACCTTTTTGTGCTACTTTATGCAATGCACATTCATCACCTCCACATTTGAAAATATTTTATGTAATTATAGTATTTTTAAATGCAAAAATATTAATTAAAGAGCTGTCTTTCCCATAATGGTGGGGTAAAATTGGTAGTAGATTAAAAATAGTTATAAAAAACCTGGAAGAGAAATGAATGCACATTGTTGAATTTTATTTCTTTCTGATCATGACTCCCAAATAATTCGAATTAAAAAAATATAACAGCCAGGACTGTTAGACTAAGGCCCTAGACAAACATTATATTCTGACATTACATTATTCTAGGATAAAGTGCAGTAAGTATACTTCTTTTTTATCAAAAATATAAATAGTTAGTTTTAAAATTATTTTTCTTTTTTTAGACAGTGTTCAGATATTAGGTGCAACATTTATACTCATTAAAAAGTTTGTTAGTTGCATTTGGCAACATAATACAGAGTGATTACAAAGAATTTTGCTATAGAATGAATATCCCATCTTGGAAAGGCAATATCTTTTAAATATTATGAGATAGGGTTCCATTCCACACACTACTTCAAGTAAGAAGCAATTAAGTTTTATTTATTTATTCTTTTTTTGCAAGAGGTGCAATGAAGCTCTTTATCAGTGGGCCACAAGAAGCCCCGACTTAAAACCCTCCGATTATTTCCTTTTGAGCTACATAAAAA
The DNA here is from genome assembly GCA_038373885.1 of Cheiracanthium punctorium. Taxonomy (NCBI): domain Eukaryota; kingdom Metazoa; phylum Arthropoda; class Arachnida; order Araneae; family Cheiracanthiidae; genus Cheiracanthium; species Cheiracanthium punctorium. The sequence continues at coordinate 155,841 of JAWZYV010019740.1, read as the reverse complement.
GTGTTTCTACTGCCTCTACCAGCTAATATTGTTGAACTGAAAAAGAGGATAACAGCAGCCACTGAAACTGTAACACCAGACATGCTGAAAAAAGTATGGGGTGAATTCTGCTAGAGAATGGATATCATTCATGCTTTTAGTGTGGTCACATTGAACATTTATAACATTATACTAATAGTAACTTTACAATGCAACTTTTTCAATTTCTTTTTCCCAAAATAAACATATCTTCTGTAGTTTTGTTAATAATAGACTTTCAATGTTTGGATAATCATTTGAAATCACTATTAACTAAGCCTAATTGTACACCCATTTTATCCCACCAAGCTAAACTATAAATAGAAAGGAAAGTATAATTTTTTTTTTTTTTTTTTTTTTTTTTCCCCCTGAAAATAAGCTGATAACCTTTTCTAAACTCTAAATAATAAGACTTCTTAGATTTTCAGGAATGTATTAGTTTCTTGAAAGTTGTTGGGTGACACAATAAAAGAACACGATTCAATAAGCAAATAAAGGCTAATATTATGTTATAAAATGCAACTAATAAACTTTTTAATGAGCACAAATATTGGCAACTAATGTTTGAAAATATAGGCTAAAAAAGAAATATAATTTAAAGACAAATTATTTATGTTTTTGATCAAAAAGAACTTCATATCCATTTCAGACCATTTTATTATCTCTAATTTATTAGTGTAGCTGCTTTTTGTACTTACTTTTATTAAAAAGTATCATACAACAAATAAGCAATAACTACAGCAAAAACTAATACAAGCTAAATTCTAATTGCAGAAGCTTTGCATAGATGTAATTGAGGCACATTTTGTTTTGCCCAAACAGATGTACATGAGGCAATTATCAAATTACTAAATCTTTATACTCTACTAGCTGCATAGATCAGAAATGCATGGGTGTATTACAGGTTTTAAGGCATAACTTACAAAAAAAAAAAAAAAAAAAAAAACTCGGATGATATTCACTAGCCTAGTCCTGTTTAAAGAATAGGAATGAGGCTTTTTTGATCTAGTCTGTTCTTTGCACAGGAATGAAGCTTATTTCCACAATCACAAATGCATAAAGTACATATGAATTTTAAAAAATATTAGTCGGCATATATGTGTTCTTCTTTTAACAAAACGTGTGACAATTCATATTCAATTACATTCTATCACTGAGTCACTTCTTGATTACGAAGTTCAAAGACTTGGGAGGAAAAGGTGGGGGAGGAAGAAGATAGGTGTTGCCCCTATTTATGCTTATAAGCTATATATGGTTAAAAACCTCATTTTGTTTGCACAAATAAAAGGTGTCTCAAAATGACTAGACATGTTTTAAATAGCATTCATTTTTTTGGTTGAATATAGAATATTCATTTTTGACAACTCGCATAAAAAGGTATTGAGGTTGGTCATACTGAATTACATGATAAGCAACCCATAGAAAAAGTAAACATTCACAAGAAATAGACCTTGGTTGAGTTATCTCATGTTGCAGTGATGTGATTTGGCCGCCAAGATAGTATGATTTGATGATAGACTTTTTAGTAGGGAGTTTCCTGAGAGGGTAAGTGTATGCCTTTGATTTGCAGATCAGTCTGGAGCTCAAGAAATAAGATGCACCATGAATGAAACTAAATTAATTTACAATAATGCTTTTGAAAATTCATCAAAATAAAAAATGTTTGCATAGAGTCAAAGCAGCTATTTATCAGACATTTTGTGTTCCATACATAACTTCCTTGTTCGTACTTTATATTGAAATAAAAACATTTCTACTTTTTAAATATGTCTTATTAATAAAAAATGTCAGGTCCTTTTGAAAAATCTTCCATAAAATATTCTGCATTTTAAATTGCATTCAATATTTGTATTTTAAGGGAAACAACCTGATGGTGGTTCATTCTAGATGGAATTTTACTTATTTTTATCACACCATTAAGTACTCAATAAATATTAAGAGGAGGACTGGAAAGTGATGCTATTTTTTTATTGGTCAATATTTTGGCTACCTGAAACTACTGAATTTGATGATACAAAACTTGGCATGTACATAAAGTTTGTAACAGGTAGGTTTGTAACTTGATAAGAGAGGATTTTCCAAAACTTGTAATCTATGAAAAAGGGGGATAGGGGACCAAAGCATTGTTTTCACATATCTCTCTCCATTAGAAAACAATGTCAATAAATTTCTTACTATAAAATCAATTTTAAGGATAATTTGAGATTAACCCTTCCACTTTATCACATATCTTTGATTCTTGAATGGGAAAAAAAAAAAAAAAAGGTTATCTAAGAAATTCTTTAAAATGTAAGAAATTTGAATCCATTGTTTAGGTTCAATTGCTTAACTTGTTAAAATTTAATGCAAAAATGATTTATGAAGAACTTGTTAAAATTTTATGTAAAAATGACATTCTTTTATGGTACAATAATCAGGGCAGTCCCAGGCAATGAAAAAATATCCCTTGGCAATTAATTTTTTTTCACTAATATAATTCAATATACAAGTGGCTGCTAAATTTTTTTCTGGTTCTTAAGATTTTACAACTTTTTTCGACCCCTGACAATAATGCATTTACAGCCTTTCAAGTTTCAACAGATATCAAAGTTTTTATTTTTTGGGACAACCATCTTGTCTCTGACCTTTTATTTGGCATTTTGTTGACCTATTGCTCTTATTTAATATCTGTTACCTCATTTTTTTAAAAACTTGTATATTTATGGGAAACTTTATATAAACTGCCCTCACAATTTACTGATAAATCTGAAAATCTACATTAAATTATAAGCAGCTTTTGTAGAAAAAAGTAGGGAGTTTGGAAGAAGTCCGTGACAAAAATCGATTTCTTTGACTGTTCTTTGAATTCCACAGACTTTTCAGATGTTTAGAACAATGATTTAACTTTCACTCATAGCAGTTTCTGACAAATGCATGGAAAAAAATCTTTGAAACTGACAAGGAAAACACAGAGAAAAGTATCTTGTTTTCTTAATTATACCTACGGTTGAACAGTTAAATATTTCAATCATAATCATAAAAATAGGGTGCAAAATACATGATGAAGGAAGCATATTGTATGACTATAAAAAAATGAATTGCTGAGTGCCTTATTTTAAAAATTGCTAAGGTCCATAGTATAATTTGAAGATAGGGAAAATAAAACAGTAAACAATTTAACTTATATATATATAGCATGCCATATACAATATACAACAAGATGAAAATAAAAATAAAACTTTAAAAAGATAAAATTGATAAAATTTCTTTTTTTTACAGTGAGATATTGCAATAAGCATAATTTATATTACAAAAGTATTGTACCTTTTTTTGCTAATATCATAGTCACTAAATCACATAAAAATATTTATGATGCAAAATATAAATAACTAAAATTTTACAGTTTTAAAAACAGTTTTTAAAGTGCATTTTTCTTATTCTTCATCATACACACTCACATGCACACACCAATGTTCTACCTCTTACATATAAAAAAATAAATTAACATATACACACATGTACCTATACAATTAGTTAGCTGTTGATCTTATGTTGCAAGTCTTTGATCACATTGACAGTATCATTGATTAGAACATTAAAAATCGAATCTGCAATTTGAAGCTTTACAGTAATTTCATCTTGATCATAATTTACCCAATCAGGCTCCTCTTCTTTCAATTCACTAATAAGAATAGTGTCCACAAAGTCCCGTTTCTTACGGCCCAGTTTTAAGGAGGACCATAAAATCTGATTTCTTTGATTAATAGTTGGAGGATCTTCATTTATTTTTAGAGCCTTTTTAACTTCTTTTTCAATAACCCCAGTCACAATCTTCTTTGAAGATGGTATTAAAGGTTTAGGGGTTAATTTCCTAGGTCGTAACCAAGGCTTTGGTTTTTGCATAGTTTCACTAAAATGAAAGAATGAAATTAGTAGAGTAAATCAACAATTGAAAAAGAAATCATTATAAATTCAGATAATTCAAATATGTATAAAATTTAAGGAGGTTTATGTATTTACTATTTTTACATATCTTAAAATCAGGGCTATAGTAATTAATCAATAAAACAGATAGTCTCAATTAACAATAATGACTGAGTGAGATTTTATTAGTAAGCATTACTTTTTAACAATAGCTAAGTACTGGACAAAAAATAATTACTTTTAAAAAATTTTTATTCCCATTTCTTTAAAAAATGACAAGTGACTCATAAGAAATGATTAAAACTTTATGTAATTTATTTAAAAGGTGTTAAAGAATCACCCCCTGCTCTCTACAAACCTTTCTTTTGTCTCCCTACAGCTATAATCTCATGAAGCATGACTGACCAATGGCCGAGTGGATAAGACACTGAAAATCGGTAGAGGCTGAAATGTGAAGGTCTAGACTTCTGGCCTACCATATGGCTGTTGATTATATGGAGTTTTAGGTATTTTTTTCCAAATGTAACATGAATACAGTTCAGAACCCCCTAAAAAACTCTCCTCCCGAGGCTTTCCCCCTAGGTAGATAACCCTCATGTAGCTTTGCCTTAACCACAAAACATTAAAGATAAATCAAAACACTAACAAGTTTTTTTTTTTTTTTTTTTCATTGTATCATTCGCTTTACAAATACTTTAAGCTAACAGACTAAAGAGCTTTAATAGATAGTATGATAGTTGAAAAATGAAAAATCACAATTAATATAGGAAATTTTAGAATCATTCATACAAAAAATATGAAAAATTTTCAGGCAAAATTTCAAGATTATTCAGGTTACTACACTAAAATTTATAATTCTCCTAGGTTTCTTTTTTAAAAACCAAGTTCTTGATAACTACACATTTTATTAATTTCAAAGGAATCACACACAAAATAGGAAATGAGCAATAATTTTGAATAGGCAGAACAAAAAAACTTAACTAACTTGGCTACTGAATCTTAAAAACTTTTAATACGTTACAAAGAATAATACTGATGTACATATTCATTTCTCAAAATAAACAAGTAGAAACCACTACCTGAATTTTTCTAAGACAACTTCTTTTGTAAGATCAAACAGAAAACCAATGAAAACTGATTGATGAGGCAGTGTCATTTCTAGCTGGCATGAAATAGGATTTTCTGTTGGTAAAGTAATATCAGAAAGAGCTAAGTTTCTTTGCTTTCCATCCAACAATATTTCAACAGCATTATCCATAATCTGATCAATATGTTTATTAACTTCTTTTACAGTGGTAACTTTTTGCACAGGCTTTTCTTTCACAAATGGAAATTCAAAGGACAATGCAGGAGATGATGGTGGAGTGTAAGGAGGTGGAGGTTTGTTTGGGATTTTTCGATAAAAAAAAGAATATTGCTGTATCAGTTGTTGTTCTAATTGTTGAATTTGCTGGTCTCTTTCTGAAACAATGACATCATCTGTGTCTGACTTAGCAGGTTTGACAAAAATCTGATTTTCATTTATATCTTGGGTTAAATAATTTAGAGGAAATTCACTAGAATTTTCTACTGTTGGAAAACTATTTATTGGAGTAAGAATTTGAGCAGCATTGGGAGTATTTTGACTATCTAATTCTGGATCAGAACTATTCTCATTATTTCTAGATTCTGTTTTCAGCCTCTTCAATATGCTGAAAAATAAAGAAAAGGAGTCTTTAAAAAAAGAATCACACAACATTTCAGTTACGGCTTCAGCCATTTTTTCCTTCACACTAAGTGAACTCTCAGGTGCTTTTTTTCTGTGAGCTGAACGAACCAACAAATTTCTAAAAAGGCCTTTTTCATTCAAAATTTTAAGCATACATTTAATACCATCATCAATACATGAACTGGATATGTAATTCACAATGTTTACAATTTCTGATTCAGAAGGAGAAATTTTAGCTTTATTTTTTGCAGAAGCCATGCTTGATGCTTGTACATCTGATAGTACACACAACTCGGTTATTCCTGATTTAATATCAGAATCTTTATGTTTACTTCCAAAAGCCATTTCTTTGTCCAGAGCAATGTCACAACCATCTGAATTACTGCACTTTTTACTAGAACTTTCACTGTTTAAGTCTTCCTCTAGTGATGCAGAATTTACTACAGACTGCATCTCGGACACAGAACTTTCTAATGAACTATATTCATGTGATATGTCATGGGAATGTGGTACATCTGATTTTTGAACAGTGTCTTCAGAAACATCTTTAGATATTTTTGCACTCTGTTCATCATCAGAAGAGACCATTTTGTTTGAAACAGTACTAATACTGTCATCATTTTGTTGTGAGCTGTTGGAATCATAGCTTTTTGATGAACCAGATTCAGTTACAAATGTGTCCGTTTGGCTCTTATATTCAACAGTGTCAACAGAACTTTTATATTCCTCAATAAATGAAGCAACTGGAGAGGATTTCTGCTCTGAATCTGATGATTTAACCTCATCTACTTTTTGTGAGGTTACAGATAAATTCGAGAAGCTTTCATTCGCTTCGGAAGTGCCTTTTATGTCAGATGATACTTCACTTGATGCAGATTTGCTTTGTTCAACTTCAGAAATTTCTTGAATTTCTGAAGAATTGCTAACAGACAAGATTTCAGATACTTCTTTTGAATCAGCAATTGACTTTTCAGAAATTTCCTTGGAGATACTTCCGTCATCAGTTTTTAATGTACTTTCAGGAGTATGCTTATTGACATTTTCTACAAAAACAAAACATTAATAATTAAAAATTTGCATGAGGAACAAAATCAGTATAGACAAAACATACATCATGGGATAATAAATAAATCTAATAAAATTACAATCCAAATTAATGAAGTTTTTATTTGACAATATTTAAGATGTCTAATGTCTAATGTGTATTAATATATAATTAATCAGCTACATAAAGGAATGTAAGGGCACATTTACACTAAACTTATACTTTTTGCATTAAAAATCTTTTCCCATCTTGAATCTATACTTTAAAGATCAGAAATTCGTATGGTTTAGCAAAAGTACTAATATCTTATAAAATATTGCATAGCTAGGGTTGCTTTTCAAATCCCGAAATAAAATTTTCTGTACTTTCTCTGTCTTTCCATGATCAAAAGGGGAGAAAATACAGTGTAGTACAATAATGGCATCTGTTCCTCATATTTAAAATAGTCATACATATTAACTAATGCCTCATATGAATTATCAAATTTAACTAAATTAAAATGATTACTTATACATACATATATTGACCCAAGTGATTAAAAAGAAAAAAAAATTGATAAACTACTTGTACAAATTATTTACAACTAAATGTGCATTTTTCTAAAGTGGCAGGAATAGGACGGGAGAGGAGGAGGAGAGTAACTCGTCTTATAAAGTTGTATATTTTAACTGTCATTAAGAAGTTTTCAAATGTTATACATGCACTTAGAGTACATATTAATTTTAATCAATATTAAAATTATTATAACCAATTCTGCTACATTATCTATCTATATTTAAAAAAGAAAAATAGCATGTTATTATTTTCATTAACTATGGTGAGTAAATATTTTATAAACACATGCAGGTCTATTAGGTAAATTTGACCTTAAAAATCAGCTCTAATTTTCAAAAATTTTGAATTAAAAAAAAATTAAAAATATAAAGATAAAATATGAGTCTATTTTTAATCCTACAACACTGGAGATTCAAATAAAGGAATGAAGAAAAAATGCCAATCACAAGAAGGATGGAAAAGATTGCAATTGGAATACTTGTACAGCTGCGGAAGAAAAAAAGTCCCACTTGCTCTTTATTTTGCCGTCGTTCGTCACACAGTATATATACCATTTGTTTGCAAATAATGCGTACTTTAATTTACTATTAATTTAATTTGCATCAGGGGCCGTCTTCATATTTAATTCTGCATCAACTTCCTTTTTCTCAATGGCAACCCCATATTTTGACTTTATTAAACAAAAGAAAACCTTCAAATTACCCTAAATTTAAATTTTCACCAATTTTCTACGATAATTTCAGGAGATATTGCGAATTAATTTTTGAGCATTTTTAAGGGACTTTCTGCAAATTGAAAAACGCTATTTGTAGGTTCCTACCTTTTCGCCTTTGATTAATTTGGCTCGCGAGAGTTAAAGGAAATTAATATTATTTTCAAGGAAAATATTGTTTCCATCTCTCTTAAAGTTTTTTGTACTGAGAATATCAAGGGTAGAATAGAATATTTAGTCTGTGGTCCAAATGACCCGTGAGTTCATAACTTCCTTGGTTCGTACACATGATTTAAGGGAAAAATGCAAAATGACTGCTCACAATTTTGAAAATCTTTGTAATTTTGAAATTGTTATTGAGTATTTCCGTTGATGGTTCTCTTAGACAGGTGAAATGTTGGCAGGAGTTAGCGGCTGCTCTCTGCTCTTCTGACTACAAGCTTGAATATTACTCAGCTATGGTCGAACTTGAAGAATTATTTCCTGATAGAAAATTTATTTGTTTGAATTTCATGTAAAAAACGCAATTACTTTTTTGCCGACCCAATATTATCACAGTGTTTGTTATTTCACTTTCTTCATTTAATACTATCGTCTGCAATGTGCAATATTCTTAAAACTTTTGGCGGTATTTTAATTTATAGTTAGATGAAAATTTAGACAGAAAAACGTGATTTTGAATGTTTGATAAAGTATGGGAAAGTCCAAAGACCTAATGTTTCCGATATTAAAAAAGCTCACATTCACGCCTGGAAAGTTGAGGATGTTAGTTTTTCAGAAATAGGATGTTGTATTAGAAGACATACATCTACTGCATCTAATTCTATAGCTGGAAAATATTTTATTTGGGGGAATATGGTAGCGGACGCAACAATACACGCTTTATAGAATCCCTATCAAACTGTAAAAACCTCTAATTTATTTGCTTCAAAATTTGATATTTTTAATACTGGTATCTTTTACTGTGTTTTTGCACAAAATAAATCTAATTTACGTTCATTTTATGCAATTTTCAAAAAATTTTCACTTAATAAATTTATATATGGTCCCTTAACTCATGAAAATAACACATTTTATTTAATATAAATTAAACTACTGAACATAAAAATTTGAAATTTTGCACAGCCATGCAATATTAATTTCTGCATCTATTTCCACAGAAATTTGGCTAGGTCGCTATTCCTAATTTTTTTGAATACTAATTTAATAATTCATAATTCATATTAATAATTTATTAAAAATCATAATAACATTAAATTATGTTTGGGTCGTTTAGTTCTAATAGTACGAATAAAAATCAGCTTCTTACTACCAATATTATATGAGATATGAATTGAAGTATGAAAAAATATTTTAACATAGGGGGAAGGGAATTTTGGGTGCTCATAACTCACTCATTTTCTGTCCAAATTTACTGAAAATTGGTGTCCGGGGTTAAAATGAGCTAAATTTTTGAAATATGAAGTGAAATCTAGGGGTTGCTATTGAGAAAAAAAAAGTTCGTGCGAATTTTAATATGTAGATGGCCCCTTATGCAAAGCAAATTAAAGTGTACGCCAATCGTAAACGTTTGGTATCTGTAACTTTGCTGTACGACGAACGACGGCCGAAAAAAGTACAAGTGGGACTTTTTTTTTTCTGCCGATGTACATAATTTTCTCTGCATGAAGCAGTTTAACAACAAAAAAAAAAAAAAAAAAAATGTTTTTCCGTGGAAGTCCTTCATTATTTACTGAAATACTAAATGCAAGCTTCATTTTACAAAAATAAAAAATATAAAGGAATTTCGTGACAATTATATTTTTCCTTGCACTTTCCCACAGTTTTTATGATTCCCCCCCCCCCCCCCCCCCCAGAGTTTTCCAATGTCTCCTTCCTTTTCTTTCTTTCTTTTCTTTCTTTTTTTTTTTTTTTTCAATTTCTAAATCCCTTAAAATTTCCTGGTTTTCCCAGTCATGTAGCAACCTTGAAAGTCACCCCCTTTCTTTATAGAATATATATATATTAACTTTTTTTAAAAGCATATCTATTTATTAGATGAGATGCTATGTGCATGGGGAGTGTTTTTAGGAGATTGTGACTCACATTCACAAAATAAACAAGTGGCACAACACAAAACATGCAAGTAAGCAGCTCTGTTGTTTAAATTCATGTTACAGTTTTTAATATTTATGTAAAAATAAAAGTTTGTTTAAATATACTTTATTAAAAACAATATAATTATACCTATTATTCAAGAAAATTTTTATAGTTAAAAAAAAAAAAAAAAAAAAAAAAAAAAAAAAAGAAATGTATTTTATATGACTTACCCTTTTCCTTAGACACTGATGGTTCAGAGCTTTCAACATATTCTGGGCTACTATTTACTATTTCAGATTTTTTCTGAAAAAAGTAACATTCATAGTAAAACAAATTTCATAACACATTTGAGAAACAATAATAATTTCAAATTTAGCTGGCATATAAAGAAATAACTTCCTGAAAAAAGAAAAAAACCAACTTGATGATGTAACACAATAACTATGCACAGATAAATATTTCTGAAAAAAACGTAAAAAAATCAAAAATTAATTTGGTTGATTGATTGACTGTAAAAGTAATGCAATTTTAAAGATTTCATACATGTATTACAAAATCAGTCCTCAATTTTCCACTTCACAGACATACAGGCATGCATAAAAATAAGGCATTCCACGTCAGATCAATCAAAAAAAAAAAAAAAAAAAAAAAAAAAAAAAGAAGAAGAACAAGAAGAAATTTTTGACCTCATCGATTCAAATTCTTATGAAATTTGGTTTGAAAGACACTTATAACAAAGTAACTAATTCTACCAACTTTTATTTTGAAAATTTTCTAAGATACAGACTTATAAAAAAATAAAAATTGAAGAAAAGAATGACAACCTTAACATTTTCAAAGGGCTGTCACTTTTTCCCTAATTGTAGTCGAATAAAAATTCAAACACACTTGAAAAGATAAGGAATAGTGCTTTCTATTGATACTCTTCAATGACAGGCTTAAGTTTCAAGGTCATTTACAGTAACTTTTGACCCTGAATATCGCAAAACATGCCACCTAAGAAAATTATGAAAAAAAAAAAAAATTATTGCCAGAACATTTTTCTACCTATATACCAAATATTAGGCTGGCACCACAATGGTAAAGGAAGTGCAAAATTAATGGGAATATATATGTTTTGTAGGTACGATGTGGACATCTAACCTACAGTAGTACCCTGTGCTCCCAATGCCTAATGCATACAATAACTTCAAAATGTGTGTTACAAGAGTTATATACTACTGGTTTTAATTGTACTACAGCTTAAACATACTATTATCATAATGTTGAACAACATTTTGCTCCATTCACAGTTACAAAAAGGGCCCACTATGACCGAATGGATCAAAATGGTAGACAGCTGAAGGTTGCTAACTTTAGGATAGTGATCTCATCTTGGTGATGACCATCTCCATTTCGCTTTGTTTCATAAAATATGTCCGATCTGCTGCTGTTCGTAGGTCAACCTTCACAATGATTGCTGTTTTGTCCACTTCTAATATATCTGGCTCTGGTGGGTATGTGAATGACCGTGATGGCCCATGTAAGTGCAGAAAACTTAACTTATTCAGTAAGAATATTAATATTCAAACACACCCTACCCACCACTGGTTGTACAGAACAATGATATAGCCACAATATCCTCCATATCCAGCTCTACTGAATTTAGCAACACTTACTCAATCTTGTATTCAGCAGAGTTTGAATATATCTTGGTTTTAACCGTTGTAAGGCTTACTGGTATTACACAGTGAAGATTCTGAGTACCAGGAATCGGTTGAGTACTACTATGAAAAAAGGGCCTTGTTTATTAAGGAAGCCCTGCCATTAGCTAAATGGCTGCTGTTTCAATCTGAAGATTTATTGATACAGTTATAACGGACCTTGGATATAACGTACCTAAAGGCTAGGTCCCAATTGAAGTCCTATATTTATAATGTTATTTGACTTTGGTTAGAACATACTTAACAAAAGTACGTACTTCGGCTATTGTACTTTATATACCACAGCCAAGAATTAAATTTTGCTTTTCTTAAGCATTTTATTTCCTTTTTCTCTAGTGAGATGAATTGTGCATGAATGAAGGGAGCGATCCTTTATCTTTTCCCCTGCTAGGTAGGGCTAAGAACAAGACCATGGTTTTTCTTTGTCATTCATCAATGGAAATGCCTTCTAAAAAGCCCTATCTATAATGATTCTGATGATAGTGAAGAAGAAACAGAGGAGCCTATACCAAGCATACCCAATGCATTAAATGATGCAAAAACATTACCACGATTTTTTGAATGCCGCAATGATGATGCAGAGTACAAAAGTCTATTATGAATAGCCAAAGCGGTATTTTTAAAGTAGCATCAGCTCATTTAAAACAAAAGAAAATTACAAATTATTTATCTCAATAAAATTGTAATAAAGAATTTTCGCTGTCTTTTATTTAGCTTAAATTTTAGAAAATCAGACTTCTTTAAAATGCATCTTACAGTGAAATTATGAGCCCACTTTCCTTTTTTGTGTGATATTGAATCATACTGGTGGTACTGCTTATAACGTACTACTTTTTTTAGGTCCCATGAGAGTACGTTATAACCGGTGTCTGTTGTATTTTTTTAAATGAAAATTGTGCATGTTAAGTAAAGCTACTGTCACACAGCAGAATATTTCTGATAAATCTGTTGATTTGTTATAAAATATTCTGTAATAAGTATTTATTGTATGGTTTGTGTCTGTGCCTTACCTGCAGAAGTATGCAGTATATACTCCCATTCATTTTGCATTACCTTTCCATTGTGGTACCAGCCTAATATTTGGTACATAGGTTGAAGAATTGTCTGTCAATAAAAAAAATATATATATTTTTTTTCATAATTTTCTGAGATAGCATGTTTTGAGATATTCAAGGTCAAATGTTGAGGGAATGACCTTGAAACTGTAATATGTTGTAAGAAGGTCATGACATATATCAATAAAAAGCTCTATTCCTTAGCTTTTCAAGAGTATTTGAATTTTTATTCTACTGCAGTTAGAAAAACGTGGCAGCTATTTGAAAGTATGAAGGTTGTCATTTTCCCCCTAAATTTTGATTTTTTTTTTTAACGTGTCTGTATCTTAAACAATTTTCAAAATAAAAATCTGAAAACTGGTGGAATTACTTAACATGCCATATGTGTGTTTCATACCAAATTTCATAAGAATCTGAATCGGTGGGGTCAAGACGGTGATTGATCTGACATGGAGTTGTTCAAATACGTCATATGGCATTCATGCTAACTGACTGAAAACTAATCATGTTAGTGAGCATACTCTGTAGTTGTCTGAGGCTAGATCAACAAATGCTATGGGCATTTATATGGAAAACTAAACTGAAACTGAAAGTGCCAATAATCTGCTAGTAAAAGCTTCAAATTTTGCAAAGATATCAGGTGATACATTTTAAAACAGAGTTTGCTTCAAAACGGCAATAGAAATTATATTTTTAGGAGATCTTGGCACACATGTAGAAAATAAACAAGTAATACAACACAAAACATGCAAGTAAGGAGTACTGTGGTTTAAATTTATGCAATATTTTTTTTATATTTATGTAGAAATAAAAGATTGTTTGAATAAAGGGTAGGTGCACCAGTAATTGACACTTTGCCGGATAATTTATTATAATATGCTTTTATTTCAGAACTGTTATCAAATGGTACTATTTAGCACCCATTTGGATATTTGTCTTAATTTTAAGCAATTTTATTTTACCTCCAGAGGATTCTAGGTATCAGAAACTGAGATTTTAAATTGAGTGCTAAAAAAAAGTCTGATTTTCAGTAACTTGCTTAATGCTGAAATTAAGATTAGTTCATTATCAACCTGTTTCTATTTGAAGCACATTTCATTTTAGAAATTAATTTAACTGAATTATATTAGATAATAGTACATAAAGTAAAGAGATTTTTTAATAAATTTATTTATTTATTTATTTAAGATGGGGGTGTCAATTATTAGGTAAGAAAAATGGATTTCACCAGTAATTGACACTTATGTTAGTACTGGTGTTTTAGCCAAGTTCATGATAATTGCATACAATTTCTCGTAAATGCAGAAAATAGCTATTGAGAAGGTTATCTTTAGATGATTTTTAATATACAGGGTACCCCAAAAAGGTGGTAACACACTTTAATTCTTGAGCTTTTATCAACGATGCTATCTAGTAACAATTTAGGCATTCATTTTCATTTTCTTTTGCAACTTTTTTTTTTTTTTTTTTTAAATCTCCAGGGGTTCTAGGTACCAAAGTTTATTTAAAACTCAGTGCTAAAAATATTGTGATTTTCAGTAGCTGGCTTAATGCTGAAATTAAGATAATTTCATGATCACCTATTTCTATTTAAAGTATATTTAGAAATTACTTTAAATTGAATTGTATCAGATAATTAGCTAAAGTACTTGTTGTAGACAGGTTAGTATATAATATCAAATTTCAAAAATTATAACTAAATTTCATATTAAAAAAATTGAAATACTTCGAAAAAAATTGACACCTATTGTCAAGTGGCCACCTATGATTATGCTAAATTTTATTTCCTCCCTTCAAAGGTTAATATTTACACATTTTAAATAAATTTTCTCAAAAACTAATTCAAATTTTCAAAAAATTTGGAAAGTTATAGTTTAAGTTGCATGCTTACCTATTATGTCACCAAATTTAATTTTGTTTGCTTTAGTCGTTTTTAGGTGATGTGTGAAAGAAAATTGCACATTTTAAGATTTCCAAAAAAACAAAAAAACAAAAAAAATTCTTGGCCTATAGTTTAAGTTGAGTGACCACCTATCATTCCACTAATTTTCATTTCATTTGCTTTAGTTGTTATTACATGATGACCAAACAATTGTTTACAATGCCTGAAATGATTTTCGCAAAATCTCAAAGTCTAATCAAAACTTAAAAAAAAAATGGACACCTATAGTTTAAGTTGAGTGATCACTTATCATATCACCAAATTTCATTTCAGTCACTTTAGTGGATATTATGTAATGTGTGAACAAATATTTACAGTTTGAAACAATTTTTTCACAATCTCAAAATCTGATCAAACTTTTCTTACAAATCTGACATTTTAATTTAAGTAGTGATCAACTATCATGTCATCAGCTATGAATTGGAATTTGAAACAATTCATTTGCCTAAGTCATAATTACGTGATGCACAAACAAAAAATGTATGCAGTTTAAAACAATTTTGGCAAAATCTCAAAATCTGATCAATTAAAAAAAAAAAAAAATTCGACTAAGTTGATTGACCTTTTACCATGCTACCAA
Source organism: Cheiracanthium punctorium (assembly GCA_038373885.1). NCBI lineage: Eukaryota > Metazoa > Arthropoda > Arachnida > Araneae > Cheiracanthiidae > Cheiracanthium > Cheiracanthium punctorium. Next base: position 140,541 of record JAWZYV010019740.1, on the reverse strand, counting down.
ATTTCACCTCATTTTCTTGCGTTATTTTTACACCATTACATTACAAATTAAATCAGCTTGTTTTTCTACTCCTTTCTTAGGTGTCAATTACTGGAGCAGGAAGCATGAATCACTAGAGCCAAAAATTTGTTCTTGGAATCTGATTTCTTAGGCCACCATGACAACAAATAAAATGTAGAAAAAATAGAAATTTCCAATATTCTGTAATAAATTATATCTTAAATAATTTTTCAGTTCAAAGTTCAAAGTTCAAAGTTTTATTTACCCTTTTCATTAAACTGATGGTTCAAAGCACTGATGGTGCAAAGATGCCAAAAGATACATTTTTAAAATACGAGTTTGTTTCAAAATGGCAACAGAAATCTTATTTGTAAGAGATCCTTGCTCACATTCACAAAATAAACAAGCCGTTTCCATAGACACTGATGGCCATTTTTTAAAATTACATTATTTAAACAAAGTTATGTTCTCAGAATTAACAGTTATAAAATTAAACATTAGTCTATTGTCAGTATCATTAGTCTAAGATTTTGGTGTATTTACACATTTTGAGGTCTTCTGAATTCATTTATGCTATTTTTACGAGATGTATGTATGTATGTGTGTATGTGAGTGAACACGATAGCGATAACTCCATTCAATTGAGCTCAAATTGGGTATATATGTTATAAACCACCGTTGCAAGACCGGTATTGAATTTGGTGTGTATAGGACGTATAGTTTTTCTACAGGGCTATGACAAAAATTTCTTTTACATTATGGCCTATGGGAGGAAATTCTTGAAAGTGTGCTAGCGTTTAAACGGCGCATTCGATTGAGCTTCAGTTTGGTATATATGTTTCAATTATTCATTGATTAAAATTTATTTAAATGCTTGGGAATGATCTTAATCGTAAGTGTTTGGAAAGTCAAGTGGAGTCACTCCAGATTTTTTTTTAATTTGAGGCAAGCAAAGAGAAGAAAAGAAATCATGAGTACATGGCTATTAAACTACATTACAAAAATTGAAAACATGAACAACATAAGTTTGTAGTAGAGCATGCCATTTTCAAAGAAATTACTGCTTTTTAGACATTGACAAAATACTCACTTCTAAAGCAAAATTATCAGGAATCAAAGCAGCTTGTTTCCTGACCCGACGTGAATCAATCACTTGCTCAGGTCGAGGCCATTTGATACGTGGTTTTACAACATCACTTGTTTGAGGGGGAGATACAGAAGATTCTATTTGATGTTCTAACTCTAATTTTGCTTGTTGAATGTATTGATTGTAGGCCTGAAGCATTAAAAAACCAAGAGGGTAGGTTTTTAATAATATCTTGATTTACAAAACTAACACAATGCTTATGATTAAGCATTATTAAAAAAAAAAAAAATGTTGCTTTGCAAATTATGTTTAGAGCACTTTCTTTCAAAGTACTTTTTAAATGAGAAATAAAGCTTATATGAAAAGAATAACTTAGCTTATATGAAAAGCATGCAGAAAAATATTGAATATTGTTTAGTGAAAGTTTAATAATATTTATAAGTTATGATTGGGCATTAAATACATGAACCACCACCAGGATAAATAAATTTAACAAATATATGATAAGAAACTTTGCTTTTAGTCTCTTAATGCTTAGAGAATTTACTTGAAGAACTATATCCAACAAAGCAGAACAAGCAAGAAATATATAACTAATGATAATTTATTAAACATACCTCTAACTGCTTTTGCAATGACAATTCTTTTTCCTTTAACTGTTCTCTATATTTTTTTCTTTGCTCTCTTTTAAGTTTTTCAGCTTCTGCTTTTCGACGCTTAAGTTCTTCTGCCAAAGCATGTATACGAACTTCAATATCACTTTGATCAGAAGCAGTCTCTAGAATTTGCAAATAGAAGTATTAGCATTTAGTACTGAAATTCACCTATTTTTCATTTTCACCTAATCAAAAGGATTCCAAAATACTCTTCAATTTTATAGAACATTAAACAGTCTGAAATTACTGAGGAATCAATGCAGTAATTTTTAAAGCATTATTCAATCCCATTCACAATATTCTGTTCTACATACTTTCTATTCAGCTACTAATTGAGTGTCTATACTTCACATAGAAGCAATTATTTTTCTATCACATAATTGAAACTGGAGGGAAAAGAGACAAAATTTTAATAATTTTCATGCAGAGTAGGTTTTAGATTTTTATTTCACACACACAAAAAAAAATACTTTGCATGGTATTGAAAGGTTTCACAAGTTTAAATCATGAGAGGGTAAAATAAACAGTAAAAATTTTTAAATTGCCTTTAAACACACACACATCTTTATTGAATAAAATGTGTGTCTCCTTTATAGGACCATTTTTTTCTAGTAATGTAATGTTAAAGTATTTTTTGGATTGAGATTCATTTATAAAAAGAAATTCATTTAGCTTATTACTGAAAATTAATTTGATATTTTAAGACCATTTTTTTGGTAAAAAGTATTTTTATGGTGATATGGTATTATGTATGGTTTTATGGTGATATGGTTGTGGTACATGACGATTATTTTCCCTGGTTTTTGGTAATTATCATGAGGAACTTGTGTAGGGATCGAAATTCTTTCCCGTTCCACACATACAACCCTTGAAGGATTTTGTCCATGTCACATAGTGACACCCCTTTATAAAATTTAGGTTCACACCATTTTTCTAAAATTTAACATACTACAAAGAATTGCAAATTTTCTTTTTTTTCTCTGATTTATCATATCCCCCAATGTTTCAGCCATATTTGTTCTTGTAAAAGGAAATTTTCCTTCTACTATAAATTTTTTTTAATCTTGAGAGCTAAAGGACGATAACTTTAATTTCCCACGTGGAAGTTGCTCCCAGGCCTAGCTAGCCGTCATGCAATGATGTACCGATGTCTCGTCCCCGTAAGTACAAGTGCTACAACCTTCCTGAAAAATGGCGAATGTTCTAGAACATCGTCGAACCTTCCGCCACGTGGAAATTCCGTCCTGCTAGCGTAGGGTTACAAAAAGACGACCGCTACGATGGCGAACATATCGCCAGGTACGCAGACATTGTGCAGGCTCCTGATTGGCTACAGCAGTCTATCTCGCCACGCTTGGCGAAAATGGCGAGCTCCGAGCCCACGGATCGCAAAGACGTGAGCGTCAGTTCTCTGCTTGTCGGCCTGCTGTGTGTACGGTTTTTTTTTATGAGGCATAGTCCTCCTTGGTGGCCCCATGTGCCATTTTTTTTTAAAATTCTTGTTTGTGTAACTTTATAATTTGTGTTAGTTGACCAGCACCATTTTGCCCATATTTATCATGCGTAAATAAAAAACGTTCTTTTTTCTTATATAATTTGGTGTCTTCACAATAAACAACGCATCACAGGAGTTATATGTGTGTGTGATAAATTAGAGCGTTTTTAGTGTACAAGATTTCGGCATCACTACTCTCCGTTCGTTGTCATCCATAAAACAGGTATGTGCCCTTTTTGAAATTTATTGGAGTCGGACCACTCGAGAGTTTTTTTTTTTTAATTAGAACCTGCAAGGGTAGAAATTTCCTGTACGATCACAAGGTGTTGAAAATTTATTTAGGACCATTACTCTATACAAGTACTTTTCGCATTCCAATGACTTTGTTCCTTATATGATAATATGGTACCGTGACGCCTCTCAAAGGTCCGATTGCCGTTAGTATTGTTGTTAATATATGCGTGAAGATCGGCAAAAATGAGCACTAGTAAAATTGTCAATTTTTGAATGATCAAATGAAGAACCTTAATAGAAGTATGAAATAGATATACATATAATTTATCAGGAGATTTTGAAATATAATCGTACATAGTATATAACATAATGATTGTATATAAAAAAAAAAAAAAAAAAAAAAAAAAAAAAAATGGTGCAAGTACTCTAAAAATAGAAATTGTTTTTGTATATATATATATGTGATGCTCTTAATTTCATAAATATTAGTAAATAAGCAACCTATAATAGTATCTGATAGAATTAAACTATGCCTCCCAAGAAAAAGAGATCGCAGACTGTCGTAAGTGTGTCAGACATGCCACCTACCGTAATACCAGAAGTCCCATGCATTGAAGCCACAGATCGAAATAATACGCATAGCAATAATCTTTTAAGGCCTCACAGCCTCCCTGCCATCCATATTCAGTCGTTTGACGGGGATTCTGATCAACTAAATTTTTTTATTGACCAGCTCCGTGAAGTTGCCACCATTCAGGGGTGGAATGGTCAATTCTTATTAGCATATGCAAAATCCAAACTTGGCGGAAATGCCCTAAAGTTAATTCAACAGTCATCGCAAATAAACCAGGTGAAGACATCTGAAGAATTATTCAAATTACTCAGCGATTTTTTTCAAAACAGATCGGAAGCGACGTCAATCTTGGAATTTCATTCTTTCAATATGTTGCCAGGTGAAACAGTTCGAAATTTAGCACATAGACTTGATGTCCTGGCATCAAAAGTTTATTCATCCGTTGCAGACAAAAATGCACTGTCACAAATCAAATTTGTTAAACTCACACAAATTATGCCACCGGAAATTCGTTTACAAATTTTACAGTCCGGTATCAAAACATATGAGGAGGCAGTAAGCAAAGCGATCATGGTACAAGAATGTATCATCCATAACAATATCTTAGCTCAGCAGCCCAGCGTTATAACTCCCGAGAATGAGACTTTGAATTCAATTCAACAAAAATTGGACAAATTAGATCGTAAGATCCAGCAAGATCCAGAAACTTATAGTGCCAGGAGACCCTCCTATAACAGGAGAACAAGAACACACCACGTTCCATTGCATAAGCCACTACCTCAAAGGAACTTTTACAATTTTAAAAGTCACAACAGACTCAATGGCAGAAGAAATTTTCGACAGGGAAATAATCAACGTTCATCTTTTATTCAGCACAGACAATCTCATCCTCATAATGCCAATCACAATAACTACAATTACCTTCATAGCCATATTAGTTGCCAGGTGTGTCATGAACCCGGACATGCTGCTCCTATCTGTCCACATGCCACCCGTTTCTTTGCATCTTTAAACAGACATAACATCCCACCGCTCCCCACATCCTCAACTTCCATAGTACCTATCAGCAATAGTCACCCAAACTTATAAACGAGAGTCTGAAAGATGCCCAGTACTCTCAATCTCAAGATACATCAAGTGCATCGATAAATATCAGTATAGACAAGAACCCTCTACAAGTTTCACAAATACAAGAATTCATTGCAAATGTCAACAAGAAACAACCTCATATTCCAATTATAACTGCAGCCTTCGCTGACCACAATATCCCAGTATTACTCGACACGGGAAGCTCAATATCAATTATTGATAAGGTGTTTTTCCATCAAAACAAACATTGTTTTAATTACAGATACCTCAGCTGTAATGTTGAAATAAGTACCATAAATTCTAAGGTTGATTTTGAGGGATGTGTAGAGGTGTCATTTAAAATAAAGGATAATAATTTTAAACATCCAATGTATATCTTCCAGTTATCAGAATTGTCATCATTCAAAGTCCTGTTAGGGTTTGACTTCATCCATAAATTCAATGTCGTAATCTTCCCCGACTTCAAGATGTGTAAAATAGCTCAAAGTCATATTTTTTTTGAAAATGATAGTGATCAAAAGTTTGCAAACCGTCATATCAATAACATCCTTAAAAATCAGATGCGAGAACAACAAAATGCACCCGATAGTGATTTGAGGAAACATGTACATGCCCCCCCTTTCATTCCTCAGCAGTATAAGCAAGATCATGTTAATTGCAAAGCTAGAGCAACACAAAAGGCTCTTTTAGCCCCTGGTGAGCAGAGATACGTCACAATGTATGCTATAATTCCAGAGGAGCTACTTAGAACCGAATTTTTATTTATACCTAATGACACACATCGAGCTATTTTTTTTGAGTCTATACACTCAATTTCACACGGCACACAGCAGGCAGACCAGCAGAAACTCACACAAGGCCAGGCAGACCAGCAGAAACTCACACAAGGCCAGGCAGACCAGCAGAAACTCACACAAGACCGGGAGACACAGCACACACAACCACACTTTAAAATCCAATTTGATGTCTATTGTGAAAACCCCAGTGATGAAGCAAAACACATAAAGAAGAATTCTCATGTCGGAGACATCTTTCAGATTGCTGACTTTCGAAGTCCATTCCTGTCTCAGCCCAACAAATTTAACACCGAAATTCCCCCTCCAGGTCATGCAGAAATAGTAAATCTTATTCAGCCTACTCAAGAAATAATCCAACAAAGATACGTAGAATTCCACAATAGCAAATATGACGTTTCTCACTTGTCCCAAAAGGAACAGCAGGAACTCCACACAGTTTTAGAAGAAAACTTCCAGGCTTTTTCCTCATCTTTAACTACTATGGGCCACACAGATAGAATTGAATCCACTTTACATTTTACGTCAAATTACCCCATAAAATGTCTACCGTTTCCAATACCTCAAGCGTTACAACAGGAAGCCCAGCAACAACTTAATGATATGGAAGCTGCTGGTATAATTTCTAAAAATATTGCCACATGGGCATGTCCAATGCTCCTTGTCAAGAAGAGAGCCGTAGAAAAAGATAAACAAACATACAGAATGGCACTCGATCTACGCCTTTTAAATTCTATTGTCCAACACTCATCATACCCGTTACCAAAAATTAGTCAGATAATCAACAGCATTGCCAATTTTTGTTTCTTCACGTCTCTTGATATGCCCTCAGCTTACCATCAGCTCGAACTTCCGGAAACATATAGGGAAAGGATTTCGTTCACCACTCCATGGGGTACATACAAGTTTAATCGCCTCCCATTCGGGCTCAAAACAAGTGCTTCCATCTTTCAAGCTCTCATGGACACCATCAAAGAAGAGTGTAACGTCTCCGGAATAGTCTGTTACCAAGATGATATACTTATTTGTTCCAATAGTTTTACTGAAACAATAGTCAAACTTCAAAAGCTACTCAATCTATTCAAGAAATATTATCTCACACTAAATCTCAAAAAGTGCAGTTTTCACAAAGAAGAAGTTAATTTCCTTGGGTTCAGGGTATCTCAATCTAAAATAGCTCCCATAAATTCCAATATCAGCAAGATAACTTCTTTCCCTGTTCCTACAACAAAAAGGCAGGTCAAAAAATTTCTAGGCATTTGCAGCTTTTACAGACAACTTATTCCCAGGTATGCAGAATTAACAGACCCACTTGTCTTACTAACATCACCAAAGGTTTCATTTAAATGGACTCCCACTCATCAAGCTGCTTTTCAGACACTCCAAGATATTTTTTTTAAAACACCCTTCCTTCAACAACCGGATTTTAACAAGCACTTTTATTTAAACACAGATGCCTCGGCGCATGCAATTTCGGCCATATTAATGCAAAAGTCACCAGATAATAATAATCTCTTACCTGTTGCCTATTTCTCTAAAGCACTTCGTAATGCTGAAAAGAACTACCCCGCTATAAAGCTGGAACTTATGGCTATTGTAAAAGGAGTTCATGCATTCAAAAACATTCTGTATGGAAGAGAATTTACCATACTGTCTGATAGCAAACCACTAAAACACTACAAAAAGATCACTTCACCTGCAGATATTATATCAAGATGGTTACTGGAACTGTCAGAGTATACTTTTGTCTTTGAACATGTACCTGGTAAACAGAATGTTCTTGCTGATTTTTTCTCAAGGACATCTTTCAAACATAATTCTGAAGATGTTCAATCTAATCCTAATTTAATACGAAGTAATGACATAATCCCAATACATAATGAAAACATAAATGAATTACATACCTACACTGCAGAAGATGACCACAATATAATTTCTAGACCACCACCAGATCCTTTATGTGAAATTTCAATTCCTACATTGCTATATGAACAGAATAATGATGCAGACTTGAAGAAGATCATCCAAGACATAAGAAAAATTGGCCCAACCAAACACAAAAATTATATTATATGCCCCAGTACTGGACTTTTAAAATTCATGCAACAATGTAAGACGGAAGACCAGATTTCCACACAATTTAAAGTTGTTGTTCCACTATCCTTACAGGCCAAGTGCTTAAGAATCCATCATATAGCACACTTTGGCATCATCAAAACATACAATGCTATCCTGGAAAATTTTTGGTGGAAAGGTTTATTTGCTGATACACTTAATTTCGTCAAGTCCTGCTCAAGATGCCTCTCCTCAAAACCCATTACAATTCCACCTGCACCTTTTCAAAACACACATATACCAACCAGACCGGGAGAATTTATATCACTGGACTTTGTAGGTCCGTTCAGAAATGGCTATTCTATTCTGACAGTAATTGATCACTTCTCAAAATTCCTATACCTGTATCCGATAAAAAAAATTACTGCTATGAATACTTGTAAACTTCTGTTTGACTATTTTTGCACCTTTGGAAGACCTCAACTAATACTGACCGATCAGGGTTCACAGTTTACCTCAGCTATGATGCATGAGTTTAACAATATGTTGGGCATTAAGATACAACACACTACAGTTGCTCACCCGCAGGCTAACTCAGTCTCGGAAAGAATAAACACCTCTATAAAAGCAACAATTAAAGCACTTATGCAAGATAATCTTTCATTTTTCCACGCCATTAAGATTCATCAAATGTTATATAACTCTTCGGCACACTCAACAATTGGCTTTTCACCTAATAAGGTCCACTTTGGCCGTTCTCTGGCGACAATGTATGACAATTTTACACCTATGAAAACACGTATACTCGATGAAGAAAGCGATTACAATAATATGTTAGAAAACCTTGAAAAAATATACAAGCAAGTCCATGAAAACTTACTAAATTTCCAGCACCTTCAAAATAGTAAACAACACCAAAAAGCAAAAATAAGAAAACCAAGAGTGAATGATACAGTCTACTTAAAAAATAAAGGTGCGTTTCACTCATCAAATACAGGACCATACATCGTCAAAACAGTGCATAGTCCAGTCATTGTATCGATTCAGCGAAAAGAAGAATCGCATGCACCTATAAAGAAAGTTCACATAAACAAACTTATTTTTGTCCCTCAACGTAAGCCTCATCTGATTGAGCACTCTCAACCTTCTGCATCAGCGGCACAACCAACAGGTTTAATGTCCCACAATAATATGGATGACGACATAAACGGTGATACCAGTCCCACAGTCTGTGATTTTCCTGATGAACTTGAGCCTCTGCCGAACCAACAACAAGTGCTGCAAGATCCTCCGAGCAGTCCAGACCAAACAACTGATGAAGATGACATCCCCTCACATCTGCCTGTTATCCAACCAGTTCGAGCCAGGAGTCCTTATCCCCTCAGAAGTCGCACAAAGAACTAGATCTGCATTCCATGTATCCTTTTAACAATGTTGCAACAATTTACCATCTTTTAGATACAGGTTTGTTCTTCTCACAAATGCTTTGTTATTATGCCTGCTGGCGGGTGTAAAGTTGCCTTATACTTCTCTTTCCACCTGGATAACACTCCAAGGACTTTTGAACTGATATACATACAAATACGATAAAACTAAAACTTACCTTAACAGCACAGTTTCTCAGGTATCCAATAGTAAAGTGTATTTAAACATACAAATATTGATCAATTGAAAATGCTCTAAGATGTGATATTTACATACAGTACCTGCATACCAATAATGTTGTGTAACTTCGTGGTAAAACAAGTAAATGCAATTTATATAACATATTGTATACTCATTGATTTACATTTGTCTATTGCAAGAATAATATAACTTCGCAGCCATGTTTTGTTGTGTTTCCTTTGTCAGAACAGAGGGTTCTCATTTGTTTTCAATCTTTGAACAAGGTTTACTTGGCCCTTGCACCATACTGTTCAATTTTTTTCGTTTCCTTCCTTTGTCCATTTCACTTCCTTTCTTGTGACCTATGGTCAGTTTTTGGTTTTTTCTCTTTGTACCAGGGATATGGTTATTCTCCATATTTATTTGACTTTTCCTTCATAAACTTGCATTAATGTAGTGAATGTACATAATCTTCCTGCAGTATAAGTCACTCTATACTGGTTCAGCATGTGCACATGCCAACACGTGTATCAGCGTATAACTGTATGTACTGTGTAATACACCTAAGTTTCATTTTAGTTTGCTCCTAAATGTATAAATAAGTGTGTAAATAACAAAAGTTTGTGTTCCCCCATTGGTACCAATGCCCACCTTTTACAGTAAATGTTTTCTTTATAGTGTATTTCTGTATGTTTCTTTTATATACTTTCTTTATACTAGTGCCATATATAAAACATTGTCATAATGGATGTATCTTTTCGTGTAACCTAGTTGAAATATGCACATACTGCTACGAATAATGTCAATGCTTGTAAAATTTAAACTAATAGGAGAACTGCGAAATTTTACAACACTTTTACCATGTATGTACAAATTTATATGAATTTTTTTTATTCCCAGGCAACAAATGTGTTCTGAAGTTATACGCACAATTTGTAGGTGCGTCAACTGTTTAACTCTGTCTGTATTTTTTTATATATGAAAATGTACTGTATCTGTTCCTTTGGTCGACAGTTGTCCGTCGACATTGTAATTCCCTTTGTAGCCCATGGTGCTGGTTGTTTTTTTTTTTCTTCCCTGTTTTGCGGGAGGATGTCACATAGTGACACCCCTTTATAAAATTTAGGTTCACACCATTTTTCTAAAATTTAACATACTACAAAGAATTGCAAATTTTCTTTTTTTTCTCTGATTTATCATATCCCCCAATGTTTCAGCCATATTTGTTCTTGTAAAAGGAAATTTTCCTTCTACTATAAATTTTTTTTAATCTTGAGAGCTAAAGGACGATAACTTTAATTTCCCACGTGGAAGTTGCTCCCAGGCCTAGCTAGCCGTCATGCAATGATGTACCGATGTCTCGTCCCCGTAAGTACAAGTGCTACAACCTTCCTGAAAAATGGCGAATGTTCTAGAACATCGTCGAACCTTCCGCCACGTGGAAATTCCGTCCTGCTAGCGTAGGGTTACAAAAAGACGACCGCTACGATGGCGAACATATCGCCAGGTACGCAGACATTGTGCAGGCTCCTGATTGGCTACAGCAGTCTATCTCGCCACGCTTGGCGAAAATGGCGAGCTCCGAGCCCACGGATCGCAAAGACGTGAGCGTCAGTTCTCTGCTCGTCGGCCTGCTGTGTGTACGGTTTTTTTTTATGAGGCATAGTCCTCCTTGGTGGCCCCATGTGCCATTTTTTTTTTAAATTCTTGTTTGTGTAACTTTATAATTTGTGTTAGTTGACCAGCACCATTTTGCCCATATTTATCATGCGTAAATAAAAAACGTTCTTTTTTCTTATATAATTTGGTGTCTTCACAATAAACAACGCATCACAGGAGTTATATGTGTGTGTGATAAATTAGAGCGTTTTTAGTGTACAAGATTTCGGCATCACTACTCTCCGTTCGTTGTCATCCATAAAACAGGTATGTGCCCTTTTTGAAATTTATTGGAGTCGGACCACTCGAGAGTTTTTTTTTTTTAATTAGAACCTGCAAGGGTAGAAATTTCCTGTACGATCACAAGGTGTTGAAGATTTATTTAGGACCATTACTCTATACAAGTACTTTTCGCATTCCAATGACTTTGTTCCTTATATGATAGTCCACACTATGGACTATGATCCAAAATGAACTCTTCCCTGGAAGAGGAGTCACGTCTCATCTTGTGGTGGTCAGACTATAACCTTGACTGTTATCCACTTTATGTAAACAAAGCCCTTCATTGTTTTTTTTTTTTTTAAATTCTGGAGTTATCAGCAAATGATAGCACAGATCATACTTGGGAAAATAGTTTCCCATTGACATTTAAAAATTAATGAAGTTGGGAAAGTATACTTCCCATAGCCTTATAACGGGCTAATTTAGACACACTCACCCACGTTAGCCCACATGGCAGAACCTCTTTGTTGGTCCTTTAGGGAGTGCATTTCTGGGGCAATGTCTCTACATTCTATCTCCCCCCCCCCGTGCTTATGTGCTTCCCCCATAGTGGTCCACACATTGTGCTAACCTGGTGCATCAATAGAAATTTTTGCTTTGGAAGGCAATGGGATATATCTCAACTGAGTGGCTTAAATAAAAAAGCATCAGCTAAGTTTAAAAAAAAAGAAAAGAAAAGAAAATACTAAGACAACATGTGCACATTTACAAGAGACCCATGCCATCTCTTCGGATTTTTACACCACCTGCACATTTGGGACACTAACTTCCAGCCCCATCATCATATTATCAATAAAGAAAACAGTGTTATTGCTTCAAACTATGCGAAGGCCAATGTCCTTGTGGAACATTTTAACAACAAGATGATCATGGCACCAATCCGTATCAACCTGAGCTGCAAGAGTGACATGGAGCTCAACCACCCTTTTGGGATTGAGGAGTTAACATAAGCCATAATGTGGATGTGCATTACTTTCCCTGGTGACGATGGAAAAAGTGCACACCTTTTTAAAAATTTATTCCACCATGCCTTTCAACAACTCTTGCAAATCTTCAACAATGCTCTAAAAACTGGCAAGATCCCCTTGACTGAAATCCTGTCACCCCACTCCCCATTTACAAACTTGCAAGCCAAAGCAACATGTTGAATAATACTTTCTTATAGCTTTCATTTCTATAATTAACAAGAAATATATGAATGAATGCTGACAAAAAGAATAAGTTATTTCCTCATCAAGAACCACCTCACACATCCTCAACATCTGGGCTTCCTCCCCTTTCAAAATAGCCAGACCGCACTGAGCATCCTCCATTCTGTTATATCTACCCTCTATAAGAAGAAGCACTTTTTTAGCAATTTCAATAGACATCACAGTGGCCTATGACTCCACAGATATAGATGGCCTGCTACTGAAAATGGCACAATTTGGTATCACAGGACCAATTCTAAAATGGATACAAAACTTAACCAATTATAGGATAAAAGTCTGGAGGAGAGGAACTGATTAGCACTAGGTAAAAATGTTCCGTAGGTTCCCCCAGGAGGCTGTCCTTAGTTTGGTACTTTTCATCACATACATGTCAAATTAAAAAAATTCTTATTCACAGGGTTCAGGAGTTTTTTTACACAGATGATATCTTTATTTACTGTAGCCAGAGATAAAGAGTTGCAAATTAAAACTACAAGACACCTTCCGAAATATAGTCCAATGCTACATGTACTGGCACCTGCATGTTGCCTAGACAGATGTCACACGATAAGCCTGCCCAGAAAATGGGGAGACTGTGAAAGCTGGTTTTAGGTAAATAGAGGCCTAATTATGTGGACAAATGAGGTAAAGCTCCTGGGATTCTACTTATTAGATGTGGTACGTTCAAAAAACAGGAGAATACCTGCAAAAGAAAATAAGAAAAGGACTCCACATCCTCAAACTGTCAAACAAACGCTACTGTGCCCAGTCCCGGCACTTAACCGTCAGCTTGCCAAAACCAATATCAAATGAACACTGGAAATGGCGACGTCATACTCCGTCAAATGAGTGAGGCCTTATAGCAGAGACTGGAAGCCATCCAAAACAAAGGAAACACATAATGCAATACAGCTTGCTAAGCCCAATCAACCAAGGAAAAATCAAGTTCTTCATCAATGACCTTCCATTCCAAAGCAAGAAACTCCCTGATAACATAGCACAAACTTAGTTTTGGGAATATAAACAAGCAAATTTTGACAATCATGCCCTTCTAGCAACTAATACCTTCAAAATCCAACACATGAAAAGCATTACAGGTTGCATAGAAAACCATTCATTTAATTTTATTAGTCTCTACTATTTTATCTCCATTTTTTCAGTAGAAGCTCTTGCTATAAGTACCATGATTGCCGAAGTAACTCTGACTCCTAATAGAACAACCATTATGACTGATAACTATTCAGTCCTTAGAGCTCTACAAAATATTTCCCCATAGATCCCTGTCATCCTCTCATTTTACCAGAAAATGTTCAGCACATTGCTCATCAGCTAATTTGAGTCCCCAGTCACCATGCTATTGACTTGAACAAGAAAGCAGACACAAGTGAAAAAAAAAAATCAATCACCAGAACATTCCTTTAGACAGGATCACATCTGAAGAACTAATAAAACACAAGAAACATCTTCTCAATCAGGAGCTTTGAAACCCAGTATGAAGAAATCAAATACAAAATTTCTTAAGGGAACTTTTTAACAATAAAAATGACTACTGCATGAAACCACAACAGGCAAAATGATGTAATAACTACCAGGTTCCTGTGTAGAATGCTCATCACTCTGGGGATCCTTTATTGGTTTGAGCTGATCAAGACTGCAGGTGACACACGTGGTAGGTAGGAAACTATGGGTCAAAGAATATATGAATACATCAAGTGCCAAAAACCAACAGAACTGGATGAAAAGTATAAACCAGCATAACAGTCAACACCTCTCATTTCCCAAAGTATTTGGAAAAATCAGCACCAGAGAAAGCATCCACTTAAAACCCCTCCAACTTATCATGAAGATACTCTGGCAGTAGGATGGTTTGAAAAAAATTTAGGTCCCGAAGTTCCACAACCCTCAAAAAGACAGACACACATTAAAAAAAAAAAAGTTTTGTAGCTTGAGATGCAGTATTGTATTTTGGAGCAAACAAAGGAATTTTGGCGATGAAGAATTATGTGCTTAATCAAAAGAATATTTTATTTTATTAAATTAAATAAATTTTAATAAAGTGATTTCTAGTTAAGAAAATATTATAAGACTTACCACATTATTTAACAAACTAAAGAAAAATTCTCAGCTTATTTGAATGGCTAATAAGTATGCATTGATGGGTAATATCACAACATATTTATAATTTTAAGGTATGGAGTCATTTTTTTAACTTCTTCAGATCAGACATAAATCTCACATCTGAAGTTAAAGAAAAAACCTATTACACTTAAAAATGACAAGTAAAGTAATTAGTTTTTATGCAACGGCAAACAAAAATAAATCTGTGTCAGTGTGCAGAATTTTCACATTCATATGAATTAAAACTATTTTATTCAAAATTTATAAGCAAAGTCATTAATTAAAGGCAGTACAATTATTTGTACTATATATGATACACGGGACTGAGGTAGCCAATTAGGTACTGTAGATTGTAAGAGGTTAAGTACAGATATTAAGCAGATTATTATATCAAAGCTGTACAGCTTTATTATTTTAAATAATTTGAAGTATCTTCAGACATTTCTTTACACAGTGTTTTTTTTTTTTTTTTTTTTAAATGTGCATTAGGAAAGTATCCTGTTTTACAGTAAAAAGAGCAACTATAAAACTAGTATAAATTTAAAATTTTGCAGTATAGTACATTTTAAGTTCTCCTAATATATTAAATTGTTTCTGATCTATTACAAAGTATTTTTTCAGTAAGATGAAACAGCAAAGTCTTATTTTTTACACCTTATAAAAAAATTAAAGTAAAAAACATAAAAATACCTGATTGAGAAATAGTATAAGAGTCGTCTGAACCACTAGAATCATGGCGTCTAAGATTTCTTGGAACAAGAGGCAAACGAATGCCAGGTCCACTAGCTTTTTTTATGCTTCTTGAAGGACTAGAATTTTTAATTGGAGATGAGCTGCTCAAAGCTGAAAGGGATTTTCTGCTCATGGATGATTCAAAAGATTCAGAATAGATATCAGAGCTGGAAGATTTGTCCTTAATAGATGGTGAACTGTGAAAAAAAAAAATATGTCAGCACAAAACAGCAATTTAATAAATCTAAGTAATATACACTAATGAAAAATCAATTTTGCTAAATCAAATCATGGCTTAAAGTAGGTACAAATTTAAGATAGATTTCTGTAATCTAATATACATATCAAGTTTTATGAGAGAGAGAGTTCTAAAAATGCTACTTCAAAAATTATTCAAATGAAATTTAACAAACTTTACAATTTTTTATGTTTTTGAGCTTTTGGATATAAGAACTGTTTTCAGAACTTTTGTTTGTGCAACAACATCAAAACTAAGAGTAAACGAAATCTTTTAAAATGGAACAGAATAAATATTAGATTGAATATACAGTGACCTCTCACTTATGAACCTCTCAGTTATATGTGCCTCTCTTTTATATGTGAATTTTAGAAGGTCCCGTCACGAGGAATAGGAAAATAATGATAAAGGTCTCTCACTTATACGTGCCACTTTGAATTGGCTCTAAGTTATATGCGAAAATAAACAGCGCAATTCCCAAATTCTGTCATAAGCATGACTTTTCTCCATGTGTAGAACACTGGCGATAGAGTAGTAACACAGTATTTTGAAAACGTTAATGTTGGGAATGTCGATATGAAGAAAACTAGGACATTGAAACTGTTTTTGATGAGTTATAGGTGAAGATGGTGATAAATAAGATAATGATGCAACTGATCTTTCTGTCCTGTGTTACGCTACTTTAGGAGCCCTATAAAAATTGAGACATTTGTAAAGTTACGACTTAACTTCAAATACAATAGCATATTTTAATGAGTTTGATTAGCATGATTATTACAAAAGTGGCCTAAACAAAAGTAAACTGCAACACTGATGACATTTTGATAAAGAATGTTAGTACAATTAAAGTTTCTCCTATGTAAAATGAAACTATACGTTCATTCTTTTTTGAGTTAAAAGTTAAACTAAATTGTACAGTTAAATATTTTGAAACATAATATTACACTTTCTAACTGAAAAAATATTATTAAGCATTTTTTTTCAAATGTTGTGCCTCTTAGAATTTAGATGAAGAGTTAGAAAATAAGACCCTTTCAGTTATACGCGGCTCTCGGTTATGCGCAATTTAAAGTCTGTCCCTTAAAATGCATATAAGTGAGAGATCACTGTACATATAAATAAATGCTAGATTCATTATTCTGCTTTTAAACTGCAGTAATTATGTCACATTTTAGATGTAAAAGAATTATATTTACTTTTAATATGGTATATAGTATTCTCGTATGACCCAGTGCATGCCTTTTAAATAGCTAAATGCCAGTTCCTGGGTGTTTATTAATGATTTAAAAGTACTAAGTGGTGTTTTATCAAATTAACAATTCCTGTTTATTTAAGATAAAAATACAGTTACATACACTGAAAGATTATAATGCAATTTAAAAAAATTAGTTTTTATAAAATAAAACAATTAATTTAAAACCACTGAAAATAATGTAACATATAAAATAGAAATTTCATTTAAAGATCATGCCTTTCAAAGAGGAAATTTTGAAGTAATTTTTCTTTGAACATAACCAAGATTGATGAAATTATTTTTTTATCATTAGAAATCACTAATTTGAGGTTGGGAAACGATGCAGTAAACCAGCTTTTTCTCATTTTCTTTCTAATCTGTATTACATATGAAGAAAATCACCAAAGTTAAACACAATTAGCTTTGATCAGATCAAACTAAAGTCTTTATAATACAAAATGTTATTTCCTAATTATAACAATTGACAAAACAAAAAAAAAGTGCTCTACCACTGGTGGGACATTACGAATCCGGAATACAAAGAAACCTGTGCATTATGATACTGTCTATAACAATATTGTCTTTGACCCCGATGAAATTCCTTTCTACTCAATGTATTTTGAACCAGTCTACAGCAATATTAATTTTTTACACACACCTGGATATAACAGTATGTTGACTCTTTCAGAAAGTTTTATAGTATATATACACAAATTCTTTTATTTTGGGAAACACTTCCTATGGTCTAGAATGTGTGCAATGACAAAAGAATGAAGTATGTGAGTTGACACCTTTTAGTTGGATAGCGTCTAGAAATTTTTAATGTGCTAAAGCCTTTAACCCTTTCGCTCCGAAGCTTTGATTTGGAATGCTTGCTCGAAATCCCGGAAACGCCCGAGAAATGTTTTTGAATGCTTTCCCCCACGAGACACGTTTCTTTTGTACCTGTGTAGATATATCTCTGTCAAAACAGGAGTGCAAAGAATCCATTGGCGTGCCTCCCCGAAGCATTTCAAAAGCACCTGTTCGTAAATGCAGCTTTTCACCGAAAGGGGGAAGGGGGTTACAATAGCAAACAGGAGAAAGGGGTTTTTCACACTTGACAAACTTAAATGGATGTTGCAAAGCACGGGGGGACGAAGCTTCGTCCTGGCGTAAGGCCGGGACTGGGAGCGTGTATCTAAAGCCGGTACGGGCGGATTGAGAGTGAAAGGGTTAATCTGTGATGGCAAAGCACATTAACGTATTAGTGTTAAAACATTAGTGTTTGAAGTAAAGTTACTTTTTTTTTTGTAATGCTTTAATGAAATATAATTTGTATGTGCACCTTTTACACATACTTTTATGCATATTGTAAGAAAAAATGTTATCTAAAATTTCAACCTTATTGAATTGTGAAAGTAAGACAAATATAGTAAACTGAAAATCTAATGAAGGTAGTTACTATGTTTTGAACTTCAACAGACTCATAATGCAAATTTCTTCAGTGTACAACTTGAGTCCATTCATGACTGAAAGTGTTATTCTGCATGGTAAACACATTTTATATTTATTTTGATAATTAAGAAATACCTTTAATGCTCAAATAATGCACAAAAGCTCAACTTGTCTACAATGATAAACTGTCAATTACAATAGTATTTTTTAGGTGCCTTCAGCATCAATATATGCAGGTTTCACTGTATAAAAGTATCTGATGTTTATGGACTGACCTCTTTAATTTCTGAAGTATAATTATTATTTTGTTTGATGCACTACATTCTTTTCAGTAAAAGTTTTATCTATGTTATTTGCACTACATACATTCATTACATGATCTATAATATGCTCATAGTTCATAAATATCAATAAAACTGAATAATTACACTTGATAAGATACATCTTCAGGCACTTCGGCTTGAGATCCATTCTCAGTACTTTCAACTGTCTGAATAAAGGATTCCACACTTCCTGATCTAATTTCTTCTGTCACAACACTACTGTAATAACATTTTATAAACAGAAAAAGTAAATGCATTGCAATCAACCATAGCTGTTGTATGCTCATTAAACTTCTAATACAAACAAAAATGTATAGGATGGGCTATGATAACCCAGTAGCTTAGACTAGCAAATAGAAGATCACATTTTTGAAGATTTATGATCTACCACAAAAAGACCACCCACCATGTATGTATTGGTTAACAAACAAAACTGGTACAAACATATAAATCATATACAATTAAAAATAGCAGATTTATTAAAAATTTAACACATGCTTATTATTTTTTTCTCATACAAATGATGAAAATGGAGATTTGTGGTTGTGTTGACAAATTGAAGGGTTTTGCAACTGTTCAAGTTAGCAGGAAACTGTAAGAAACATTTCGGGATTCAAATCAAACCAACCAGATAGGCAGATTTATTTTTTGAATAAAACAAGAACTAATGATTGAAGCTACTTCCTTTAAGTACCAAATGAAAAAAAGTTTTTTCTTTACTGCAAGATGGTACATGCAGTTCTAAACTCCTGTAGGATTGAGTTTCCTCCTTTTTGCAGCAAACCCTACAATTGCTCATTAATGATGCACCCAAAAATCATCCCTGAATATTCTTTCACTCAGTTACACAGACACATATGTACACATAAATTTGTGAACTTTTTTAACACTAGCCTATCTATAACAGAATATCTGTGCACAGGTACATTTAGTAACAAATGAAGATAATACCACTATGCAACCAAGTTATGTTGGTTTGTAAAAGCAATTGTATGGCATCAACAAATACTACTTTTTAATTCTGCATTGATTCATTGAGCATTCGCATCAATAATTTTTCCAACTTAAACTGTGCAACCTAGCACCAAAAATGAAATAATAAAACACAACTCCAAGTTTCTAGTTTCACTTACGCTATTTTAATTAAAGATGCCAACGGCAATTTAAACATTAGTTATTGTTTTTGGGAGCTGTGGAAGCAAATTGTAGACTGATTGCAAGACTTTGAATAATAAATAAAAAGAATTTTTTTTTAAATGTGTACTTCAATCTTGCTATTCATGCATAAAATTAAAATGTTAATTCATTTAACAAAATAGCAGGGACATACTTAGAGTGAGTATCACTAGAAGCTCTATAATTTTCTTTTTTGCTTCCATCTGAACCCTTTTCAGAAAGATTTGTAGAAATGCTTTCATCAAGCTTGGTCATTTTATCATCAGTTTCACTGACCGGGAGTTCGGGTGTACTTCCAGATAGTTTGCTTTGTATTTCAGTAGAAGTTGGTAATGATCCATATACAGATTCTTTTCTTTTCTCTGAAAATTGAAAATAAATGTAAACACACACTATAAAAAAATGTATGAATATTGATAAGTTAAGACATTTTATTTAACAATTTTTATTCTTTTTTCTTTCCCAGCTGAAAATATAGTACTTAGAAATGATGGATGAACTTTCTAAAAACATTCATTTCAATTTATCTAGCTGGATCAAACAAACAAAATATTGTTATTTCATAATTTTAATACATTTAGGCTTTTAAAAAAAAAGCTTGCTTATGAGGCAGATGCCTTGTTTACAGAATTTGCCCAGTCCAAAAAACTTTAAAAATTCACTAAATATTGAACAAACAAAACTATATTTGGTTAACAAAACTATAGTTTTTTATTAAACTGTACTGGTTTATGATTTAATTAAATTGTAGACATAAGCATAGCCCCGTAACATTTAAAAAGAGAAAAACAATGAATGTATACATTGATAAAGACTAACAAAGAGCAATAACTGGAAATATCAATAGTCATAATACCATCTGCATTAGCAGAACCAGAGCTGGAAACATAGTACTTAGTTCTTTTTTTACTATGATCTACCAGATCCAAAGCTTTTTGTTCTAATTCTCGAACAGCCATTTCTTCACTATCAAGTTTCATTTGCCACTGCAATAAATTCTCAGCTTGTTTTCGTCGCTGAAGAATACGCTGCTCACGTTTAGTCAGATGTCTGAAAATAGAAATAATAAACAAAATAATAATTACATGTTTAAACAAAAAAGTATTAGTAGTCAGCAAACTGGATTCTAAAATAGAGCAACTACACAAGTAAGATGGAAATGAAAAGCATACAACAAGTCCAGTCTACACTTATTTTTTATTATTTCTATACAAAAAGATTCGTTAATAAACTTTTGATTCTAAAACTATTAATACTATATATTGTATTCCAGAAATGCATTTGTTTTCCTCAAAACATAAATGCAGTAGTACATAATTTTAACACCATTCAAAACATATTTCTGAGAGTGCATTTTAGTAATCGGTTTAACAGTTTTTGCTATAATTAAACTGTATATCATTTTGAAGTATGTTACTAGAAATATTTTAAAAGAATAGAAAATTGAAAATCAACATTGTACCAATTACATTTTATATATTTATAGATATACTAGCTGACCCGGCAAACGTTGTTTTGCCATATAAATTATTCCTAGGATTATTTTAGTAGAAAGGGCATGGAGCGCTGTGAACGATGCTGGAATATAAAAATAACACAATACCAAACATTTATATTTTTAATTCATTGTAATTTATTCTTTAAATTTATATATATCACTAATTACAATAATTTTACTAAAAAATAATATCAATCCCTTAATGCAATAGAGTGTACAATATTTTTTGTTATCACATCTTTAGATAACACTAACAAACTGGATGCCCACTGTATGGTTTGCCCACTCGAGAGCATGCCACGTATAACTGTCCGTGTGAAAAACATGGCGTGCTCAAATCTAATCCACAAACAAACATAGTTTGGCCTTGAGACTTATAGATAGTCATTCCATAAAAAATTTTGCCCCCCCCCCCAAAAAAAAGGATGAAAATCTGAAACACTTTCAGATTTTAAATATGCACTATAGTGCTATATATTAAAATCGTATCATAATTTATGCGTCGTCCCTATTTTTCGTCCTTATTCCATTAAGTTGGAAAATGTTATCATTATTCATGACTGTGCTGTATTTTTCTTCCTTATTTTATAAAACCTATCTTTGGAATCGAAATCTATCTTAAAATCGCCTACTAAAACTATTTTACAATCTTCGCCAAGTATATCACAAATATACTTTACCGTTTTATATATTGTTTCCTACTTTAACGCCTCGACTCTCGCCAAGGAGGCAATGATTAAACATATGCAGTTACCATGACGATTTTTTGCATTTATGTAGAAATCGTTATTTAGAATTAAAATGGCGATTTGGAACAGCACGTAAGTACAGCATGCCGTTACATTTTTATTTATTTTGGATTACCAATTAATGTAGTTTTAATAATTAAATGTCTTCAAATTCCTTAACTGGCGCGTTTATCGCTAGTTTGTTTACTTTAGTTATCACCTAGTTCTTTTGAGTGCGTTGAAACTGTACTTACGTATTATCCCGGAGGTCACTTCCGCCAAACTACTTTTTCGTAGATTTTAAATACGTTGCCAATCGTATTCCAAGCCATCAACAATTTCATGTGCCCAGCATTTATCTTGGTGAAAAATTGCTTGTCTTGGCAGACCACAGGGAAATACGTAAGTACCATTGAAACTTGTGCATAACTCCCAGAAACCCATGACTGCAAAGCTCGCCAAAGTATGGGGATTTTTTAGGTTGGCGAGAGTGGGGCGTTAAAATAGGAATCAACTCTTTCTTGTACCTAAAACACATCTTTGAAATCGAAATCTATCTTAAAATCGCCTACTGAAACTGTTTTACAATCTTCGCCAGGCATATTCTTGCTGTAGGCATATTCCAACTATACCGCAAAGACATTATAAATGCTGTTTGGAATGGGCATCATAATCCACGAGTGTACCATGTTTTCCTTTCTTGTTCCACAGAGCACTTCTTCAGAATAGAAATCTATATTAAAATCGCCTAATAAAACTCTTTTACAATATACGCCAGGCGTTTTCTAACTATACGCGACATATATTTATAATAAATTGTCACGTTTTGGCACCACATTTAGCGATCCATTATCAAAAATTGCAAATCTTGTGCGACTTTCAACATTTTATTAACGCCCCTCCCCTCTCCACATTATCTGGCAAACACATTTGAAAAGTGACTCGACACGCTAACGTCTACACAGAAATCCTGATTGAAATTAATAGCACTCTGGGCTAAACATTTTGGGGTGGACCGCCCTTATGACTTAGGGGTATGAGACATAGTTAAAAACCTATTCTCAGACCTAACGAATATACATAGAAAATTTCATTAAAATTGGTCGAGTGGTTTCGGAGGAGTTAGGTGACTAACACTGTGACAGGAGAATTTTATATATTAGATATGAAATATATCGGCGCTGGGCAGAGCAGCCGACTCAGTCAGGAACCTGTCTTTGAGCCCTGAGCTGGGCTTCGTTGAGTGATGACTGGCTGCCTGCACCGGAATTGAAGCCGGGCTGACGTTAAGAAAGGAAGGTCCTTGGGAAGTAGCTGTTGACTTAAATTATCACACTTCTGGTTTATAACATATTTTTATTAATACTCTTACAAATTCACATGGCCAGTGAAGTGATGGAAAAACTTTTCTGTGAGTAATGTTTGGCTTTAAAAATCAAGGGTTGTGCGATTTATACAGTAATTACATTTCTCAAAAAAGGTGCATTTACTGGCTATTAAAATGCCTGGGTCTCATAACACCGGGAAATTCCTGCAAGGTAAGGAGACACAACACCATGTGAAAGAGGGGAGGTACATCAGTTGCATCTTATAAAATTTAGATCCTAACACAAATCCTTTGTTTGAAAATGAAAGTTACTAAGCCTCTATAGAATTTTGAAGGAAGCTAACAGAAAGTTTGAATTTTGAGAGGATATTTAATTTTATGTTATATATATGTACAGGGTGTCCTGTGCTAATGCTGTCCAATGGCTATTTCCTAAACCGTTAGTCAGAGACTCATAGTTCCAATTGCAAAAATGATTAAAATTGTATAATCTATTATATCAGAAATAATTGAAGTCAGTAAATAAATTCCTATAAAATTTACAAAATATAAATTTTTATACGGTCCCCCAGTCCTATTAGTTATATTTAGAAAAATTTTCTTTATACAATTTCATGCACAATAAAAAAAAAAAATCATACTTATACGACCCAAATTCACCGAGTTAAGAAGCAACAAACATGTTGACTTAAGTCACTTTCCCATATTCAAAAATATCCCGTTACGGTGAACCGTTAGGGGACTGTATAAATATTACAATTTTAAATTATAGGTTTAATTTAATTTTCTGGCATAATGTGGAGAAAGAAGAAAATCTAATTTTAGAATACTAATCTATAAGCAGTAGGTTATAACGAAGCTCTAGAAAAATGTATCTGGGGTTTTTTGAAAATCTTTTATCTAAATGAAGTAACAGAATTTTAATAAGTTGTGTAAATAAAAAAATGTTTTGTCGAAACAATGAGAAATTTATTAAAAAGATAGGATATCTAAACTTTTAACAAATTTTTGAGTGTATTTGAATAACTTGAAATGGAATATCGTTTTTCAGGTAAAATGGTTGCCAGATGATAATTGCTTGAGATTCAGTTTTCCTGCTGATATGGCAACAAGCGATAAACACTAAATTTTAATATTTTACTGGAGTTGAAGCACTGTTGTTTAAATTACTTTGTTAATGTTTGTCTAAAGTTCATGATATTTGAATTTGTAGCTTATTAATGAAAAATGATGTTTAGTACCCTGTATCCCCTATGACATTTCGGTAAAATAACTAAGACCAATAACCTCAGTGTCAGAAATGAATGGCATGTAAGTTGTGGTAAAACACTTCTGCAAAATCAAATGTTGAAGCAGATTCACCCTCCCCCTCCTCAAAGAAGGAATCACTGGTCACACAGGCCTTCACACTACAAAGGTCTTGAATTGTTGACCACTTTACGGTAAAGGCACCTAACAGGCGGCCAACATTATTCCCTATGAAGCAGATAATGTTGAGTGAGCTAACTACCACACAATTTGGGCAGTGTTATTTAGCTGAAAATAGTTATCTTAAAATAGACGATAAGAATATCCAAATGAAAACATGAATTAGTAATTATCTTTCATCATAAAAAGTTTCATCAGGCACAGACACTGATTAAAAGAATACAGTTTACTAAAAACTATCCCGCTGTGTACTAGTTAAAGCAAGCAAAAAAAATATCTTCAATAATTAAACTGCAATACACTGTGAATAGAAAGATACTATGTTTAATAGAATAATATACTGAAAACATAAAAATATTTGAGACTACTTTTAGCTTGATACAGTAAATAAATTTCATAGAAAAAAAAAACTAGTAATTTGCTTCTTGTTATAACTTTGATAAAATAAGGAAGCAAACTGAATTAATTATTAAGATTATATAGAATTAAAACAAATAGTAACACTTCACTGAAAGAAAAAAATTGCTCTGGTAAGAGTAAATAAATAAAATTTTGAGACTTACTGGCGAGGAAAAGAACAAGCAAACATAGTTAACTTGATAAAATTATTACTACCATCTTCCGGAGAAATATATTTCGGTTGCACACCGCCACAACCGTCATCAGTCTGTCCTTTTCGTGGGAATGATGTTACTTCTCGCCTCCTCTTCTTTAGCGCCGTTCTTTTTGCGCATGATGTCATTCCAGGTCTCGTCCACAGTAGCGTGCGTCATGTCGTTGATGCTGCCCTCTGTTGATAATATTTCTAATGATTCTCGTAAATAGGCATATGTGTGGTTGTTGAAATTGATCTGATCAATTCTTTCTTTGATCAATTTATTAAAAATATGCTGTGGGTAATTTGCTTACAAAAAATACAATTGCTTACAAAAAATAAAGGAAGACAAAAGAAGCTCAATACAATTAGCAATAAACAGAAACCAAAACTAAAATTCACTACAGCTATACCTTTTTGCAGGGGAGCTGCTAATAAAATATCACACTCAGCTCTTAAGAAAAATATCAGGAATCCAATAAAACCAAATCAAAACATTTTTCAATGTATCAGATCCGAAAAAGACCAAATAAAACCCACAGACACCGCAGGTATTTATAAAATT
Source organism: Cheiracanthium punctorium (assembly GCA_038373885.1). Classification (NCBI taxonomy): domain Eukaryota; kingdom Metazoa; phylum Arthropoda; class Arachnida; order Araneae; family Cheiracanthiidae; genus Cheiracanthium; species Cheiracanthium punctorium. The sequence continues at coordinate 114,422 of JAWZYV010019740.1, read as the reverse complement.
AACATAAAAAATAACGAAAACAAAATAGCCGGCTGCTAAACTGGGGTCACTAAAAGAAAATGAAAGATCGTCAAACAGAACACATTAACGACATTAAATTCAATAGAGAATCTACAGCCTTATCCCGCCTCGCACTAAACACCCCTATCACAATAGATTTCCAAGCAATACGAAAAATAGCCAATTTCAACAACCACATATATGCCTATTTACGAGAATCATTAGAAATATTATCAACAGAGGGCAGCACCAACGACATGACGCACACTACTGTGGACGAGACCTGGAATGACATCATGCGCAAAAAGAACGGCGCGAAAGAAGAGGAGGTGGGAAGTAACATCATTCCCACGAAAAGGACAGACTGATGACGGTTGTGGCATTGTGCAACCGAAATATATTTCTCCGTAGGATGGTGGTAATAATTTTATCAAGTTAACTATGGGAATCCCTCTGTATTGCATTTTAACCTTTTAACAAGCAAACATTTTTGGAATTTTAGGGAGCTGAATGCATTCAAAATGACAATATACCAGTTATAAGCATTACAGTTACCTTTTGCTGGCTTCTAACTTCTTTCCCTGCAGAGCTGTTTCCAGCGGGTTATTAGAATGTAATGATGTGTTTGAATTACTCTGAACTGCATTAAGAGGTGAAAAAACTGCATTTGGAGAGCTTCTTTGTGATTTATTTTGTGATGAGTTTGAAGTCTTCACAGCGTCAGAAGCTTGAGTTTCAACAACTGATTCTAGAAATATAGAACAAAAAGGAAAGTCAGAAAAAAAGCATTGAAATGGATTTTTTGTAAAATGCATACAGAGACCCATTAAAAAAAGATAATAAAACTACCTTGAGATGAATTGCTTGCTAAACCTTTCAGCATTTCTGGCACTTCAGAAACTGATTCTTCATCTACCTGTAAAAGAATATTCAGCATAAAACCAAATTTGATTAAGAATAATAAGAACAAAATAGTTCTTATCTGTATTTAATCTTCCCGGCTTTTACTTTCATAAAACTAAACCACTGCTAACTTCATAACAGTGGCACCTTCTCTGCTTTTACATAAAGCTTACTTTTCCTTTTCTAGTTTTGTATGAACCATCTCAGACCTGATTAGATATTTTTTTTAATTAAATGATTTTCATTTTTATGATATCTATTAAATTTATAATTAAAAAAATAAAATTAAAAACTTTGATTGTTAAACAAGAAGATTGGTTCTTTTTTAAATACACAAATTAAGACATCCATCCTATACAACAGTGTAGGTAATTTTTGTGTCTTCGATTGTGGATGCATGGTCTGAAAGGTTTATGGCAAAACACACTAGGGATATCTGCCAAAGGGAGGAATGCCTTGTGTGGTCCACTTTTTAAGAGGTTCAAATAACACAAAACTCTTGATAAAAAAGCAACATAGCTTGTATATATTTACTAGCAATGTTTATGGTTATGCATGTCCCTCAAAATAAAGACACAAAAACTATATCAGCATTACTTACATCAAGAAAGGAAAAAGTATAAAACTTTTACAAACAAATGTAGTCAATTTCAAAATGCCTTATTTCTACAGAACAGAATTTTGTTTTTCAGAATTAAGTTCTAGCATGACACTTCCAGAATAACGTTTCATGATGTAAATAACTATTTTATTTTTGCTTGCAATTCTTAACCTGGAACACTTTGCCAAAAATTGTGCTAATAAATTAATATCACATTCAAAAGAAAAATAATTTGAATTTGTATAAAAACAAAGAGTTTCTATAAAATCTCACAGAAAGATATACGATTATAAAGATATGAACAAAAAATTATCATATTAGTTCTAATAGAAAATATCACACATTAGTTCTGCATTTTTTGTATTGCTAAAAATAAAATAGAAATTTGGTTAATAGTTTTCACAAGTTAGCTAATAAAATAGTTTCAGTTCTTTAAATCATCACAAAAATGCTTGTAAAAGGAGAGCTACTGATTTCATAAATTAAAAACAATAAGAATTTTGTAAAATGAGGTTCCTAATTCTATTTTCAAATTATTATAGTTTACTCAATTTAAAGATTTACATACCACTGTTTTTATGTCATTATCAGAAGCAATTGTAGGAGTAGATGAAGAAGACTTCCCTTTAGTTAGTTTTCCTTCAGGGTATTTGGATGTGTGGGATTTCTCCTCTTCTAAATAAAAATATTTTAAAATTATGACAGCACTGAAATTACAAACTGAAATTAACAGACTACAGAAAGTGACCATTTATTTGTATTTGTGACTGAATTGAAGCAATTTGTTATCTTTTCTCAACAGTTTCATGTGAAGAGCGAAAGATCTAAATAAATGGAATGATCTGCTATTACCTCTAATTTCTGTTTCAAAAGGTAAAATAAAGTAAATTCTAATGCTTAAAAATGAAATACTATGTATTTACTATTTAGTAGGAGGCAAACCAAAGTTTTAAGAGTATTTGCCTTTTTATTAATTGTTCAATTAAATAATGGAAAAAATTAAACATTTTGTTAATTTTCATAAATATACATGAGATTCTCTTTTTAAAAGGCTTTCAAATAAAAGGGTGCATGCTTGTATGGCTTGATAGCAGTTGTTATAGAAGGAATACACAGGGTAAAAATAAAGTCACAGTGATTGATAATTGAATTTTTATTTAAATCAAGTGAACCAAAAAATATGGAATGAAATATTACACATGCTCTGGATATCTCAAGCCATGAAAACAATGTCAAAGCAATGTGCATAAGCTGGTGCATCTACTGTCTGATAATGAACAATCAGTGTTACAATTTTTGAACACACTTTTTATAGCTATCATTAAGCGTAAAACAAATATAAAAAACAACAAATTTTAATTTCTGATAGTCTGAACTGATTTTTATACAAGAAAACCTATCCACCATTATTCATTATTTTAATATACAATTTTTTAAGCAATTTTTTTTTTTAAAACAGCAGTCAGCATAACATATCTATTGTGTAAAAAGAGAATACAGTGTATTTAGATGAATTACTATAAAATGCTTTTTTTCCTATTTAAATAAAAACACTGTAATAGATCAATTTATAGCTTACTACTCAGCAGCTGATAAGCTAACGAATTAGGTTCTTTTAGTAGCTTCTTTTTATCTTCTAACAAAGAACAATGTTTCTGAGACATGCTCTTATAGGCTTCTTGCAAACGTTGAAGTTGAGCTCTTTCCTCGCGAAGTTGCAGTACAATTTCCTTCTGTTTCTTTTTAATAGCTGATACTTTCCTTTTAGTACCTTTCTCCCTATATTTTCTGCAAAATAATTAATATAACAGCGCATTAAGACAAACAGATGATTTAAAAAGAAGCAAATAAACAAGAAAATAAGATCAAAAGACAGATAAGAAACTTTACTATCGAAACCATCATTCATTATTTTGTGTGGGTGCAAAAGAAAGAAGAGGGCATTGCAAATACAACAATGTACAGTATTATGCACACTAGTTAAGTATTTAATAAAATTAGATTTTATTTACAAACTTATGAGCAGAAAATAATTAAATAAAGACTGCAGTTAAAAATACAGAAATAAAATCCTTCGGTAGCAGCTTTCAGTGGCGGCCACCACCTTCCAAAGCCATCGCCATTTCTTGCTTGCACTGATCTTTTCCTCAATGCCTCGCTCCATCCCGGATCCAGTGGTGGGAAAAACTACTTTTTTTTTGTAGCGCGCTACAACTACCGCTACTTTTCGAAAAATGTAGTTAACTACAACTACAACTACTTTTTGACAAATGTAGTTAGCTACACTACTTTTGAAATGTAGTCGCTACTTCGCTACTTTTTCGCTACTTTTAGGAGACAAATTTTGCTAACAGATTCAATTTGCATTACATTCATATTTAAGGATATTTATATCCTAATTCGAGAAAACTATCGATATCTAAAGCCTTGGTTTTCTACTCGCGTCCAGCGTGATTAATGACCTCAGCGGGTGTCTCTCGCGTCCAAAGAACGCGTTTATTAAAAGGTGGTTTCCTTGTAGCGTTGAGCGCCGCAGATTTGGTGGACGCACGAAAGACCCCGGGCACCTTTTCGCCTTTAATTAGAAAAAACTATTGCTCTAATAAACAACTACCAGGCGAGTATTTGAGCAGGGGGAGGCGGGCCCCCTCCGAAAATGTAAAGCAATTATTAAAAAGGAGCTATTTTGAAACATTTCTTTTAACTTTAGAACAATAAAGTTTAAAATACCGAATCGTCCCCCTCCCCCCGAAATGGAAGCCTATATATACACTACTGGCAACTACTGCTAATTATTGAAGTATTGCTGAAACTAATTAAGTTTTAATACCTCTATGATAAAAATAAATTGGGAAAGTGAGCTCTGAAAGCATGAGAAAAATCATGAGAACTAAAAAAGTTTTTAAAAATATAATAATAAAATGGATGTCTGAACGGGAAAAAAAGGCCCGTTTTGAGACCCCTTTCATGTTGTACAAACATTCTAGTTTCTTGAGCACAAATCAAAATTAATGAGTATAAAGGCCTTTTTTCATGACTTACCAAATTAGTGATTTATGACGAATGACCCGTGTGAACCATGTAATATTGTATAATTGTTTTAATTGAAAACATCACATATGATATGCATATTATACAATAATGAAAACAATTACTAATTAAATTCATGATATATCTATTTAAAACATTGCATTAAAAAATCCTCTATATATGTTAAAGAAATTTTAAAAGTTATTATCATCAACACAACTTTTTCTTTGTGTTAGGTATAAAATAATTTTATAGAATTATATTGTTATTTTAAGGCTAAGAGAGAGATAAGTCTCTAAGGATTTTACAAACTATTAATTATTAATAGAAATTCTCATATTTTCGTATTAAATTCTGAAAATTATTACACAAAAAACCTAATAATTTAAATATAATAGACACTTTAAAATTTTAACGAAAGAAAGCAGAATTTCAACATATTCATGGAAGACTGCCATGCCTCTAGTATAAAATAAAAACCACATAAATTTATTCAAAAACATGTTTATTAAATTTTAACAAGAGCTGGATCTCAAAATTGTTATCCGCCAAACATGATCGTCGAGGAGAAAATGCGTCCGATGCAATCGAAAACAATCTTTGTACAGATGCACTGGACTGCACGCCAGTGTTAGTTTTTTTGAAGGCTTCTTTCATATACGTGTACGCCGAAAGCGAAGATAGGGGTTTAATTGGCTCTGACAAGAACCTTGTAAGTTCTTCCTCGTAACTATTTCGAGTGCATGCGAAAGAGAAATTAAAAAAAAAACAGAAAAGTCATCATCCATGGGCTGATCCTCGATACTGATATCTGAAGTTGTCGGAAACATATTCTGGAGGTATTCCTCCATCCATTTTTTTGGCTTCGGTCTTCCTGTCCTCCTCAATCCAGAATAGTTTGAATCTGGGATGGAAACAAGCTGAGAGAACAGTTTCTCTGTCCCACAGCAAATGACTAAATTTCGTTTCCACCTGACAACTGAAGATTTTGCGCCCCCTCCTATTTTTTAAAAATGCAACTAGGTAGCTTTCATATACCATTTAGCGCCCCTTGGCCGATGCTGCGCCCGGGTACAGTTGACCTTCCTTGCTCCCCCGTAGCCAGGGACGGCCCGACACGGTAAGCAAGGCATCGGAGCGCCATATTCGAACTAAAAAACTAAGGAAAACTTAATCTGGAGCATAACACGGGGCTTCTTTACGTTTGCAGGGAGGCTCCACGTACCCTAGATCAGCTCTTGCACCTAGCTACGCCACACATTTAGCTATAAAAGCTTTCAGGGGTTAAAATGAGGCTTTCAACTTCAATAATATACGGACTGTCAAATATGCATGGTGCTCTGAAACTCATTGGCAAAAAGTTAAAGAGTGGTAAAGGTAAATAAGACGGTTATGAATCACGTAACAATGTAGGGTTTGATAAGTCGTCCTCGAGTACCTGTTAATAATTTATTTTTTCACAGAAAGTTCACTAAAATTCACTATTAACATGATTGATTACTACTGTACATTGACTAAAAGATTTATTATTAAACAATTATTAACAGGTAAATGAAACCATTTCCGACATCCACAGTGCTATATTATTCTGAACAGCCTTGGTAGAGATGGCGCCCGGTGCGGTCACACCGTTCGCTCTACCTTAGGACCGAATCTGAAAACTGTCACTACAAACGAAGAACACTGTAACCGAGGTCAGCAATATTTTTAGCCCCTGAAATAATATCTTGGATGCATATGCTTATACCTTTTGTCCCTTTTCAACAAACTCAAAAAAGATAAGGTTATCAACTCGTAAAAAAAAAAAAAAAAAAAAATGTGTACAATTTCTACATATTTACTTTCTTTTTTTCAGTTTCAGGTTCCACGAAAAATGTACTAATCAGTTTTTACACTTCTTTGAGACAAAAAACATTCCGAGTTGTAGAACATAATCACGTGATTAATTAATGTTTGAAAAGCTACAATACTGCAGAACTGTCATTACTCTTGTGGAAGTTGAACACACCACCAGGACACAAGGTTAATAAAGAGTGCCCAAACTCAAAAAAGTGCACTGTAACGTCGAAAAATGACCAAACCTTAATATAAATAAACTTAGTAAAACTAAGCATAAATAAAATTGTTGTTCAATGCATCGATCATAAGGAGGAGGCAAAGAGAAAATTAAAAATGTCGGTGACTCTTCCAGAAGCGGTCTCGATGCTTTCAAGAAAATTCCTGTGAGAAAACCGTAAGTTTTTCTCACGCTTCGTAGTTTTCCGTAGATGGTGAGTGAGAGGATGGGGAGAGGGGATCGCTAATTGCGAGGACTGACTATATATCATGTCAGATTTGAAAGGATATCGCCTAAAAGGAAGTTCACGGAATACTGGACACTGAATGATTGGCAATCATCCTGGCAAGTGGACACTACACTGTATTTATGGGTGCAATAAAAAAAAAAAGATCAAAGAAAATTAATGATGTTACAAAGGAGGCAAACCAAAGTTTTAAGAGTATTTGCCTTTTTATTAATTGTTCAATTAAATAATGGAAAAAATTAAACATTTTGTTAATTTTCATAAATATACATGAGATTCTCTTTTTAAAAGGCTTTCAAATAAAAGGGTGCATGCTTGTATGGCTTGATAGCAGTTGTTATAGAAGGAATACACAGGGTAAAAATAAAGTCACAGTGATTGATAATTGAATTTTTATTTAAATCAAGTGAACCAAAAAATATGGAATGAAATATTACACATGCTCTGGATATCTCAAGCCATGAAAACAATGTCAAAGCAATGTGCATAAGCTGGTGCATCTACTGTCTGATAATGAACAATCAGTGTTACAATTTTTGAACACACTTTTTATAGCTATCATTAAGCGTAAAACAAATATAAAAAACAACAAATTTTAATTTCTGATAGTCTGAACTGATTTTTATACAAGAAAACCTATCCACCATTATTCATTATTTTAATATACAATTTTTTAAGCAATTTTTTTTTTTAAAACAGCAGTCAGCATAACATATCTATTGTGTAAAAAGAGAATACAGTGTATTTAGATGAATTACTATAAAATGCTTTTTTTCCTATTTAAATAAAAACACTGTAATAGATTAATTTATAGCTTACTACTCAGCAGCTGATAAGCTAACGAATTAGGTTCTTTTAGTAGCTTCTTTTTATCTTCTAACAAAGAACAATGTTTCTGAGACATGCTCTTATAGGCTTCTTGCAAACGTTGAAGTTGAGCTCTTTCCTCGCGAAGTTGCAGTACAATTTCCTTCTGTTTCTTTTTAATAGCTGATACTTTCCTTTTAGTACCTTTTTCCCTATATTTTCTGCAAAATAATTAATATAACAGCGCATTAAGACAAACAGATGATTTAAAAAGAAGCAAATAAACAAGAAAATAAGATCAAAAGACGGATAAGAAACTTTACTATCGAAACCATCATTCATTATTTTGTGTGGGTGCAAAAGAAAGAAGAGGGCATTGCAAATACAACAATGTACAGTATTATGCACACTAGTTAAGTATTTAATAAAATTAGATTTTATTTACAAACTTATGAGCAGAAAATAATTAAAGACTGCAGTTAAAAATACAGAAATAAAATCCTTCGGTAGCAGCTTTCGGTGGCGGCCACCACCTTCCTCAGCCATCGCCATTTCTTGCTTGTACTGATCTTTTCCTCAATGCCTTGCTCCATATCGGATCGATCTGCGCATATGTCATGTGGTACGAAGGACTTACTTCAAAACTTTAAAAGGTTAAAAATACACAAATAAAATCCTTCGGTAGCAGCTTTCGGTGGCAGCCACCATCTTCCTCAGCCATCACCGTTTCTTGCTTGCACATGACACATGCGCAGATCGATCCGGGATGGGGCGAGGAGTTGAGGAAGAGATCAGTGCAAGCAAGAAACGGCGATGGCTGAGGAAGGTGGTAGCTGCCACTGAAAGCTGCAACTGAAGGATTTTATTTATGTATTTTTAACCTTTTAAAGTTTAAAAGCAAGTCCTTCTTACCACTTTTAATCATAATTATTAAATTATGATATTTTCAGATGTCTATAAGCATAATATCTTAAAATGAAGCAGAATCAGATAAAATACACAAACCTTTAAAGATTTAATTTAAACAATAATTATTCCAAAGCTATAGCATATTCCGATTTCTGTGTGTTTCTTTAATCAATCCAAACAGGTACAACACCTCTGGGTGCAAGTACCTGTCAGCAGGTGGCATTTTGAACACATATATATATGTGCACACAAATCCAATGAAAATATAGAAATGGTATTTTCAATGTTTAATCTCTTTAAAAATTTCTGAAAAAGTTCAACAGTAAATATTAATTGCTACATTCTTGTTTTTGGATAACATAATATCTATCTATTTTTTTTTCTTTCAAAAAAGCTCAGATTAATGTTGCTCTATACTTCATTATTTTCGCTGCATGATTGTTAGTTATATCAATTACTTAGTGACTGGCAATAGAGATTATTGTACATGTTTGGATTTTTTAAAAGTTTTTTTTTTCTTTTATGTTTGATTTACAGTCCTTTGTGATTTTTATTTTTTGAAGTATATTAATTTTTGCATTTTGTTAACAAAAAAGGTGAATAATGAAAAACCCAAATGAATATTTAGAAGTTTAGCTTAAAAAATTGTCAACAAATGTGTTAAATTTGTGCTTAAAAAAATACTATGGTTATACAAATATTGGGGAAAATATACATTTTGCAAGTTTAGAAATAAAGAGATTGCTGGATTGAATGGTGATTTAGATTGAAGTTAACACATTTTTTGAAACATGCACTAATTTGAACATTGAATGCTACCTTTTAAGTAACTCCAACAACATCATATCTGATCGTGCTTTTTCAACCAGATTTTCTTCTTGAAACTGTAGCAAAGAAAGTTGATGCTTGGCTCGTACTTCTTCTTCCTGCGTCATACTGCGCACGACATCTAAAGTAAGTTGAGCAAAAGAGTCATCTGATGCAGCCGATTCATTAAGTTGAGAAAAATTTGAGTGACTACTCATAAGTGTCTCAGATGATACTGATTCCTGAGAAATAAAATTACAAACAAATCAATATTATGATTTAGAATTCTAAAATAGAGTAGTATTTTAAAGTAGCAAAATTTTCTAGCATTTTTATTTGGGTTCAATTTACAGTAATCCTCCCCCCCCCCCCAAAAAAAAAAAAAAAAAAAAAAAAAAAAAAAAAAAAAAAAAAAATTTTTTTTTTTTTTTTTTGATTGGTTTGGATGATTTTAAATAACAACACTTTCACTTCCTCTCTACCTCCAGCTGCATGGTCAGTAAAACTTGAAGCACGGTGTGCACAGTCAAAAAAGGTTTAGAGAGAACCTTTCATCATTCAGAAATTTTTAAGCAATAGACATCCAAATGAGATAAGAAAATATTTTCAATTTTTTATGAGTTTTTCTTAAATTTTTCAAAAATTCTGATAATATTTTTCTGATACATATTAACTTCTAACTAATTACTTGTCAATTCTGGTCAAACTTAGATAAAAGTGAGAGTGATTGTTACGAGAGTTATTGCTAAATCAAAATTAACCGAAATTGAGGCAAATAAATAAATAAAATAAAATAAAGTTTGTCAGTTTTGGCCCAGAGTGAAGATTTTTTGGGTTTTGTGCAAACAAAAATTTAAGTTTCTTTCAATTCTCATTTTGGTTCAGTTTGAGAGTCTTTAACTAAAACTCAGTAATAATATTTTGATTTTAAATTTGTAGTAACAAGGACAAGTGCAGATATATAGGTTGAAAGCATTTCGTTTAAAACTAATTAAAACCCTTGTAGCATACATTTGTATTTCTGAGATCCAAAAGCTGAAAGAGGTTGTGCATAATACAATTATTGTTATTGCATGTGAATAACTGTAAAGCTTATTTCTGAAAGATTCGCTTTTTAAATTATTTTATTTGCATTCCAAAGCAGTATTTTAGATTTATACTATCCACAACTAGATACTTAGTTGTCTAAACTCTTCGCATAATGCAGTTAAACTTATTTAAACAATCTGACAGATTCTTTTAAAAAATCTGATTTAAATAAAAAAAATCTTGATAAAAAAAATATAATGAGTTGTTTACACCGTGACAAGAAGTAATTACAATCTATATGCCATTTAACCTCCAATTTAATTTTGCTCAGGACAAAAAATATTCAACAGTGAATGTGGGAAAGTGATCTTTTGGCAAACAATACATGCAGGGTTTTGCTGCCGTTATTTAAACACAGTTTGTGTAGGGATCATAAAAATAAAGCGATTAATATGGGAAAACAATACATGTAGGAATGATAGATCAGAGTTTCACTGTATTTTAAATGTGAGAAAGCATAAATGCATCATCATTAAACTGAATGCAAAAACAGAATGGTCAGGAACGGAGAATCAACATGTGTGCTAATATATTTACAAGTGGAAGGAGAAAGTTAAAAAATGTGACATTAATGTCATACAAGAATGAGACTGGCAAAAAAGAAAAAAAAAAAACCCTGAAATCATATGACAGCAAAAAATTTGTACACAAGATATTTGTATATAATATAGATGAAAGAAGTTTTAAGGAGAAAAACATCAGAACATGCCACAAAAGATTAAAATATTGCATAGTCAATTAATAACTACTATTAGAAATCTACAAAAGAAAAATGAAATTTTCAGAGAAAAAAGTGAATTCCTCTTAATTCACAAAAAGCTGAAATCAGTCTAAAAACTGAAGAAATCTCCTACACGTCAGGATACAGTAGCAAAGGAATCTAGATATTCATTATGCCAGATATACTATTAGTAAAAGTTTGTGGGTGAAAAGAAAGAAGTTAAATAAAGTTTAATATTAATTTATGTTATGACACACACCATCAAGGTTTGCTTGTGAAAATTATTAAAAAAAAAAAAGAAAATTAATTTATTCAGAACTCTTATAACCTCATAGGTTATCTCTAAGGACATAAAACAAGTTGGGAGGTTGGTCCAAACAAATCAAATCAAATAAATAGCATACACGAAATGCATTACAATCTTTATTTTATAAAATTGAGTATATTCCCTAAAATATTAATTTTTTACACTCTGCTATATACTCTTAGGAGAAAAAGAAATAGTATTTACATTATCAGATAAGCTTGCAGGTGATGGAGATGACATATTACCAGATATTTTTCTTTTACTTCTTTTAGGAGTTCTTTCACCTAATGGGGGGGAAAAAAAAGTAAACATTTCTTGAACTGACGCATTCAAATAAGGCACTAATGAATGGGGCAACCAACATATTCTTACCAAATTTTTCAAAGAACCAATTAATTTATGAATACAAGTTGTCACTTCGTAAAATGAATACAAGATAAATTCTATGTAAAATTTTCCTTTTAAATTTTGTAAAATTGAATTAAAATAAATAATTTGAATAGCATATTTGCGTACATTGTTTAACAATTATTTATGTAATGAACAAATGTTTGCAATTATCATTATACAAATACACAGACTAACAGATTGTATGGAGAATGTTAGGCAAATTTAAATTGCAACTATTAGTATAAGAATGAAAAAAAAAAATCAAAATTGCTTTTGTGTGTTCTCTTAATAGAATTGGCAGCAGTCATTCTGTAACTGAAAATATCACAGTTGTTCATGTCTTTTTTAGCACACGAAGACTGAATTCAGTTTAGTTAAAAAAAAAAAAAGTCCAAAATTTATCCTGGCTAAATTGGTTATAAAAGAAACACTTATTTTAAAATGAAAAAAAAAAAATCTTTTTTTTGCAAGCAATGGTTACATTGTCTATATGGAGTGCACTAATATTATTTTGATTAGGTTTAAAGTAGGTCTAATACCTTTGCCCTGCATAATACTGTATTGTCAGCAGAAACTTACCTGTTCTAAATTGTAAAAGCTGTAGCTCAATAGAATCAGAGAACACAGAATGACAGAACTATAATGTTGAGTAAAAGTTTAGAGAGAGAGAGCGAGAAACAAAAAATCAATTACTTTCATCTTCAATTTCTTCAGAAGGAAACGATACATTTTCTTCTGTTTTAACTACTGAACTATTAGAAGATTTCAGTGGAACAATTTGATCCTCATGAGGTAGAGAATGCTTTGTTAGGCTACTTCCCATGGCAGACCCATTTCTAGAAGGCAGTTCATTATTACTACTAATATGCATGTCTTCTGGTACAGACTCTGATTGTTTACTTCCATTTACACTAGATAAGGGGCTGTGTGAGGATGACTTGATTGCTTGAGAGCTTTCAAAATCACTGCTGTACTGTGTTTTCTTACTACTACTGGATCTCCCATAAGCATTTATTAATCCTAAGTAATTTTTCTGCAAAATGTTTAAATAATTAATAAATATAATCATTAACATAAAAGGCAAAAAAATAATTTCCAGAGGAGGGAGAGAAAGATTAGAACATAATACTAGGGATCGACCGATACCACATTTCACCGATACTTTACCTATAAATTCATTTTTAGAAATAGCCGATACTGATACTTTACAGTTATTGTATCGGCCGATACCGATACTTCACATGATTTAATGCCATTTAAATCTACACCTGTGGGCAGTTTTTGCAACAAGAGTGCAGTTCTCGCTAAAATGAATAACACCATGATGAGCCCATAGATTAAAATTTGAGCCTATTAGAAAGCATCAAAAAGAAAAAGCAGTGAATACATTGAAGTGAGTGTACAGTATTTATAGTCTTACTTTTCAATTAAACCATGCCGACCAAAGGCCGAATTTATAAAATGCAGAACACTGGGAGATGTCTGAAGTGTGCAGGTTCGGGATTCTTTCTCCTCGCATGTCTATCGATCTAATGGTCTGGAGTTTTGGGTGGTTTTCTCTAGATGTATCTTGAATATACATTAGAATGGATCAAAAAGTTCTCCTACCAGTATTTTTAGAGAACTTACCTTGTTTAGGTTGTCAGAGTATCTGTAGAAATTGAAGTACGTCATGTTTTTTAATTAGCCGGGTATAGTTAAATTATAATTTTACTCTGAGCACAAGACATTTTTAATAAGTAAAATTTATTTTTAACATCAAACAAAACAAAATTTAAAAAATCCTCATTACACACAAAATTTATAAGTTACTCCAGATTGTTTCATGGATACAATTGACAACACATATATTGTGATGATTCAGAGCAAATTCAGCATCAAAAGATCGCTAAAAACTATGAAGTACACAAATTGAATGCTGATTGCACTATCACATGTGTAATAATATTTCATGTAAGTTGTAAAATTAATCTTAATCCAAGGAATGAAACAATTACAAAAAAAAAAAAAAAAAAAAAGAAAAAAAAAAAAAGGGGGGGGGGTGGGGCGGGGGGAACGCTCCGGCAGGAAGCCTGTGATATCTTGCCCGTCCTGCCATCCTACTGTTATGCCGCTGTCTGTAAAATACCAGTGGAAACTGAAGTTATTTTCACGCCACTCTGCCAAGTCGCCATGTGTACATTTTCAGGGTAATGCCAAAAAGCAGTGATGTAGTGTTAAGGGAAAAGTTTGAGGACTCCCACTTCTGAAGTTTAACCTAAACATGGTAGTTAGTTCAATGAAATTATTCCTAAAAGAATAAATTAATTAAATCATAAGTTTTTTTTAGTTCATTACTTGATTAATATTAATTACGGTTTCGCATTTGACTAAGACTGCTGTTATCCAAATTACCATGTTGTTTTTCTCTGTACATTATTCAGTATTTAGAATTAGTGTTTTGTATTATGGAAAATCTACACAATGGGGATGCCTTGTGCGATGAACTTTTAAAAAGTATTTACCATCAGACTGTGCAACCATTAAAAAAAGTATTTGAGCCATAATTCCTACATTTGTTTTGTGAATAACTAATTAGTTTTTGTAAGAACACAAATTTAAAAGAAATTTTAGAACTTATTGTTTGTTATGTGACATGATTCACTTTTACAGGGAACAAAATTTTAAATATGAAACTGGCATGGGGTTTATACTCGAATACCTTTCTGAAAGGGTGTAAGTGAGTCTTAAGACTAGTTTCAGTTTAATTTCTGACACAAAATCATAATATGAAAATTTTGACAGACTGAATTAAAATAAATAATTTAAATTAGGAGTCACTCATAAATATCAATATCGATTTTTCCGTAATTTCAAAGGCTGTCATCCCCTGAAATATCAAACGATGTCAAGGACAGTCTACATCACTTTTGATATAGATATCATACCCAAGCCGAATCAGATGCCCACGAGCCAATTTTTTTAATAAAAATTTTAATCCAGTTTTAAACAAAAATTTAAAGCCAATTCAAAATCCCCCATACACCTACCCCCCCATAAAACTTATGTATATATATGTATATGAATGACCCTTTTTTTGAATCTAGACAGAGAAAATAAACGCTGATAAAGCTGAAGTAAAATAATAGCCTACCTCTCGACTTCCTCTTTTTGAACTCTCTGCAGATCGCATATTTACTGTTAGGCTCCAAATCGGAATATTTTAACAGAATAGAGACGACTACCCTGTTCTACAGTCATTTAATGCTTCCTCATCCATACTTTCTTTCACACTTGATGATAGTACATCCATATTTAGTGATTGTACAGTTAGAACAAAACACAGTTCGAAAACAGTCATGCAGACAAATATGCCAATGAAACGAAACCTCTGATCTCATCACCAGAATAGATTTTTGAGAGGTACTGTGCCTGTGTGGTTTTTCTTCTGAAAATATTAAGTATCGGTAAAAATGGATGAATGTATTGGTATCTGAAACTTTCCTGATACTTTTGGAATATGAAAGAACCGATACCGATACCTAAAAAAAATAGGAGGTATCGGCAGCTGATAGTATCGGTTACCAATACTATTGGTCGATCCCTACAAAATACTTAAACTATTCATTGCAACCAATTATTTAATATTTCCAAAGCAATTATTTATTATATTAACACACAGAATATCATTATCTTTCTTACTACACAATTGCACAGAGAGTAATTAACGAAGTCTCAAAAAAAAAAAAAAAAAAAAAAAAAAAAAGAAAAGTGCTACAATTTTACTATCTGTTACGTAGAATTTTTTATATCATCATTCAAAGCACACTTTTCAACTATGGAGACAAGATCCCGGATTACTAAGAACTGTAATTATTACATTTTAGTGCAATTTTAAATCATAATAACGACACAATACAATAGAAAAGTTGGAAAGCTTAAGAGGGAATAATTATTACATATCAGTGCAATTTTAAATTGTAATAACAACACGATGCAATAGGAGAGCTTAAGAGGGAATATCTGCTTGATTTTGAGAAAATTATAAATCTCATTGAGATTGTTATTCTGATACATCTGCAAGGCTGCCAACCTATCTTGCTCCAAAAGTTAAAAAGATTTTCTGAAAAACAGGAAGATTTTCCCAATCAAATTTAAACTGTACAAAGAAGAAAGAATCTGAAACAAGCAATATTTGCTTATTTTTGTAAGCAGCATCTGCTTCTTTTGGTTCAAGTAATGATTTGCAGCTTTTAATGCAAATTAATTATACACATATCTATATTTATATACTTTTAATGTACAAAAACATTTGATTCCAGAAGAGTTAGTTCTGGCACATTTATATTTTTTCGCAATTCGGAATCAAGAAAGCATAATGCACAATAACGGGCCTGCACAATCAATGGTGCTCATAGGTAAATTGAGCTCTATTAAAAAGTCTGTATACAAGCACTGGGCATTTGTAACAGATGTGTTAAAATTAGTTGATAGTAAAGTAATTTTGAATTTTACCACCAGTTTGCTTTTCTAGTACTTCCAACTTTTTTTATGTGGTCTAATATTGATATTTTGGCCCTTCAAAAAGATCTTGACATCTGTAAAACATACCTTATTCAAGGCATATTCTTGTCCTTAGAAGTACTTTTGAATAAATGAAAATTCAGTTAAATATGAATTTTGAAGATACCGTTTCTTACGATAATAACACCGGTCAACAAATTTTTTTCTTTCTTTTTGGGTTTCTGTTCTCATGCTTAAATTCTGATTCTAGACATTGAAAAATACAAATTTTCATTTTTAGGTCTTAAAGTTTGCTTTTGTCCAATTTACGTCGATAAATATATTTTAATTTATTTCATAAATGAAAGATGGCAGCACTTTGATTAACCCGAAAGTAAACTGTATTATTTGTAATATTATTATTTGCTCATTCGAACACAAAGGAAATACGAAAAATATTCACTTTTAGACATTAATTTCTTATTATTTTACATTTATATGTTATTGTTTATCACAAATCTTGAATAAAAAAGACTTTTATATCCAGCAAAAACTTTTCTGATCATAATTTAGAGTGGAATTATAAAAATAAATAAATAAATAAAAATCAGTGATTTTTGCTAAAAAATTTCTTCAAAAGCAAACTTTCATTAAAAATAAAGTATATTATCCTTAGTTTGGGCATAGGAGAAACTAAAATTTAACATGTAGAAGTCAGACCCAAAAATCATGTTGACCAGTGCAATTTAAGAATATGCAGCTCTAACACAGAGAGTATGGATCGTACATGCAAGCATAGGTACATAGAGATGTCAAGCAGAAACTTTAAAGAAAATTTAGGAAAGGTTAAAGCTAACATAATTCATTTAGTGAACTATATAATTTTCCCATCAAAATCTGAATACAAAAATTTTTTGCAAGTACAATACTTCCTCTACTTTGTACAAGGAAGTGAAAAATTGAGGAATGAAAATTTCATAATTGAAAATTAGCATAAAATACTTAAGCTTACTTAAAAAAAGAAACTTTGGAAATACTAGTTTTTAAACAAAAGTTTACCAGAATTAGCTATACAAAGTTGCCACTCGTTCCTATGAAGAAAATTAGATGAAAGCATCTCTCTTGTTCAGTAGTTATAAGTTTAACACATGCATTTTAAAAACTTTCTTTCCTTCTGGAATGAGCAATTCACAAATGTTATAAAGCTTACTTTGCAAATACGAATATTTCCTAATGTAATGACTCTCATATTTTAACTGATTTTTTAAATGAGTTTCTTTTCAATTAGAAAATTTTACAAGTTCATGTACTTTCCGGTGTTTTAAAAAGAATGATATAACTTGATGGTTTCTCGGTGATGGATTATCTCCAAGTGAGTGACAGAGTTAATGACAAAGTAATAGCAGAAAAATGCTCAACTGAACTGGATTACCAATGTATCAAGAAAAGAGAAAGGGCAATTGGATCAGTCATTAATCACAAAGGTTTTTGTGGGCAAACCACTTTCCCTCTGCTTTTATGAGAAATGCTGTGTAAAATTTTACTCTAAGGTCATTTTCAAAAATTATGGATTTTCCAAGGACCCTGAGGAAGATTTCAAGGATTTTTCAGGCTTTAGGTTTTATAAAATGAAATTGAAGGAAGTTCAAGGAATCTGTAAAGTTTTCGACTTTTCAGGGCCCAGATTTTATAAAATGAAATTTAAGTTTCATAGGGTTCATACTCATTTGATGAAATGAAATTTGCTGAATATTCCAGGTTTTTTTAGATACATTTCTATAAATTTCAAGATTTGTTAGAAACAGATTAGAAGATAATTAATCAGGGTTCTAATTATTAGATGTTTATGTACTTTACACTCTAAACCATATATGGGTTACCTCCGGCCCGCCTCAGTTTTAGATCTGGCCTGTAGAACATATCAAAACCCCATATAAACTATTCAAAATCCCAATTACAGGACCTACGATTTTGCTAACATCCCGATGTTTGGCTCGCAACTTCTCAAAGGTTGCCCATACCTGCTCTAAACTAACTGAAATTTTATCACCTGATATTACTAATAGAATAAAAGTTATCAATACAGCCTGTTGGGAAACTTAATTAAAACTGTAAAAAGAAATATAATGTCATCTGTTAATTGGGATAACATATTTTATTTAAAAAAAAAAACGAAGATAATCTTCCCTCCACAGTAAAAACAAATAATCAGTAATTAAAATAAAAAAAAAACTGAATTTTCCAGGTTTTCCCTGAGGTATATATTTCATTTCAAAGCTGTTCAAGGGACATGAGAATCCTATTAAAAATGGAAAACTATTCTGTATGTACCTCAGCCAACAAAGCTTTTTGAGTTTCGAAAACAGCTATAACAGCAGAGGTTGCTGCAGCAGCTGCGGCTTCTGAAGCAACCCTGGTAACAACTTGGGTGTGAAGATACTGATTGTCATGCAAGTCCATTTCTTGGTTAGACTGCATGGGCTCTCCATTCGATAATGTGAGTCGCAATGGTTGCCTGAAATCAATTGTCACACTGTTCTGAGAACTAGGTTGAATGTCTGGAATTTTTTGCAACTGATCCTTCTTCAACAACAAAGTGGAATTTTCTATTTCAGCTTGGGAAGCTTTAGATGATTGAGTTGAACTGCTTTTTTGATTTGTTACAGTAGAACTTTTAGATTCCTGTAAGGTCCTTTCTTCACTAATACTACTTGATGAGATTTTTTCAGATTTATCACCAGAACCGTGTGCAGATGACACATGTTTTGAAGGTTCAGTTGTTTTGTTCGATTGTAAATTTTCAGTTGAGCTTTTAAATCCTAAAGGGAGGGAACAAATATGAGAACCTTCATAGTATTATATTTTATACTGCAATACAAATACACAGAAAAAGAAATCAGCAATTGAATAAGATAATAAACATGGTTTTAAATTACTATTATTTTTTGGTAGTATCACTAAGCTTATAGATGAGTTTCACTAACACTTACAAGTTCGTTTTGAGTTACTAAACTTTCAAAACCACATTTTTGGCTTTAATGCACATAACTCAAGTTATAGCCCTAAATACACAGTTAAAAAAAATCTATATGTTACACGAATTTTCTTATTTATAGCAACAATTTAACAAGAAAACTAAGACTATTATTTAAACATGAATTTTAGTTATTAATTATTTTTACATTTGACTGACTTGAAAATAATACATTACTGAGCTCTTTTATGTTTTGAAATATATTATGCGACTGCCAACTCACTCTTCCAATTTTAAATATTCTATAGTTATGCTATTAATCCTACGACATTTCGCTTTTTTTTTTTTTTCCCTCCAAAGAGCTTAAGTATTTTTGTGATTTGTGTGGCATTTTCAAGATATTCAAAACATGCAAACATCCTGTTGAACAGATCAGTATTTAATCCTTTTGGACTTAGGTATAATTCTGTATAAATGCTGCCTCACAGAATTAGTAAAAGCATGTGATACTTATACTTTTTACTAGTAGCGCATTATCAAAATTTTAGTATAAAAAATAAATTCACTTTCTTAATGTTAAGAAAAAGAAATGAAACACAAAGAATCTATGTTAAAATAAGTAAAGAGAGGATTGGAAAAAAAAAAAAAAAATGTACATTAAAGAACCTCGCATGAAACTGACAAAGTTCTATGAATTTATTAAATTAATATGTTATGATTTATATTTAATCATTCTATAAAAAAGTACAGAATATAACACTATATTCCAGCTTAAAACTGCACTATACGTTAAACTACATTTTTTTTTTTTAACACAAAGAGCTATGCATACTAGAGATGAGTTCAGGCTCATTTTTCAAAGCCCGAGCCCAAGGACTTCCTATCCGAGACTGCACTAGCCCGAGCGATATTATTTAAGTTGAAGCCTGAGCCTGAAATTTCATTTAATAGATAAATAAAAGTCAATTACTTCATTGACGGAATATCATAAATTTTGCAGTTTGTGCAAGTTAAAGACAAATATAAAAGTAAACTCTTAATGCACATTCTAATTCTTTATATTCAAGTTTATCAAATAATAATAATTAATTTATTTCTCCCATGAATCATTAAAAAAAATCTGTTTACAAGGAATATGTTTAAGAAGGGGTATATGTATAAAGGAGGAATTTCTCACAATCCCCAGCCTGAACACAATTGTGAATTTCAGATACGAAGCCTGATTCAGACTCAGGCTCAGCTGGACGGGCCTGGCTGAGACTGTCTCATCTCTAATGTGTATTACTGTGTTAGCATGCTAAGACAGTTTGATTATCATCATCTCAGACAATTAACTTTAGTATTTACCTTTAGAATTTTCAACAACACTGATGACTTCTGATACAGAAGATCCAGATGCTGATGCTTTTCCAGGTACAATTTCTTCAATATCTTGAACAGATTCATCAGTTTTTTCTTTGCTAGATTTTTCTTTATCAATATCTAGAGTGTATTCAGAATCAATTGTCCCAGAAAGAATCATGTGGGAAATTCCAGTTTTTTCTTGGCTGGATTTTTCTTCGCCAACATCTAGAGTGTATTCCGAATTAATTGTGCCAGAAAGAATCATTTGGGAAATTCCAGTTGAATGTGCATCTGATATATTTTCTTGCATATTTTCTTCTAAATTATACTCTGAGTGAATAGATCCAGTTAAAATTCCATCAGAAACATTGTTTGATATTGCACTTGGAACAGTTTCCTGCGAATTTTCTGATGCAAGATCATCTGCAGCAGAAATTTTTTCAGTCTGTTTATGAGATATCGATCCTCTGTCTGAAATCTTTACAGGGATCAGATCTTTTTCAGTTGTCACACTTCTTTGAGAATCTTTTCCACTTACCGAGTGCTTTGAAGAAATTGATAACTGAGAAATAACAGATGACTTGGAAGAATGACTAGTAGAGCTGCCTGCACCACTGTGATTGCTTACAGTAATAACACGAGACAATTTAGAAACAATTTCACTAGAGCCATTTTGTTTTGAGACAGAATGCTCAACTGATTGTTGGATGGATGTATAAGATGAATATTCTACTTCCTGACTAAGTAAAGTACCTTGGGATATTTCTGTTAAATTGCTTTCAGTAGGTTTACTTTCTGAATCTGTTTGGTCTGGATTGATCAATGATTGATATATTTCTTCATAGGGAACATTATTTTCAGTTAGCCTAGCAGGCTGAAGAACATCTTTAGGATTTCCATCTTGTATTGTTAAACCTGAAACAAGAACAAAAGATAGAAATTGGTAAGCTATTTAACACAGCATGTTGAATACAACAAACATTGAAACAATTTACTACAAAATCTTTATTATAACAAAATGCTATAATAAAATTTAAAACATCATTCATATGAAAAATAGTACTAAAAACGTTTTGTACATAACTAGGGTTATTAATTTACAACCACACCTACATTTTCTCTGTAGATTAAAATTTGACAGCAAAAATAATTTTCATTATATAGTAGCTATAAATGTGTGTATGCATTAAGTAAGCAAATTAGCTTAAGAATTTTCTAAATACTTTTGAATTGGATAAAAACAGTGGCGGATTTCCCAATAGGTGCATGAGGCACGCGCCTCGGGCCTCATATTTCTAAGGAGCCTCCAAATTCGGTTTTCAGAAAGAAAGAAACTACATATAAATATATGTTCAAGAGACATAAACTTTGTTCATAGTCTCAGGATTGCTTCTAGAGTAGAAAGCGCTTTTGAACAATCTTTTCTTTGGTTACTCCCTTTCCTCTTCACTGCATTGTACCATAATCTAAACTAATACTTTAATACGAATACTTTTAGTTTATAAGTAATTGATGCTTTAATTCCGTATTTCACTGTAAAAATATCCAGAAACATTCCTTGGAAATAAGGATAAGTTAGACTTACAAATACTAGAAAGAAAGTATACATTTCCCTTTGAAAACTTTACTGTTTCATTCAATCCGTCACTTAACCAAATAGTGGTCTCACGACCTTAAAAAACAGGCAGTTCACTTAAAAATGACTAAAATTGTTTAAAAAAAAAAATTTAAAAAAAAAATTCCAGTAGTGTTCCTTGAAAATAATAGGCAGCTGAGGTGCCCTAAATTCCAAGGAAAGTTGCACGAAAATACCAAGAACTTTACTGAACAATATGCAATTCAGTGGATCTTTCCAGAGCTGTTCAATAAAGTTCCTGGTATTTTCATGCAACATTCCTTGGAATTTTAAGGGCCCTCAACTGTCCATTTTTTCCAAGAAAAATTCCTAGATTTTTTTTGCATTGTTTTAAATTGCTCACTATATTTCATCTAAAAAAATACAGGTGCAGAGGGTCCCTATGCCTTTTTTCTATCCGGAATCAATTAGTTGTGTTGGGGGATTACGGCCAATTATCTACAAGTGGGATCTATGCCGATGGGTGTGGGTGCTCCCCCTGGGGGTCTTTCTAAGGGATTCTAACCCCTATTTAAACTAAGTTTTAGAGGAAAGCAGGGAAAATTCCTAACGGTTAGGATGGCGGAGGCGACCTGGTTTTGAACCAGGCACCTTCCGTCTCCCAGTTCAGAGTGCTATGCGCTCAGCCAATGGTTGGGCCGCACTGAATCAGATTGCGGCTCAGTAGCTGGTATTGCAGTAGGACATTCAAATACACCTGGTTTATAGATTGCCGCCCCTCCCCCCCAAATCAAAAAGTGTACAGTCTGATAAGAATATTTCTCATTTTAAAAGAGAAATGCCTGCATCCGCTTTATTCTACAGCTTGAGATTGAAAAATTTGTCAAAAATTAAATATTTTATATTTTTCAGCCGTTCTTCATTTAAATGATTTAGGAAAGGACACTCTGTATTCAGTGAAATTTTCAAATATACCTAGAATATATAATTTTTGTTGGTTGTCACGATGTAAAAGAAATTGGAAACTATAATTTATCTTCTTTCGAAAAATCACTAAAAATTAAAAATTTAAGCTAGAGATAACCGATTTTATCTTTTTTTGGAATCGAAACTTTCCGAGTATGCAATGATAAAAAATTGCCGACCAATAATTAAAAAGATATGAGCTGATACATGTGCGATAACACTCTTTTGGGGGGATTGGGGGAAGATATTTGATAGTTAAAAAAAAGGTATTGAAAAATTAAAGAAAGCAATACTTAGCGTCACCGAAATTTCACATGCGTGCAAAGTTTCAGCTCGATCGGATGATAGTGGGTTAGAATTCATAGACAAATTTTGAACTGGAATGTCATACACAGCTAATTAAAAACTTAAAAAAACAAATGATGATTAATTTAATTTTTTTGTTTTCAACTAAAAAATATTTATGATAACTATATTATAAATATGGCATGTATTTTATAGTCGCAGCTGAAAATGCTAAACATTAATAATAAACCTAGGACCGAAGCTTAGAGCATACCCATTTACCCGTTATAAAGTGGAATTTATTTTTAAGTCAATAATATTTTTTGTACTTTAACTACTTAAAGTATTTTTTTTTAATTTCTCTTGTAGTTTTTTTTCATTCTATTTAAAATATAGAATAATGTGTGAGTGTGTGTATATATATTATTCATACCTAATTACTCATTATTAATAGTCTTAAACTTATTGACAGATTTTGAATAAACACAAAAATTAGACTAAACTGAAAGTTTACTTTTACTATTAAACTGCTTAGTTTTGCAGTTCCAAACGTGAAATTTATGAATATATTTAAATATTTATAAATATATGTTTTTGAAGGAATGTTAAATTTTTGGTTCATTTTATCCAAGTAAAGAATTCTTCTGAACTTTGTGATGTCAAAGTCATGTTTCTGATCAAGTTTCCCTTGTTCTGACCTTCAAAAGTACCTGTTAAGTAGTCAAAATTTTCATGACTGAAACAAGACATATGCCAGTGGTCCACAAAAAGTAATTCGACGTTATTAAGTAACAGTGAAAAATAATCAAAATATAAAACTGCAGTTGCTGGGTTATACTTAGAGGTATGCTGATGTTATTTAGTGTTAATCATGAAAAGTGAAACGTAGTACAAAAATTATTGAGATAAAAAATGTTTTTTAAGATGAACAAATCTATAAACATAAAAATTATTTTAAAATTTTAATACTCCTTTTGTAGCAGGCCCTGACTATCGGACGGACATTTGGTGCGTGCACTGGGCACACATGGAGAAATAAGCCAAAAAATTGAGTTTAACACGATATACAGG
Source organism: Cheiracanthium punctorium (assembly GCA_038373885.1). NCBI lineage: Eukaryota > Metazoa > Arthropoda > Arachnida > Araneae > Cheiracanthiidae > Cheiracanthium > Cheiracanthium punctorium. The sequence goes on along the minus strand of JAWZYV010019740.1, from coordinate 89,857 downwards.
GGCACAAATTTGAACCAGCTAAAGGACACCAAATCTGAAAAGTGCCCTGGGCACAAAAGTGTTATAGTGCAAGTCAGGCCCTGGTTTTTAGACATAAACTAGATATAAAAGGAATAAAAACATTTAAAAATAATTAGTAATAATATAAAGGAGTTAGAGTTAGTAATTTTTTTTTTTTTTTTTTTTTTTTTTGAGGAGGGGGGCCTCAAAATTGAGTTGCGCCTCGGGCCTCTCAAGAGCAAAATCTGCCACTGGATAAAAAAAAAGTTTTTATTGTCTAATTCCCATTCAATTTATATTTATCACAGTGCTATCCATTTGCATATTAAAAAAAAGATGACTTTGTGTGATTAAATTCATACTTTGAAGTGCAGAAAAAAAACTTTCAACAAAAACAGCTGTAAATTAATCTTTCGATCTTTAGTTACATGATCTACATTCATCCAAATTAAATACATTTTCCCATTCAGAACAAAAGTAGAGTTTATCAATACAAACACTACCGAGGAAAAGGGAAAAAATACTCCAATCAATTGATTAGCAGTCGATTATTCCATATTGTGTGATTAGGGTGCATTTACATGTACACTATTCGCACAGTATGGAATAATAATAATCAATATTGCCCCTTCAGCCTAACTAGTGCTTTTTAATATCAAGGATGCTTACTCAAAGGCTTCCTTTTCCATGTATTTATGAGGTTGAAAGAATCAGGTAACTGGTTAATCTTTTGAAAGTCAGAAAAATGACTAGAAGAGACTGATACTTCTGAATGTTGATTGTCGTCAACATTTTTCTAAATAGAAATAAATAAATTGATAACTGGGACAAACACTGTAATAAAACAGACACAATATAATGAAATATGCCAATGTATTATTATTTTTATATGCAACATATAATATAATTGCATGATTGTAATTTTGGATGCATACAATATCAGTCCTCTTAACATTATAGAAATACAAATTCAACTAACTCTGTAATGAAATGCATATTACAATGTTTTGTTGAGAGCTGAGTCAGTCAGAGATATAAGAGAGAACAATATTGTATGCAAAGAAAATCTAAAATTTAAGTGGGTAAAAAGTCAAAAGAGATGTTTCCACAGAAAGAATAAGCAGGCACAAGAGTTATACTTTTTTTATAAATGCATATAGAATCTGTGTACCCACTCATCTTTTTGTGGAGCACTAAAAAATTACTTTGCAGAACAAATGCTAGAGCTTGGAAAACACTGCTTAAATGTATAAACAATACAGATTAATAAATATTGTTACTTTTAATTCAACAAATTTATGATGGATTTACAGCACATAGCACCACTTTTTTGCAACATTTGAAATTAATTTTGAAATTTCTATAGCAGATTTCAGAATAGACATTTTTTCATGGATGCATTAAATACTTTACAGTAATAAATAAAATGACTCAATACTAACAAATTACCTGTGTACCATCTAAAATATATTCTACTTCAGATCCAAGGGAACCTTCTATAATTTCATCTTCAGTCTGAAAAAAAGTATGATAACTTATGTGTAAAATAGATATCTTAAGTATGAGCAGCAAAAATTTTGGTGAAAATAAAATTAAATGATTACTTAAAATTATTATTTTTATTTGTTTTCAATTAAATGCTTAAATGAAATATACTTATTAGTGAAATAATACAGTATGCTTACTAATACAGAGAAGAAAAACAAAATTAAAATAGTGTTTTTTAAATTCATATCCAACAACCTACTGAAAATAAAAACAATATGCACATTGTAACATCCCACAAACTCTAAACTCTTTTTTCCCTTCATTCTTTTTTGTCTCGTTGGCAACACTGGTTGCGAAGAAGATGTTCTAATAGAATTTTTTGTACGTGCTTCTACCCTAAATAAATGTTTGTTTTGTGATGCTTATAGTATGAGCAATTAATCAATAGCCCCGAAATTATAAAATATGTTGTAGTAAAGGATAGTTGCGTGTTATAACATACTTTTCCCACACTGAAAAATTAATAAATTCATTTCACTTTTACTATGTGCTTTATAAATTCAAAATATTTTTACTTTTTAATTTCTTTTACTTTTTTGTTATTTTGTTTTTGAAAACAGGGATTTCTTACATGAGAGAAGATAATAAAGAAATAAAGCAAACAAGGGTTTGGATCGCACTGCAAATCAAAAGCTACAATGTTACTTAGTACAAATACAGCAATTTTAGAGTATATCCCCATACACACATACTTGCCTTTTTGTTTAATTCCCAGAGAAAATTTTACAAAAATAAGATAATACTTATTTTAGTACAAAAGAAAGAACAACTTACTGTATGTTGCTGGGGAGTTTTTGATTTATAATCTTTTTCTCGAAAAAATTGCTCTCTATTGGTAACTTTAGCTTTTTTGGCAGAGGATTCCTTGCCCAATATCTTAGCATACAACTGACTGACATCTCCAATACCTATGAACAGAAAAAAATTGGGATATTAAAAGAATGACATATTAATCACCAAAACAAAATTTTCATGAAAATGAGCAGCTGCACAATTTTACAAAATTATCATGACAAAATTTTTTACAATTCAAAATTAAACACCAGAGTTAATCTACTTTTCTAGAAAACACTCTCTTTGTATCTATACAAGCTCAAACAAAGTCTGTAACTTCAGTAATGATAAAAATAAATAAAAAACAGATAACTATAATAATAGGTATAAACCTAGATGAGTATCTCTCTATTCTAAAAAAAAAGTAACTTCAGCTGATGCCGCCAAAAGTTTATTTGGCTATCTTGTCTGAAACCATGGAAATTTGAGTTTTGATGAAAGTGTCCAGGGATTTGGAAAATTCCAGTAAATTTCATACTGCCAATTATTTTAGAAGATATTAATAAAAAATTGAAAAAATAAGTTGCCAGACTTGGCAATTTTCAGCAGCATAAAATCATTCATGCCTTTGCATATAAATGCATATAGAATCTGCATACCCACTCATCTTTTTGTGGAGTACCAAAAAATTACTTTGCAGAGCAAATGCTAGAGTTGGAAAACACTGATTAAATGTAAAAACAATACAGATTAATAAAGCAATTTCAGGTATGTACAATCATATGAAATTGACAAACATGAATTAGAATTACACCAATTTTATGCCAAATTAAAAAGTAAGTGAAATAAATAAGTCTAAGTGTGTTACACAAAGTTTACAATTTTCAAATAGTAAGTTCTCTTAGATAACAAGAGTTTAAAATTACCGAATATGCGTTTTTCTAATACAGAAAAACTAATTATAACTGATTTAAAAAGTGCCATTTTGGTATCAGGTACAATCCGAAAAAAGGCTGTCTCTCCTAGCAGGGTGAATCTGAATACTGCGTGTGTTCCAAAATGTTAACACCCAATATTTTGAAAAAAAAAAAAAAAATCAAGTGCAGATTATAGTTGTCAGGATCACACTCCATGAGGGTTAAGTTTCTCTGTTTGGGAGTGGCAATGGTTGTAAGAAAGAAAAAAAAAAGGTTGTGTTTTGAAAAATAGGTCGAAGGAAAAGCGTTTAATATGTTTGTGGTGTGCTCTCTGCTTTGATTTAAATATATGAAGTTTTCTTCAATGTTGTCATCTATGAATAAAACACCCTGCATTCATTTTCACATTCAATCCTAATAGGAATTACATCTTTAGAGCCTCTCCGGTGGGCGGGTTTGGTTTTGGAGTTTGATAACGGTACAAAAATTGAATTTCCATTTTGAAGTTACAGATATAGCTAGCTTGAACATAGACATTTATCATTGAATGCATGAACTAATTTAATAAGATAGTTAAGATGGAAATTAATAAATGAAATAAAACAGCACAGCGCGCTGCATTTACGAAAGCATGCACTAAGTTAGAAAGTGTGTTGACAAGTGAAAATGCTAATATGGAAGAAATTGAAATGTGTTTACATTTGCTTAAGCAAAAAACGGACTCATTAGAGTTAACATATAATAATCATTTGGGTGCTTTAACAAACAAAACAGAATTCACAACTGAATTTAATATTGTAATAGAATATAGAGAATAGGCAAAGAGAATGGTATTAAGTCTAAATGAGTAGTAGAGACTATTAAGAGCAAACAGAAAATAATGAAGGTGGTAATTCTGGCAATAATTCTTATTTGGCTGTGTGTGAGAATCCGTATAAAACAATTTCCTCATGACTTCCTGAAGTTGAACTTTATAAATTTGGTGGTGAATTAAGAGACTGGTTAACCTTCTGGAATCAGTTTAAAAACGTGCACGAAAATAAAAATTTAACCAATTGTGATAAATTCCACTATTTAGTTCAGTCGGCAAAAATTAAGTCAGAAGCTAGAGAGTTATTGAATCTTTTCCTATTACTAATGAAAACTACCCTCTGACGATAGAAAGCTTAACTGAAAGATATGACTGAAAAGAACTATTAACTGATTTTTTTGTATGAGAATTGTTAAAGCTTACTTTAAATAATGCTACTGAAAAGAAACAAGATTCTTAAAGTGGTTTATATAGTAAACTTTCTACTGAACTTCGGGGTCTAAGTAGTTTAGATGTAACTACAGATCAGTATGGGATATTATATCCGTTAGTTGAAAGTTCGTTCCCGACCCATATATTGAGACAAATGATCTCAATATATGAGCTCTTTGTCTTTTCCTTAAAGACAAAGGAAAAATATTGGGTCTGAACAGGATATATCAACACTTGATACTATAGTTTTGTTTCTAAAGAGTGAAGTACAATCAGAAGAAAAAATAAAATTAAGTAGATCGGACAATAGTAATGTAAGATAGGTTCAGCTTGGGTATTTGCCATGCATAAAAATATTTGGCAGGTTTAACTATGCCATTATTAGCAGTTTTAGTACAGTTAAGATATTTGCCAGCATGCCGAGATGATGTATTTTGCGGTGCTAAATAATCCAATCTGCAAAGGATTATGTATATGAATGTATGGATAACTGTTTCCACAGCAACCTTATATAAGAAATGATTTATTATCGGTTATGAGCATGTGTAAATCACCAAATAATGAAAAGACACCACTGGTAGCAAGATATCCTAGCTGTTCTGTAGTTTTTATACATATGAAGCACTGTTTTCTCAGAAATAATTATTAACTGTACCTGTACGTAAGTCACCGCCAAATTATGGAAAACTGCCATGGATGGCACATATGCAAGGTATTTCACAGGTTTTACAAAATTAAAAATAGTGTGAAGTTTAAACTTTTATGTTCCAAGGAACACACAAGAACCAAGCAATGTGTAGCTCAGCAACATTCCATCTGATCCAATCTTTGGGATTTGTCTGTGAACATTATGCCGTTTTTACAAATAAGCCTTATTAGAGGCTGAATGATTCATACAAAAAAGCGAGAGTAGCAAGCTTAGGGCCTTGGCTCCTAGTGTTTTTAAAAAGATTTAATATTTGTAAGCCATTAAAGCATGTTACTAATAAAGAGATTTTAAAATCTTGAAATTAAGAGAATAAAAACATAAATTTTTATCTAAATTGCAGTAAATTATTAATATGTATGCTGAAATTAAATATATGAAAAGAAACTAACCTGAAACATGTTCTTTAAAACTGGTATGTTTAGAATTTCCAGATTTAGGAGTACTTATATGAACACCAGTCTCTTTTTCTGGAAGATGCGCTTGTTTCTGCTTAGCTAAATTGGTGATTTCAGTTAATCTTGACATTGCAGGTTTCGGAGGAAGAGGATTTTCATCAAGCCATTTTTTTGTCCGCAAGAATGGCTCTAAAGGCTGCGCCATTATATTGATGGATTTAATCAAATCTTTTAATACATGATCCTTTTTTGGCTTTACTAAGAAGAAAAAGAAACAATATAAATATGTATCTAGAAATAAAACAAAACAAAAAAACATGCATGTACTCAACGCGAGTCCCTAAAAAAAACTTTCACCACTTGTTTAATTGACTACAGTATAAGAAAATTTATTAATTTAAAATGTGAGGCCAATTTTTTTTTTCTTTGAAACTTTCCAACAAAGTTGAAAAGTGTTTATGATTTTGGTTTGCCTGTCTGTCCATGCTCTAACTCACGCAAATATGCATTGATTTTCACAAAATTGACATATGTTGTACCTAGGTACTGTACCATGAACTCTATTGAAAATGGTGTACGTAGCATTTATAGTTCTTCTAAAGGAGAGATCAAAAGATTTTCAATACATTACACTCTTTGGATCGCCATTCTTTAAAGCATATTTTAGAGATATTCGGCAATATCAAATGAAACAAAATTGATACAAGTTATTAAGGATTACAAGATAAAGCTCTTCATTGAAAATAGTGTCTGTATCATTAATAGTTCTTCTACAGGAGCTCTCAAAATAATTCCAATGCATTACGTTCAATGGCAGTTTAGAAACAGGCATCTATTTAAAGCACAATAGTATCCTACTGTATATAATCAGTTAATGATCTAACAACGATTGGGTGCTCCCTCAAAAGTTGTGCCAAAAGTCGCCAATATTGGAATGATTTTTGAAAGCATGAATCATGGAAGGAGAGAAAACATTCAAAAGTAAGACAGTTGCATCATGGCCTCCTGGAAAATGACAAGTGACTTGATCGTAGAAGCATGGGATAAAATTAGTCCAAAAATACTTCAAAATTCATTTTATGAAGTGTATATCTAATGATTGTAGATGAAATTGAAATGGTTATACATAGACATCCCTATAACACAGATTCATATAAGACAGATCCGTATGATATTCATAATCAGAGATTTGTAAGTTGTTAAAATTGTGACTTTTTTCATACAGGATGAAAAGAAAAAAGGCTCATTTAACACAGTAAAAGAAAAAGACAGATGTTTTTGCATTGCTTGTTGACAGTGTACACTGTTGATGGGTTTCATGTATAATGTATGATGGGTTCTATGTGAATTGTACCACACATATTCATATAACATAGAATGTAACTATCCTGTTACAGGGAGGTTAAGTGTATATGGAGGGAGATGGTGACACTGATAGTGCAGAAGAAACACAAGTTAGTGATATTCTTGAAGATATTAAAAAAAAAAAAAAAAAAAAAAAAAAAAAAAAAAAAAAAAAACTGAAAACATGCACAAACTTTTATGCTATATGAGAACAAACATTGTTAAATTCATAAAGCATGCCATGTTTTGAAAGTGTGAGGCAAGGACTGGTTTTAATCCTGGAATGTAGATTGACGCATTTGCCACCTAGGCAAAAGATACCACTTACGCCTTCAATTGCTGAGGTATAGCATGCGCAGGGCAATCTCGTGCTGCCACACTACTCCCCTCCTATAGAGCCATTCAGAGACTGATGAATGGTGTTTCAAATGTTAAGGAATTTTGCCATGAAATGTGGGTTTCGTTGCGGCTAACTGCAGACTTTGTATTGTGTGCAATGTGATGTGGCTTTCTTTGCAGACTGAAAGATTGAGCAAGAGATAGATGGGGTCAGTGTTGGCGCCATCTGTTGGTGAAGTGGAGAAGGAGGATAAATGTTCATTTTTATGGGTTATCAATGAGGAAGTGGGAAGCATTGTTGGATCCACGATGAGATTGGCATTTTGAGCTACCCTAGCACAACTGAAATCCAGCAATATTAGATTGTGGCATTTGCATTAAACGTGAGCGACTAAGGCTGGGAAAGTACACACTTGCCCAGCCTTCAACTGCTGAGGTGTAGCATGCACGGGGCGATTTTGTGCCACCACAAAGAACATAATATATTCATGAGTGCAAAAAATTAAATTAGTTCTCTAATGCTTGTCTTTTCAGCATTTTTGTTTAATTTTGAAGCTATCATATATATTATATACCTGACATGTAATAGGTACCTATAAACTTTGACAATACTTTTAAAAATAAGTTATACACTATTATAGAGTATATTAAAAATTCTTTTCTAAGTTGTATGTATAAATAGTACTTTTTGTCCGATTTATAAGCGATAATAGATATAGAGTCCGATAAATAAGAATATTTCAATCATACCACTGGAAGGAGAGTTTATTATTAATTATTAATCTTCTATTATATTCCTTTAGAAATTGTTCTTATCTAAATATGTAATTTTCAGATCCATTCTTTCATTTCAAAGGTATAATTAAAGGAAAGTAGCTTTCATATAAGAACTCTTTCTTGCCTGTACAATTTGTGACACAATATTAATTATAATGGGATATATCTACTTAGCACAGAATAAAACTGCCTTTCATATATATTTCATATAAAAACAAACTTAACTTATAAACTAACTATATAGTAACTAATAACTAACTCACATCAACAAATTTAGCTATATAACGTGATAAATTATAATCCCAATACCATTATCCAACTATGTGGATTTGGGTGTTTGATTAAAAAAAAATTTTAATTTCTGCATCCAATCACATGATAAAGAAATGTCAAGAGAAGTTTGAAAAAAATACTTACTTTCTGGCATTGGTTCCCGAGGAATTTTCATTTCTTCAATCAGTTTTGAAGGCACACCAGGAATATGACTGATGGTACTAGGTGTACTAATACTGGAAAAACTGTTAAATATGTCTGGAATATTATACAAATAAGAGTTTTCAATATCTTCTATTTTCTCATCTCTAACAACTTTTGTTTTCATTTCATCAGAAGTATTTGCTTTCAAAGAAGTCATGTCTTTAGGCTTAATTTTCCCCATATTTTTTGCATCTTCAGTTACTTGAATTCCTTCAGATGAATTTACCCATGCTGGATTGCTGGATTTCTTGAATTGCTTTTTAGGCGGAGTCGGCAGAGGAGTTTCAGAAATTGAGCACTTTGGTATCGAAATATCTATATGCACGCTTTCTCGCTTTCTTTGAGATTTACTTAAATTAATTTGAGTTTCTATTGATATTTCTTTTCTTTGAGATCCCTAAAAATATAAGCATTACAATTCAATTAGCACAACATAACTTTAGTTATGAAATCTTTTTTACTGTTTATGTTAATAAAAGTACATATCAATTGTGAAATAAAAACCTCAGTCATTTTTTATTTACTATAGTACACTTATGTTTCTTAAAATTAGAATTACGGAAAAAAAAAGGACATTTTGCTTTTTTTAAAAAAGCAACTGCATTTTATTTTACCATTTTTTAAAAACCTTTTAAGGCCTTTTCTGATGCTTTGCTATGTCCAGAAAACATCATCTTCCTTATGCAAAGAATATGTATATAGGTAGTTAAAAAATATTGCATAAACACTTCATGACATGAAATTTACAGCTGCAATTATCAATCTACACTTAATAAATAATGTAAACTAATCGTAATGTAATTATTTATGCTAATTATAGTGACAATAATTTGTAATTAGATAGACTTTTGCACGCATGCAGTTATTTCCTATCATTAAAAGAAAAATAGAATTTTTAGATTGAGAGTATAAAGTTTAGCTTTAGGAAAAAAGAATAATACCCTTCATAATATTCATGCTTTATGTTTTATGGTCTTAACGCAAAATAAGTCATGTTTTCCAAAATAAGGCTTTGAACTGATCATAACTGCTTTAAGCGGCTCTTTATTTACTAGTGATTTTGTTCAGCAATTATTCACTCTCAGGGTTACATATACAGGCAAAATTAAAAATTAATAGATAAAGATTTAGAGTTAAAAAAATATTACTTACAATTAACAACAGTAATAAGAACAAGTAAACATTTATGCATAATAATAGTTTAACATTCATGCTAATTAACTCTAGTTTCAAGCTTTTCTTTACCCTCAGTTCTAAATTCTTTGTTATTACATGCCTATTATTAAAAAATCTAAAACTATTATACTTTTTTAAAATGATTTAAATAATTGAATGTACAATGTGCATACAAAACAGTAATAAATAAAAGTAGTAATATTTTAATATTTATACAAATTAATTTATCATTTTTAAGCTTTTTTACATTCTCTATTACAGTACTCTCAATTAACTGTGATGGTCAGGAAATGCCTCATCCCACATAAACAAATATCCTGTATAACCCAATTTATTCAAATTTTGGAAGGAATTTTAGAAAAAGTTATAGAAACTGATAATTTTTTATACAATGGGATATTATATAATTTAATTAATACAAAAGAGAGAGAATAAATATAAATTCTAATGTTATTTAGATTTACAATTAGTACATTACCCCCCCCCCCCAAAAAAAAAAAAAAAAAAAAAAAAAGTATTTTTCCTAACTATTTCATGAAGAATGAAATGACAGAAAGTGTTTTCTTTTTTCATTTGCTCTTCGACAAATTTTACTACACAAAAATTCTCAGAATCGCTTTTTTAGCAGGCTTCCATCTTGCTCCAAGCAATTAATTAAAACGCAGTGCACTGATATGTCACCATGATTCAATTTTTCAAAGAGTTAGATAATTTTCTTCATCACTTATCCCTGCCTTGGCCAAATGGATAAGACATTGAACATAATGATGCTCAGTGATTTTACACGATTTCCTTCATCACTTCACCCTACCATAGCCAAGTGGAGAAGACACTAAATAGGGTATGTGGCTGAAGTGTGAACATCCTGGGTTATGGCCTACTGAATAGCAGTCGATCTAACAGTCTAGTATTTTGGACAGATGTAACGTGAATATGCATAACAATCCCCTGAAAAGTCCTCCACCCAAACATTATACACAGTTCTTCACCTCTTTAAGGTCATTTTATGAAATTTCTTGTTTCTTCTGAACCATAATCCATTGTTACACTTTAGTTTTCAAAACAGCCTAACTTTCTCGAATCTTCTAAGATTTTTCTTTGCAGTTCAGTATTGTTGTTGTGTTCTGAAAGAATTTCACTTTCTTCATTTAATAAAATTGATCTCCATGATTTTTTTTAACCGTGGTGCTTTATACTAATTTCCATGCGTCATCAACATAATAAATTAGGACCATCCTGGATAATCTGATCCAGTAAATTGAGAGTCTACTGTGTTTATTATTGAAAATTTTAACACAATTCTAATTTTTGAATGTAAATAAACAGCATCAAACTGCTACAAACTGCCTACATAAACAATATTGACTACACCATTATTATTCCCTAAATGACAATATTAGGTAGTCAGATGTTTAAAAATTTTTAATTTCTATTAACTCCTTAAAAACACATTATATAAAACATTGACATAGAAGTGACTGCCTTTTAATTGCAACATTTGAACTATTTTTGTGTTTCTAAACATTCAACTAGTTCAAGTTTCTGGTCCAAAATTGGGCTGTTTTTGAAATATACGGAAGAAATGACATAAAATTACAGCCTTTCTCATGAAATTGACTATAAATATAATTCAAAACACACCCTATCCACGCTAATGCTATCATCTAGCATTCTAGGGATCAATTAGTACATATATAGGATTGGGAAATAAGTTACATCTGCATTACTTTGTGCTGAAGTTCCTTAATGCATCAGCCCATATTTGATACAGGAACATGCAATAAACAGAGAAAATGTCACTTATATAAAAGATTAACTTTCACTTTAAAGGGTTAAAATGGGTGAATGTGTGTGTGTGTGATTACAGTAGGAATTTTTAAACAGTTGTAATGCTGCAGCATATTAACTGATGCAGAAAAACCATCTCTACAAAACTTGTACAAACACTTTTAAAAGATGAAAAATAAGAAACATTTTAACTTTATAAAACATTACTATCCAAAAGGATGTTACAGTTTTGAGTACAAATCACATACAAATTCACACAACTTGAAACAGAAACATGTATATCACCTCAGTACTAATTCCTTTCGAAATGTCATGACTAGAGGCAGGCAGATCTTTTCCTTCCACATTAACATTCTCCGCAACAATATCTTCTGATGGGAAAGCATTTTCTAAAACACAACCCTTCTCTTCACTGTCCTGTTCTCTAGCACTTGAATCTTTCTTATGAAAAATCTAAAATTAAATTATGCAATAAATTAATAAGAGCATCATAACATGAAGTTATATAACTGCACAAATAAACTTAGAGAACAATGTATCACTCGCAAAGAAAAGTCACATACTAATTCATCTACATATCTGCTTACTCAAAAATCATGAATAAATACTTAAAATAGCTTATAACTGTCATTTTCACATGGATTATTTCTAGACATGTTTTTAACCATGTATTAAGTATACATAAACAAAGTTTTGTGTTTTTAAAATAATTAACTTACTGATTATTTATATCTATATTTATGGCTAACTAATTCATTTATATATTCAACTGGTTAATTCGAAAATTATGAATAAATACTTAAATAGCCCACTCTATTCTTCATAAGGTTTATTTTGATCTTTTTTGATCTTTCCTGACAATGCATTAAGTATATACATTGAAACTTCTATGAGTGGCCACCTCTATTAAGTGACCCCCTTCTCCAATGACCACTTTTTTAAGGCATCGATTTTTTACTGTATCTAATAAATGTTAAAAGATCCCTAGAAGAGACCACACAGCCCTCTATAAGCAACTAGACCTGGTTCCTACTCAAAAATTTTGCAGCATTTTTCAGAAAGTAAATTAAACAAAAACCACATTCTAAACCAGCCGCTCTATGTCCAAAAATTATTATCTAAATCGGCAGCAAGTACAAGTACGTGTACACATTGCATACTAATCTTGAAGGTTAGAGTAGAGATATGTATCTAAGAAACAAGTCTTTATACTGTTGGTGCAGCGCATTTATGTAACGAGTTATTTGTGTGTATGCTTATGTTTACAGCAAATGATTATTTTGATCAATGGCCAAAATCAGTACTTTTAACCAATACATGTTGGTTGTTTTTATATGCAAGCACTAAATATTGCTCATAGCACATGAAAATATTTTATTGCCCCTATTTAAAGTAGTAATGCTATTGAGAATTAAATACTACACTGTAATACCCTTATTATGGCATTTCCTCTACATCTCCAGATACAGCGAGCAATGAAAAAACTGTACAAATTGAAAAGTGTAAATGATTCAGTTTTTGGCATGAAATAATTTTGAATGTGAGCACATATTGTAAAAAGACACCTATTATGGTCTTTGAATTTCAATAAATCCAAGTTTTATTTTCTCGGCTTTCAAAATGAGTAGGTTGTTTTTTATCACTCACCATAATTAAAAGTATAAGGAAATTGCTGTAATGCCAGTGTTAATCAAATAAAATAATGACTGCTTTTATCTCTAAGTTGGTACATTCTTTCAAACAAAACTTACATATTCAAAATGTGTATTTCTTACCAAAGAAAGGAATTTCCTTTTTTAAAACATCTGAATTTAGAGAGCTTAATTTAACACACACACACACACATATATATACAGTAGAAGATCTTTATAATGCAAACCTCGAAACGCAAGGTTTTGCATTATATAGAATTTTGCGTTATATGGATCATTCACTTATATCATTAAACTTCCCTAGTAAACATATTAAAATATAGCTAGAACACATAAATATAATGCTTAAAACTTTTTTTAAATACAAATACTACTTTAAAAAACAAAAAAATGGAATTTATTTATTTACAGAAAAAATAAATAAATTGAAATTACCAAAAGCATTAAAGTTTATTTGTTAAACAATATATTAATTTTGATTTGTTTTAGAATTTGCAATCTCTCAACAAATAACTTTTCTTGCAGCCTTTGAACAGGTAATAATTTTACTTTGGTTACGCAGTCTTGTGTTTCTAGGAATTTAAAATATTGATCTCTTATGGAAATTTCTTCAGATTCTGAAAGTTTTTCAACTTTCTCTCCAGTATTTGATTCTGTTTCAGAATTGCTTTCCTCTTGTTTTGAAACAGAGGAAATTATTTCAGCACTGGTCAAATGATTAACAATTTGTGACTTATCATCCATTACCAAATATTCAAAATGTTTTCTTCATGCAGGTTTGCAAACTGAGTACTTTCCATTTTGTGCACAATGCATTAGTTCAGCAGTTTTCATTTTAACTAAAGATGGCTTAAATCCAGTTCCAAAATTCAGTTTTAAAATAGTGTTACATTGAGAAAACTCCCCTACTTCTCATAGACTTTTTAAAAGTATTTTACTGTCAATATTGAGACATAAGCATATCGTTGGGCAGGGGGCGGGGGCGTGTGCCAACCCCTCCCAACTTTGTTTAGAAAACCATTCATTTTAAAACCTTTCTTCTTGCCAAACTTAAAGAAACATGGCTATTTTTACTTTAGATATGCTATGTGCATTCTCCCACCCACACACACATAAAAAAAAAAAAAAAAAAAAAAAAAAAACTTTTGGTGATGCTATGCGTATGATTTAGGAAGCCAAGTAATGGCATAGGATTTAATATAAAACAAATCAATTTACAAAGAGAAATATAACTAAATAAATAAACGTCTGTTTGGGAAGTCAATGGTAGAGGAGGGAGAAAGAGAGTGGTTCAGTAGTGGAGGGAAAAAGGGAGAGGTTCGTGGTTTTATTAAAGTAAACATTCCTTCCTCTTGGACCCGGCCTGATAGCTGTTATGCTGATAATGCATAATGCAAGCATGGGAGAATAATTGTTTGTTTTAAGCTTGGCATGTTGTGGGATTTATCTAATGTCTCAATTCTCTAGGGAAAAAAAAAAAAAAAAGCAGATTGTAGAAATTTCTTAATTGTGATTTTCTCTGTTTACATCCACAGTGTTAATGCGGTTTATGGAGAATTGCGGTTTATAGAATTGCGGTATATCGATTTTCTACTGTATATATGTTTTTGAAAAGTACCAAAATTAAAATTTAATTTGCAAATTTTCTGTGCCACTCGCTCAGTAGTATAACTCTTAGACAAATCATTTTCATGCAAAATCAATGTACTTTTAAATGCATAATGCCAATACATTTTTATACAGAGCACATTTTTGCCAGCCAATGAAACTAAAACAAAAATCTAAAGAGCATTAGGTATGATTTTAATAAAAAATAAGCAACATCTTTTCGTATGGATAACTGCTTTGATTTTGAAGTAGTATAAATTGTATGTAAATAGTAAAAACTCACGTTAATTAGCTCAGAGCATTAATAATATATCCTTGAGTTTAATATCTTGACAGACCCAATGGGATCAGCTGGAGTCTGTAAATTGGCATATTGCCTAACAAGTGTTGGAGACTGACATTAACAATTGTAAACCCTATTATAGGGTAGACTGTCACTCCTTTATGAACCCGAACCTGAACGTGCCACTAACATATATGCTTATGGAAAAGTACAGTAACCCATCCTTCAAGTAAGATTAACCTTCCTTCTATATTTCTATCTTCATGATGCTGATCAATAACATTTTTGTCTGTTAAACTAATTAAAATGGTAGTTTGTTATGGAACATTTTGTTGCAATTTCAAATGCTCATACTGCTATAAATTAATGCCAATCCAGTGAAAAGTGAAATATGCCAAGTTCAAGGCAAATAAACCCATGGAATGTACATGCTTTAGATAGGGAAAAACTGTAACTACCATTTTTTAAAGTGATTTTTTAATGGATAGTATTAAAATAAAATAAAATGTGTGAAATTTTCAATAAAGGTAAATTATTAGATTTTGATTAACCCTTTGAGGCGCAACCCTTTCCCAATGCTGAAAAAAAGGGCAGATGCTGCCATCACTCGACTTAACTACCAGCAAGATGGCGGACAATCAAAACGTTCATCGTGTGCCACAGATCTAAAGGCCCTTTTTTGACGCCAGCTGGCTGTGCGCAGAGCTGTCGTCAAAAAAGGGCCTTTAGATCTGTGGCACGCGATGAACGTTTTGATCGTCCGCCATTTTGCTGGTAGTTAAGTCGAGTGATGGCAGCGGCTGCCCCTTTTTCAGCATTGGGCAATCTATCCAGCTGTTCTCGCATTCTTCCATTTTTCAGCAGATGCCAGTACTGTTAAAAAGAATCGTGACAATTTTTTGACGGGAAATGACGTGCTGAAAAGTAAAGGATTCTCGTGGAGCTATGTCACCCACAACTATTTTTATAGAAATCAAATCTATTCTTCGTGACTGGCAACAGTCAAAACGTCAGAGTTTGGTGTTCCCAGAGTGGGAACACTGTGCGTTAAAGGGTTAATAATGGCTAGGTTGTGGGGGTAGGTCCCTTTGACCCTAATGACGAGCAGCCACTGAGCGTAATTCCGCACTCTTGTCTGTTATTGGAATCCAAAACTTAACCCATTATTATGTTCCTAACTTACTTTTATTGGTGATGAAGTCTTAGACTTGGTTACAGCTTTGTTGTTTTGCTTCTGGTATTCCAGTAATTTTTCTAAACTTTCCTTCTTTTTTTGAGCATCCTGTAATCGCTTCTTGTGTTCATCTAAATGCCGCTTTTTCCTTTCCTCTTTCTTCTTCTTTATATAATCTCTGATTTTATCAACATCATAATGCCTTATTTTAGGCGATGACACTTTTTGTTCTAAATATGAAAAGAGCTTTTCTTTAGCAACACAAATTCACAAAAATGTAGATCATTGTTCATTTGAGGTCATAATAAATAAACAAAATTAACATAGTAGAGTAATTTGGGCACATGAAAATTATTAATAATAAAACTTCTCAGCAATATCCAAGTGAAGTACTCTGATTTCCTCAAAGTAATTGGCTAAAGTGTAATAAAATGACTAAAAATTAGTCCTGTAGTATTTTAAACTAGATCACTTTTGACAACCAATAAACCATTGTTTTTCATGCTAAATGTGAGGGTACTGGCAAACTTTAAAGCACATAGAAAAGCCAAGAAAACACTAAGTCCGATGTTACTTTTAAAAGTGTACTGTAACTAAACAAATTGTGTAATGAAAATGAGGCCTCAGGCTTTTCTAAGAAAAGCATTTTATGTCAAGTTTAACGGATGCCATTTTAATATCACAGGTTTATAAATGCTGAAGAAATTGAATAACTTAACACATTTTAGTGAAAAAATTATGTCACACTTGAAATAATTGTATAATTTGAGTAAGGTTTATTTGGGATATGCTCCATGGTACGACTAGGATACTTTTAACAAAGAGTGTTTTTTAAAAAATTTGTTTTAACTATTAATTTACTGTCCCTTCATTTTTACTCAAACTTTAATAAATATCTTTAGAAGGGATTAAAGGCAAATGGTTTATGTGTCGTAAAACAAATTAGACTCTAAAAAGGATTAAAAAAATACAGCCTAGAACATATAGTTAAAAACACTTAAAAAGTCATTTAAATCACTTAAAAAGTCATTTAAAAAAATCTATAATTACATAAAAACTGTTTTAAAAATATATTTCAGCCACTATCATGGCCATCATCAGTTGAAACTGAATGCAACAGTTTCAACTGATGACAGCCACGGCGGTGGCTGAAATATATTTTTCAAACACTTTTTAGGTGTTAATGACTTTTTAAGTGTTTTTAACCATATTAGAATCTTTTAATGATTATATTATTGGTTTCATTTTATGGTTAGCATGGCACATTAAGTAAAGCATCCTCTCAAACATGACAGTCTTACTCCTAAGAAAATTTCGATTTATATGAATATATCTATAGAATTAATTACCTGGAGGCTTCTTTGATTTCCTTTTCACACCTCTAGGTTTTACAGGCTTTTCATTTTCTTTCAAGGAATGCTGGTCATTATCTGTTCTTGATATTTGAGACAGAATTTTCATATCATGTGAAAAAGTTTCATCATTAACATCTTTTACGCTATTATCAGAACCATCATTATCTGACAGCTGGTTTTCTAAAATAAAAACACATAGTTGAAATTCGAATCACAGCTTTATTTAACTGAGATACATAAACTTAAGTGAATTATAAATTATTCAAATATATGGTGCTAAGCAGAAAACAAGAAAAAACTGGTTAATAGGTCTTACTTTCAAAATGCTTTATGTAAAAATTAGATAACGTATTTATGAGTTTTACACAGCAAAAATTTGTTTTAGCATGGAGGATTAGTGATTTTAACCCATTTGTGCCCATAGATTTTTGCGACTTTCTTCGATTTTTACTAATACCAGCAATACTAGATAAATTTCTGATGTCAACTTTTAGAACAAGGGATAATTTCTTTTAAAATCTTAATGCATAAAAATTGAAATGTCAACATCCTACTGGGTCATGTTAAAATATTTTGTGGAGTTGAGGCTCAATACTCGTGAATAAAGGCTAGGAAAAATATAAAACGTTTTCAACAGATAGCGAAAGTGCCATCCCAAAAAAGGACGCTAGGCATAAATGGGTTAACATCTGATGAAATTAGTAATTCTCATAATTAATACTGATGATAAACCAGACAAAATACATTATCCTAGCTATCTGAATTATATATTACTCATAAAGTTCCTCTGAGGTTGAAATAATTATTTTGATTTTTGTGGCTTCTTAGTTGAGATCAGTACTAATGTTTTGTTTTAACTATGCATATACATTTTTAAATGTAGGCTTTTACTTTTTTTTATGCAGCACAGATAATTTTACATTCCTTAATCAGTAAAACATTAAAATGGTCTTATCTTTAAAATATAAATGTCACAGGCATTTAAGAACCCATTAAGCTTTTGATCAAACTAAGCATACTTAAATTTTGATAACATTGCACATTCTTATATACAAATAACATGCATAATTGACTTTCACATAAGTTCATACTAGACTATGAGATAAGTTAATTAAAAATCCAAAATCACATTTGATAAATTTTAACAAAGAAACAGAGAATATACAGTTATCAGTTACAATGCATAAAAATAAAATGCATTTATGACTAATAAAAAAATAAAAGATACAGAATCATGTATTTTTTAAAATATTCACAAATATTTTATAATAATAAAGGCTTAATAATATTTACCTTTCAGAATTGACTGAAGATCAATTTTGGCATTGTTAATTTCTTCTATTGGTTTGATATTACTGTTTAGCTTACTGCTGCTTTCTGTATTTTCCGTATTTTCAGATTTCTTATTTTTTGAAACTTCAGACACTTCAAAATGCTCACTGTCAGTAGCTTTTTCGAAAGTTTCTTTATCATCAATTTCATTTGCTTTTTCAGCCTTTCTCCAGCGTGAAGCAGACACAACTAGAATACATTTTGAAATGGTAAGTAAGCATAACATTTTTTATTAAATGAAAATGTTTGGTAAATATAGAATTTTACAAGACTCACAAATCCAGAATAAGCATAAAAAAGTGGAGAATCTGCAGATTTTAACAATTTATGATTGCAAATGCAAGAAAGAATTTAAATTTCACCAAAACGTAAAAAAATACTCTTATAAACAGATTTTTTTCTCAATAATTAGTACAACATATCTATTTATCAAAATAACACTACATAATAAAGATTTTTAAAATACTATCATGAATGCCAAAAAAAAAATATGAGATTAGCCAATTTTATTTGAAAATTCTTCGAAGGAATGCTTAATAAAAGATGCAGACACATACATATACATTGTTGAAGTTTCTACTTTAATAAAACTGCAAATAATAAGTTTTTGAAATAGACATTTTTTTTTTCAGTAAATTACACACTGACTTCCACTTTCTTTTCACAATCCAACAAATAAAAAGTACTGGGGAGTGGTCTATTTTTTACAGCATGAATATACATCATTTTATTTCACACTCAGGCAAGTACTATTATCTTATTTATGTACACAAAACATTTTTTTTTAATCTTAAAAAAAAAAAAAAAAAAAAAAAATTACAAATTTTATACTTTGGAAAAGTTTTGTTAATTTATTTATTTTATAATTCTTGCATTTACTTTTTAACTGAAAATGTGAATCTTGTGAAAGAAAGAAATCCATATTATTAAATTAAAATCTTCATTACAGAACATAAAAGATTGACAGAACAAGCACACTTTTTGAACATAAAAGAAATAACAGTAATAGATAAATATAAGTATATAAAAAGACATACAGTCACTTTCACATTTAACAACTGCTTTAATTCTTTTAGGAGTACCACCATTCTTGGTATTGGATGATTTTGCTAAAATTAAAACACATTATTAGTAGAATGTAATCAAAAGTCAAGGAGTACAATTAATTTATTATTATTAGTTTCAAACTGAGTATTTGAATAAAAATATACATACTTTTGTACAAAATATCAGAGTTCAAAACTGAAAGAATAATTTTAAAATATACTAGTTTCTTCCCCTACCTCCCACGAAGACTAATAAAATTCTGTACCCTCTTTATGCAACTTTGTAATTTATTAGGACTATAGTCCGTATGCAGTGATGTTTACATTTTGATGTTTATTTACATGTTTGATTTGGTGTTGGTTTTGGCACCACCATGGGCAATGATCAGTGGGAGTGAAGTAACCTGCCGGTGGTATTTTTGACTGGCAACCATAAAAAAAAATGTGTATCGTCAGTTTGGGAATTTGAAATTGTTTCATATTATGGATGGAAGGCAATGAAATATGTTATGTTATTGTATGAAAAGAAAGTGTGCATATGTTAGAAATGTAGTGTCAATATAAAATTAAATAAAAGAAAGCATGCTGGTCTTATGTTATAAGCCGGTGGGTGTTAGGGACATATCTGAGCGGTTAATTAAAAAAAAATAAAGGTAAGTGCTTTTATAAAATGAATTTTTGCAATATTTAAGGTTTTTAATGTGAATTTTAAATTGATATTTGATGTTGTTATGTTTTCATAAGTGCTACACTGACTTTACATGAGGTGTACAACTACGTTGTCTAATATACCAATGTTTTTTCGAGTTGAAAACAAGCCAGTGTTTGCCCTGTTTACATTAGCTGTACAACTAGGTTGTTTAATCCACTGTAGTTTTTTTAGTTAAAAACGGTCCACTGTTAGCTCATTTTAAATTGCCTCTTACTGAATTTGCATAATTGACGTTTTTTAGGTTAAATATGGGTGGTGTATTTTGTTTTAATGTTTTTGTTAGTGGAATATATGTGCAATTTTAACGTGTTAATATACTTTGCTGATCGTGCAAAATGGTTGACGACAGTCACTGCGGCTTGGCAACTGCCAAGCTCCAGCGACTGTCGCCGTGTTTACATGGGATGCGCACCGTCTTGTATCATTTAACCATTTATTATATATACTTGTGACTAATATTAAGGAATAAAAGCTGAGGTCAATGTTTGGGGAAAACCGTGTACATAATGTGTTCTTTGTGTGACATGTTCATGTAATCAGAGTATTCAGTTATTAGGACCAAAACGATCATGTCCCAATGTAGTCCAGTTAACTGAAATTGACTGTATTAAATATCGAGCTTTATTTGATAAAAAGAGGAAGCTCACATATATAATTAGACAGAACTGAAACCAAACTGGTCATAATAGATATTTTGTAATAATATATGAAAAATAATAAAAACCTTTTTATTTTAAAGGCTATATGTTTTAGTTATTTAATAACATTTGAAATTGCATTTGACAATTTTGTCTAGCAGCTTATTAATAGGTATTCGTTTGTGTTTGGAGACACTAGTTTATTTATTATGTGTGCTTATTAAAATTACTTAATTGTATTTGCCAGTTTGTTTCTTCCCATAACAGATATTTCCCTAGAGTAATGCAAAATTATACTGAATGAAAATCTAATCCTATGCCTTTCCATGTATCAGTACAAATAGTGAATTTCCACATATGAATATTCTAGTTATTAATATAAAATAGGCTAATATTTCAGTGGACCTCTTTTTCTGGTCTTTTTATTTTCATGAAAGTGAAAGTTTCATCACTCTTTCAGAGTCTATGTAGAAAAACTGAAATGTAAAATTATTTGTTTACGTGTAAAATGTATGGTGGATTATAGGTAGTTGAAGATTATAGGGCGTGTGCTGTATAATACACTATTAGAATAGAAAAATTTTAGATTAGTTTCAAATTTGTACAAATTATTGGCATGTATATACATGTTGCGAACTCTACATTATGTCTCAAATACTGTGAAATGCCCCTATTAGTCGCTAGTGGACACACTGTAAGAATCGGGTTATTTTTCTAAAAGCTGATACTTCTTTTGGTTTTGTGAACAAAATATGTAATTTCAGAAAATCATGAAATTTAATTTTGTTTAATTTTTAAATACAAAATTAACTACTTAACTATGGGCACAAAATATGAAGATTAACACAACACACACACACACAAATATATATGTTAACAAACTTGAACATTTTGCACCAAACAACATTTTTTGAAAAATATCATCAAAAAAATTTTGGTTTCTAATCTTTCACACACATTACTTATGGGGAGGGGGGAAAAAAAACCTATATTTGAAAATAATTGTAAATTATAAATGTAATACATTACCTAATGTATACTTGTTCTTTTGCTTTCTCCATCTTGTAGCAGTAGGAAGTTTGTTAGGAGGTACACTAAAACCTTTGTAGGAAGGTACTGATTGAATTGTGCACATTTTTCTCTTAGGAGCAAGTGGGGCTTCATTATCTTCAAGTAATTCCGATGATTGGACGCCATTGACTTGAAAACTTTCGACATATGACTGTTTAGCATTATTTGAAATTTCTTTTTCTAACTGTAGTTGATATAGTTCTTGTTTTCTCTTCTGTTTTTCTATTATGTCTTTCAATTTATTGAAATTACCTAATAATAAAGAAAGTTTTTAATGTGATCAAAATAGAAAATATAAGATAAGAAATTAAAAGATATTTATACATAAACAAAATTCTAATAGTGTTGTTTAAAGATACATCGTAATGAAATTCGCTCACTCTCTGTCTCACACAAACATTCTTTCTCTCACTTCTGTCAATATTTTTTTTTTCTGACTTTGATAGTGAAGAATTCTCTACTAAGCTTACAAAAATCCAATTGAATTTCTCCACAGTTTTTAATCAATTTTATAAGTAGACATCTAAAAATAAATATGGGTAGGTTCAGTGTTGAGAAAAAAATAACCATGATTAACGACTGCTATCTAATGAACAAAAAAAAAGTAATTAGAAATTAAAATGAAAAATCTGGAGTTGCTCCACTCGACTTTCCGAACACTTATGATTAAGATCATTATCAAGCATTTAAATAAATTTTAATCAATGAATAATTCAAACATATATACCAAATTGAAACTCAATCGAATGCACTGTTTAAATGCTAGTGCACTTTCAAGAATTTCTCCCCATATGCCATAATGTAAAAGAAATCTTTTTCATAGTCCTGTAGAAAAATTATAAGTCTTATACTCATCAAAATCAATACCAGTCTTACGATGGTGGTTTATAACATGTATACCCAATTTGAGCTCATAATGTAAAAGAAATCTTTGTCGTATCCCTGTAGAAAAACTGTAGTTGATATAGTTCTTATACAAACCAAAATCAATATCGGTTTTGCAAGTGGTTTATAACATATGTACCCAATTTGAGTTCAATCGAATGCCCCGTTAAGGAGCTATCGTGTTCACTCACACACACATCTCATAAAAATAGCATAAATGAATTCAGAAGACCTCAGAACGTGTAAATACAGCAAAACCCCAAAGTCGAATTTTTTCATGATTATAATACTTTAATTACATGGTACATGTTTGGAAAGTAAAAATATTCTTAACTGTGATTCGAAATTACCGTTAATTGTTATTAATTTTTTTCTTAACACAGGTAGGTCAAGTGGATTTCTTTCTTTTCTTTTTTTTTTTTTTCTTTTTTGTATTGACATCATGGGAGGTGAAAAGCTTTTTATGATGCCAGGAAATATTCTATGTTGATTGAACAGCTTTTTCTAGAATTCTGAAACAACTATGAAAAGTTCCTCCCTCCTTTTTAAAAATGAGTGGATGAGGAGAGAAATTTCTAATTTTTAATGGCATAAAGAAGAAAAAAACTTGATACATTGTAAACTTTTATATTGGCTCAAATGTTTACACAATGTTTTAAATTAATTTTTTTCTTGAAACTGGAACGTGTGTGTGTGTTACACAGAACATAGATTTCCGCTTCATAATTTTTTCTGCAAGTTCAGAAAACTTTAATTTTTTGTTTTAGTTTGATCCTTTTTTTAAAACAAAAAATAAAATATTTC
This sequence comes from Cheiracanthium punctorium, assembly GCA_038373885.1. NCBI lineage: Eukaryota > Metazoa > Arthropoda > Arachnida > Araneae > Cheiracanthiidae > Cheiracanthium > Cheiracanthium punctorium. The sequence goes on along the minus strand of JAWZYV010019740.1, from coordinate 65,810 downwards.
CTTTACTTAAGATCAACAAGAGATAATGATATAATATTTATGAAGACTAAACACTTACCTGCTTTAAACCTATTCTGTATAAAAAAAGCTTTATTGTGAGACACTTCTTCCCATTCCATACCAATATTTTCAGTAACAATATATTGTTTTTTCTCTTGTGAATTTGATTCTGCTTGCTTAGATACTTTAACATGACTGCTTGTCAAACTTGAAGATGACTTAGGTATATCTGATGCAACTTCAGTTACTGACGGTTTATGCCTAAGTAAATTAAATATGTGAAAAATAAATAAAGAAAAATAAATTAAAGAAAAAAGCTTAAAATAAAGCACAGTAAAAAATTAGATATTTATCAACAAATTTTTTATCAACAGAGAATTTTTTATCAACAAATAATTATTTTCCTCACATAAATATATGCATTACATTGTATAACCACATTTTTACTATAGAAAAAGTTCATTTTAAAATAAACATGCTTGTATTTGACTACATTAAAAGGAATAATTTTACACATAAATAGGAAATTTAAACTATAATTTATCTTCCTCTCAAGTACAAAGAATTTTTCAATTATTTTAAATATTGCAATAATAAAAATTCTAGGAAATCTAAGAGGACATGTTTGGCAAACATTGTATGAAAATTATACCAGTAACTTTAGTGACGTGCCATTTGAATGATTTCCATAATCGATTAATCGATTTTGATTATTGACAATAAAACGAATAGTGAATATTCGTGATTTTGCAATTTGAATTGTATTCATGATTAATTGCGAAATGATTAATCACGAATACTCGTTTCATTACTCGAGTTGTACTCATGATTAATCGCGATTACTTGTTTCATTATTCGAGTAGTATTCATGATTAATCACGAGTACTCATTTCACTATTAGAGTTGTGCTCACAATTAATGGCGATTACTCATTTTACTATTCGAGTTGTATTCACGATTAATCACTATTAATCGTTTTACCGATGCTATTCAAATGTTATGTGCTGGGTGTTCGAATGAATTTTTCGAAATCAATTGATTCGAATGGATTTAATAATTGATTAATCAATTCATTTCATTCATTCATGTACATCACTAAGTAACTTACCTCCAGAAAACTTATTTTAAAACTTCAAATAATTTTATTTTTCAACATTTTTTTTTCTTGTGAGCATGACTCATTTTTTTATTTCATAAGTATAGAAATATATATATGTAACATCAGGGCTGGGGAAGAACTGAGATGTCGTGGTCATTACCCGGGTGAGGCAATACTTTGCCCGGGACCCGTTTTTTTCCCTCGGGCTGTAGGCTGATTTTTACAAAGACCAAGTCATCTGGATTCACATTTTTTATTTAGTCAAGTTCCATAGTTTTGCTTTAGAATAGCGGCCATGCAAAAATGAGCTCCTGCATCGTGCTTGCTATTATATAACCTCCTTGAGGTCATGCCACATGACCAATGCATTTTGCACTTATTGGTTAACTAGCCGCCTTCAGTGACCAGTTGGTTCGCCATTTTCATAAATCTTGTTTGGAGAGAATCCTGTTCCTCACCAGCTTCCTTGGTACTGAAATCTCTCAGATTCTGAATGAAATTTAAAATTAAGATGGTTACAAACAGGAGCGGCCCTAGGGTAAGTGGCGCCCTCTGCTAACATAAAAAAGACACCCCTTTTATGCTCTACTTAGTGTTTGAGTTCGAAGTGGCGCCCCTTCGAAGCCGGTGCCCAGATGCAATGCTTACCGTGTCAGGAAAATTAAGATGGCTAAATGATAAAAACTTACAAAAAGGTACAAATTATTTTCATCCTATATTAATTCTGAAGGATTATGTTTAAGGGAAGGATTATATTAGAAGGATATAGATTATATTAGAAGGATATAATCCAGGAAGGATTATATTCCTGGATATATTGGCCTTTATCAAAAAATGGAAAGAAAAAACAGTAAGAAAATCTGAAACACTTTCAGATTTTAAATATGCACTAAAGTGCTATGAATTAAAAGCGTATTATAATCCATGGGTCTTCCCTATTTTCTTACGTTATTCCATTAAGTTAGAAAGTATATCATTATTGATGAGTGTGATTAAACACAATTAAAATTGATATTTCTAAAAATTTTCTTTCTGGATGTAATACATTAGAATAGATGGGAAAAAGTTGCGTAGAAAAATGTACAATTCGAACTGAAATAAAGTTAAAAAACTCATTCAGGTGTATTCATACTTCAAATAGCAAAAGCAAACAATAAATAGCACTTGGCGCTAGAATCACATCTTCCCAAAATCACACATCAACCCTTTTATTTTTCGCCAAATTAAAAAGTAGCACATTTCTTTTCGGAAAACTTCCAAATTCAATTTTTCTTTAGAGTATAAATCATTTCATTCCTGCTCTGATTTCACATGCACACAATATTTTAATTAAGAAATAACCTTACAAATAATCCAAACCAAAAAAAAAAAAAAAAAAATCGTTATTCTTTTATTTTTACTTCAAGAGTTTGAATAATTTAATAAAATTGCCAAACATGGCAACCTAGATATGCTCAAACCTCGCTCTTTCCACTGCGGGGTTACAATTGCGAAATGGCGAGAACAAAAATGATCCTTTTGCAACATGTTTTTTATCGACATCTCCTAAAATAATTCGAATTTTAAAAAAATCGCTTTGAGGTGTGTCGGGACCCGTCCTGGAGAATTTCCGTACAAAATTTGGTAGGTCTACGATCACCCTTTTTTATTAAAAGCATATTATAATCCATGTGTCTTAACTTTTTTTTTCCTTATTCCATTAAGTTGGTAACTATATCATTTCATATATTCATGACTGTGATTAAACGAAATTAAAATTGATATTTCTAACATCCTTTTCCTGGATGTAATAAATTAGAAATAGATGGGAAAAAGTTGCACAGAAAAATGTACAATTCGAGCTGAATGGAAGTTTCAAAAACTTATTCAGGTATATTCATAATCCAAGTATCAGATGATAAAATGACAATAAATTGCACCAAGCGCTAGAATCACATCTTCTCAAATTTGCATATGAATCATTTTATTTTTTGCCAAATTAAAAAGTTGCACGTTTTAGTCTCGGAAAATTCCTAAATTGTAATTTCTTTTGAGTATAAAAAATTTCATTCCTGCTCTGATTTCACATGCACAAGATATTTTAATTAAAAAATAACCTTACAAATAATCTTTAAAAAAAATCGTCATTTTATTTTTACTTCAAGAGTCTGAATGATTTAATAAACTTGCCAAATATGGCAACCTATATATGCTTAATTTTCACTTTTTCCACTGCAGGATTACAATTGCGAAATGGCAGAGATAAAAAATTAGCCTTTTGCGACACATTTTTTAATCAATATCTCCTAAAATAATTCGAATTTCAAAAAATTGCTTCGAAGTATGTCAGGACCCGTCCTGGAGAGTTTCCATACAAAATTTGGTAGGTCTACGATCACTCTTTTCTTAGTTACGCGAGACACAGACAAACTAACTAACCAACCAACTGACTGACATTTTACAGTTCGTTTTATTTATATAGATTCCATTATCTGGGTTGCAATGATCCCAAGGATTATAAGGATTTTAAGGACTTTTTCCACTACCAGACTGATTCAAGGGGACTGTCTACAAATTGCAGGTTTACATGACTTTAGATCGTAGATTTCTTTGTTCTTAAGTGTTGTAGTGTTGTTCCTATTTGGAACACCACTATTCAATTTCACAGCTAAAAAGGATAGCAAATCAGTAATGCGTTGTTTTGAATGATGACAGTAACCCAGGATTTTTCTCTTGCCGCCCTTAGTGTTGATCGTTGTCAAAGTAAAGAGAACCAAAAGGATGGGATTGAAACATTTTATTTAACCAATTAACATAGTAGATCATGTAAAAAAAAAATATTAAAACTTAATATGCAGCACAATGAACACTTTAACAAATTTAGCATGACTCAGCAGCAATCGACAATGAACCGTGAAATAAAAGGTGAAAATTTACACACATTTCTATGGCACAACTCACAGCTTAATTAAAACAATTACAAAAGATTTTGATCTATTTAACACCTGCTCCAGTGCTGCAAAAGTGATCAGGTAGCACTCATAGATGTTGGTAAAAAAAAAAATTAAAAAACCCCTGGGTACCCATGGTTGCAAACCAAAAATTTAAATTCAGTAGAAGATCATGTTTTGCTTGAAATTCACAACTTACAATATTTTAGCTTAGATGCTACTCTTGTATGGGAATTAACACTTTACAGAATGGTACATTTCAACAAAATTCATTCAATCCCTTTTTTATAATTTTACAGGAAGACCGATGGTCAAAAGAAATTTAAACAAAAAAATAGGCTTAAAAAGAAAATAAAATTACATCTTAACAATAAAAATAAAATAATAAAAAAAAGGGGCGGGGGGCAGATGACGCGAAGTCCACCATTTAGAGACAGCATGAGTTGCAGCAATACATTGATCATGGCAGAAAAAGAAGGATCAAGATCTTCTAGTCAGACCAGAGTCTCGGGGCTAAGCCCACATTGCAGATGCCCGTCTATTGGCGCCACTCACGGACTCGCATTATATCAAGAGATTGAAAAGCAAGGAATGATCTCACCAATATCATGTGCGCTGGCGGCTTGGCGATTAGATGGGAGCACGGAGGGCCATGTGCTAATCAGCGACACAGTCGGCAGGGGCTGGAACGTGCGTCGGCCTAGCAGGTCATCTCATCCGGGCTCCTTTATCTGTCGTGCTAGGTACGCATCCAGCGGCCAGTAGTCGATCAGGAATTCATTGCTATCTCTCCACGGTGGGGCAGATCACGTCAACTTGGGTGTCTAGGGGTCTTCCTTCAGTTATTAGGTCATCCTACACGATTTGTCAAATCAACCCAAGGCTGGGCTGAACTTGAGCTCTCAAGAGCAAAAAAAAACACCACCACCTAGTCAGGACGTTCAAGCTGAAACTGCCCAAAAATCGCGCGCTTGCCTCTCCTCCTCACTCCGGAACCGCTACCCTCAGCCAATCAGAGCAGAGAGCGCACCTAAAATCATTCCGGGATAGTCCGATCTGGACCGGAAGAGGGGGGAACAAGAAGCTTCTAGAACAATTTCGGAGGAAAAGCACGGGAAAGATAGCGTCCTTTCTGAGATCTGATGCAACAGGCAGAGAAAATGATGCAATAGCATGAAATTGTAAGCAAAACTTAAAAGATGAAAAAAAATTATTGAAAATTCACAGGAAGATGCCTAACCGGAGAAATAAAGTAGTAATAAAAAAAAGGAAAAGCAGGATTACGGGAAGTTACGAAAATTAATTTAAAATTAAAAAAAATCCCATCAAAACAACATTAATGAAAAGGGAGATATGAAGTATAGCCACTATATTTCAAAGTGCTGATTACCCAGAGAACGGCAATTAAAAGGTGAACATTAATTTTAAACACCCTGAAGGCAAAAAACGGCCGGTGAAGAGAAAATTTAATCACAAAAAAAAGGTAAACAAAAGGGAATACCTTACACTGCCAAAACAAAATAAATAATTAACAGCCCCCCAAAAGTAAGAAATTACACAGTGGTTATTTAAATTTTTAACTAGAAAGCTCTTAAATTACTAAAACGTTCTGGGTGGAGGTAAATTACATTAATTATTAACCAAAGAAAAGTGATATTATAGTGACAACACCACAGTGTGCAGATGAAACACTTTTTAATAATTTGGAATTCTAACAGATTTTTGATTAAGTATGTTATATAAATATATATGACATTCTCACATAAAAAATTTCTTTCACATTTATGCTCTAACCTGATTTCACATTCTCACATTTTGTTTTATATCCATTCTTAATTTGTTTTTATAATATTTAAAAACCCAAACTATGACATGTTGAGACAGGAATGTTACCTTTTGTGTTTTTTTTTGACATCACCATACACACTTGCAATTAATGAAGATGTTCCTTCAGAAGAAGGTTTAACCTCACTGGATAGGATAGAATCATCACTTGTAGATAATTTTGACAAATCATCAAAGGAACTTTTAATTAGAGTTCTCTGAAAATCCAATGGCTCAGTTTGGGGAAATTTTATTGGCTGTAAATTCGGCTCTTCTTCAGATGTGGAATATATTTCCTTTGGAACTGCAAAATAAACATCCATAAAAGATTGGTAATAAATTAATAAAATAAATGCAATGTAAATTAATTAAGCAATTTAATTTAACGTAAATTAATAAAATAAATGCAAAACTCAGAAATAGCAAAATAATTTAAATAAAAATAATAAGTTGCGACAGTTTGAATTTAATTTCTAATGTGGCTACTGACAGTGAAATTTTAATTAATCAACGGGCATTTTATCATATGTTAAGAATTATGGGCTGTGTTTACGAAAGTGTCATACAATCAATACTTTCATTCATGATTTATCAACTAAATAAGAAGGTAAAAGCACATAAAATTGATTCTATTCAATATATTTTTACATACAAATAACTCACATGCTTTAAAGTTGGAATAAACTTACCTGTTAATTTTTCATCACTAGTATGAACAACTTTATGATGTAAAGAAAGACTTTCCTAAAAATAAAAATACTCATTTACAAAAAATAACAATAAAATGAAATGACAAAATTTTATATGCAATAACTATTTCACAAGAACTTGTAACAAAATCATAAGAAGTTTTACTTGAGAGTAAGAAAAAAAAAAAAAAAAACATTTTTATTCATATTAAAAATTTAAATGCCTTCACATTGTCAAGTAAAAATAGGAATCATATTGTAACAAGATAGAAATACTTATTGAAGCCATTTCTCACTTATCTTGTAAAAATTGCTAGGTACAAAAGTAGCAGTGAATTCTCTCATTATAAATATTTGGGTTGCATAATTAAGTTAATTTTGTTTTGCAAGTTAAACATCATTCATTACTGAATATGCTTTACAATATTTTCTCCTTTGTTAGCAACAATCAATTTAGTCAATAGATCACTTAAGGAGCACAAAGCTCTTTTAATGCAATGGCATCTATTTTTACCCAGTGGTGAGATATAACAGATGCAAGTGTATGGATTATTTTCCAGTGGTCACAATAGTTGTTACAAACACTTCTTTAGATGAGATTTAGTAGGAAAAGATGAAAGGCCAAACAGTCTAAAACGTGACAAATGTTTACCTAGTGACAGTGTTTGAAAAAAAAAAAAAAAAATCATAATTAGTAAAATTAATGTTTAATCACAATTAATGATTGAAAGTTTTAGTCAGTATTCTCAATCAATAATATTGCCAGCTATGGTCAGTGATAAAAAAATTTTAATAATCTATTATGATTAAATATTAATTGTTAGCTTTTAATTGTTAACTATTATTAATTTTTCTCATCACTGTTTCATGAGGATTGACTTGAGAAGCCAAATTTGCTTAAAAATGCATTCCATCAAAATATAAAAGCTGGAAATGGAAATATTTAAATTACTGATTATTAAAAATTAAATTAAAAATTAAAAAAATCTTTACAGAGTGCATGGCAAGATAATATAGACATATGCGAGCACACTATGTCTGGATACATTCATGGAGAATCTCGAGGTTGTGCAGAGATTCTGACGTTTTAAGGAGAGATAAAATTTTTTAAAAGATGGATAGAAAGATACCTAGAAGAAATATTTTCTATGTAACTATAGCACAAGCATGTTACGTATATGTGTGTACGTATACTATATGTTATATATGTGTGTTGTATATACATATGTTTTATGTTTTTAGATTCAATGTCATTCTTATTTTACACTATTATGAGTTTGCAGACAGTTTAGTTCTTTTTTCTTTTTTAAAATCTTACTATGACTAAAAATCTTACTATCTTTGCATGATAGGTGATTAATAGTAAACAAAAGATTATTTTTTAATGTTAAATTAAACCTTAATCAGCATGAATCTTTAAGACGTGTTACTAGCTTAACATTGTAACAGTTAAAAATGTTATATTGTCCCATTAAATAAACAAAAATGACCATTATTTTACTGTAATTCAAAATTAAACTATCATGTCCTTATTCCTGACTATACCACACACACTGCAATTTGAAAAGTTCTCCTTATGTCATTTTAAAGTAATCAGTCAATTATTATTATTATTTTTTTTCCCAACTATAGATGCTATGTTAGTCACAATGGAATGATTATATCCGGGTTCACCTACAGCAGATGTGCTTACTTATTTGAAGTATGGTTAATTGATAATATATCATAAAACTTTATTTTAATAGTGTGAAAATATGCATGATCAAGTCTTTAAAGTATGAAGTAAGCTTCTAAAAGTATTAAAAATATTGCAATTTCCAGTTTATCATCTGCAGCAGCACATCTTCTAGAAATTATCTTTTTCTTAATAAAAATATTTCTTTAAATAATATACAGTGGTCAATTATCTGCAGATAGTCTTAAACAAGCATTTTTGTCAGATTGATATACATTATCAAATCTTTAATAAAGTCAATATCTATTAGGTAAAGTATTAAACACTTATGTTTTGGACCGAATTAATTCCCAACTTTTTCAGTAGGTAATCAGCCAAAAATGATAGAGCTTCTGTATAGCAAAAACACTTGCATGATGCATACTTAATGATTTTTTAATAAAAATTAACAATACAAGAATACACTTTCAGTTTTAAAAAACAAGCATTGAAGATGTATAAACTAAATATTCCAGCTTTTATAAAGTGTGTGCTTTTAAAACTATGCAACCCATGCATTAATATACTAAGTCACTTTTTTCCTACAATAAAATAGCCATTTATACAAGAAAGGCTCCCACAAAAATAATATTTTACTAGGTTACGTGGTATGATACAGTCCTTTCAAAAGCAATACAGACACAGACAGTTTCAAATTCAAAGAAAATATAATAACTTTATAGGTGAGAATACCTTTATGAAGTATGAAGGCACTTTTGATACTGGCGGCTTAGTAAATTCCAATGCCTGTACAGGTTCTGTAGGGAGCACATGGGCTCTAAAGCCCTTATTAAAAGATCGTTTGACATTAAGAAGTTTTTTCTCAGCATTTTCAACCTATATTCATTAAAAAAATATTATTAATAACAAACCATTAAGAGAAAAAAATTTCTCCTAAAATGTAACTTAAAAATTAGGTAAGCAAATAGAGGTACCTCCCTCCTCCTTTCACATACATTAAATAGCCACATCACCCAATTCTGTTATTCTGAAAAATAATTTAAACCAGGAATAAGCAACCTTTGGAAAGTTGCAGGCCAAGCATTAGAATGTTAGCGAAGTCGCGGTCTGTATAAATGGGATTTTGAATGGTTCATATGGTGGGTCGGAACAAAAGCCATGGGTGATCACATCTGGCCTACGGGACAAGGGTTGCCCATATAATTTTAATGGTAATTTATACAAACATACATTTTCACTATAAATTCAGATGATAGAAGTGGGTCAGTTGAGGAACTTTTCCTTTTAATCTTAAAACATTACAGAAGGATTGCGATTTCAGACGAGATGGGCTGCTGAAAATGTATTTTATTTAGATTTTAGAAAAGGTAAAATCAGATGACAAACATAAAAAGAGAATTTTAATTTTTTATTTTTAGATAACACCAAACTAATTTATACTTGCACGCCAATGAGATTATGCAAACATACTTTTTTATTTGGGTGTTGAAAAAAAGAAGCAGTAACACTAGCTCATTTCATCGAATTATTTTGCTAATTTAATAAAATTTTATTGAAATCCTGTCAAGTGAAACTAGAGAATGCAAGGAAAAGAAAAGAAGGATAAAATATTGCACACAACAATACTCAAAAGAATTTTAAATAGCCATGTAACTTTGCACCTACACATATTATTTTCAATTGTTTTAAATAGTTTATTTCAACTACAGAAAATTATAAAATATAAAAAAATAAGTTCAGGTAGTCTCTTCAGTTGAAACTACCACAGGATTTATTAATGCAAGATTATTTTATCATGGCTTACTTCTTTCTTTTTTTAAAAAACAACAATCTACCTTCTCAAAACCGTTAAACTTGGTAAACCAGTGCCACTTTCTTTTGCAAAACTCTAAAATTAAGTACATTTTGTTGCAATAAATCCTATTCTTTTACCTATAACAATGGCGCCATGATGATTTTTCAGTTTTTTAATAATACAACTAAAATAATTTGAATTATGAAATTTAAATCAACTGACTGACACACCTAAAATTTTCCTGTTTTTTTTTTTTTTTTTTTTTTTTTTTTGGTTTGTTTGTGTACTTATCATGCACATGGTCTGGTTCCTGAGTAAATTGTGTATAAGCATGTTTTGAAGTAAACCTATAAGTTACAATGATGTTGAAAAAAATAATTTTCTTTAGATAGGATTGTTATAGAGGAATGCAATCCTACAATCAAACTTTACATCAAAATATACAAGAATATAATTACCTCTTGTTTGAGACTGCTAATTGTCTTTTGGGCTTCTTGAAATCCTATTAAAGATACAAAAAGGATGAAATGATGCAGTGATTGTTTTTAAGAGTTTATGAATAAAAAGTTATTATTTACAATGAAAATTAATAAATCAAATAGGGTCTATCTCAGGAATGAATATCAAATGTCAAATATCTATCAGTATAAAACTGCTTTAAAAGTCAATCAAAATTTTCACACACTATGCAAGATTTATCAGGCATGCTTAGTTTAAAAATGGCTCATACAGTAAAATGTTTTAACTTCGAATGATTCAGTATGACATCCATGCTTATTAGAATATGAATTTGATATGAATATTTGGCTTAGAAAGATTCAGAGAGCTTTTCAGATATGAGCAGAAAACTGAAAATTAAATACCAAATATAAAAAAACAATTAATATTCCTGCTTATGGAAAACACAGAAAGGGCAAAAATATTTTTAAGTTAAAACCTAAGAAAGCTTTTAAGAATGTAAAGAAGTTTCTCAGAAAAATGCTTTGAATTTTATATAAATTACAATATATATATATATATATATATATATATATTTGGGACAGTCAAGTTTATGAAAATAACTAAAAGTATATTTGAAAATAAGTAAATAAACAGACACTGCAATGGGGAAGTGTTAAACACAACTGTAAAAAAATATTTAATGCAAAAGAGTAAATATATTAACATTATTTTTCTTACAAGTTTATATACCATCACAGAAATTTTATATTTTTCTGGTCTTTGAACAAGTTTTCATATTTTATGTGCCAGTTTATAAAACAAACATACAGTAGAGTCTCGCTTATTCGACATTCCGTATTACCCAACGTCGAATAAAATTCACTGGGTGATTAAAAAGAACTACCATAGGAAGCTACTATCTACAGTAAAAGATGAAATTGATGATGGTCGAGACATGATTGACAAATAGAGTTAACCCTATGAGGCGCAACCCTTTCCCAATGCTTCCAAATGCCACTGCACAGCCAGCTGTCGTCAAAAAAAGGGTCTCTTGCTGGTAGTTAATTCGAGTGGTGGCAACGACTGCCTTTTTTTCAGCATTGGGCAATCTATCCAGCTGTTCTCGCATTCTTCCACTTTCTAGCAGATGTCAGTGCTGTTAAAAATAATTGTGACAATTTTTTTACGGGAAATGACATGCTAATAAGTAAAGGATTCTCGTGGAGCTTAGGTCGCCCGCAACTATTTTTATAGAAATCAAATCTATTCTTCGTGACTGGCAACAGTCAAAACGGGTGTTCCCAGAGCAGGAACACTGCACGTTAAAAGGTTAAAGGCTCTCGTATCAAAGTTACGAGACTGTAATTTAATACAATGAGCAACAAGAAGACGCTACTGATGCTTTACATAATGATGCTGCAAAGATGGCGAGATTTGGCAGCAAAGAAACAACACTCATCAGGAAAACAGACTACCATAAGAAATTTCTTTAAATCCTCACACGACTGAATTTTAAGTGTAACATATGACACTCATAAATTCAGACAACTGATTAATCATTAACTGTAGGTTGCTTTTTTCCATGTGTCTGTAGAGCATGATTATGGTACAAGATAGTAATGTGCAATATAACATATGTATATATGTATTATGTTCCAAGATACAATGTAGCTTAACGTTTCAGAAGCTTTTTTTTACTCCTCCCTATTATCCAACATAGAGCCACCCCCTTTATGTTGGATAAATAAGATTCTACTGTACTACTTTTTTTAAATACTTATGTACAGTTTTTTCATATATATTAAAAATTTAGAAACAATGTTTAAAATTTTGACAATGATGCATATATTTGTTATGATACGTGATATGTTGCAGGGTTTACCTTTACAAAACTAAGTGAATTTAAAATTATAGATTAACTATTCACTTAGTTTCCTTTTGCAAATATCAAAAGAATAAAACCTTAAAAACAGTATATTTTACCTATCCAGTTTGCTTCTCTTCTGCGATGCATTTTAGAAACAAGATGTATGAAAAAATACACTGCATATCTAAAAAAAGAAAGGGATCTTTTAAAGAACAAATCATTAATCAAAAGATTTGAAAATAAAGCATTTCATTTCACTTTTGGTAAGGATTCTTGATTTCATGCAGTGAAATTTAGTTATGGGCAAGCAACACAACAGTTGTACTAGATTAATGATAATAGTTTATATTCATTCAATTACAATTTTATGATTGGCCAACTAACTGCTACAACTTTTAATTTTTCTTGAAAATTAAATGGATTAGAGGTTTTATATCTGTGTTTGAATATAGCTTTCTACCAAAAGCAGTGAGGTGGGGTGGGTAAATACCCAGTGGTAGGTAAATATTTTTTGGATATTTGTCTCAGGCCTCTGTAAATACCCAAAAACTAAGTATTTTGATGAGAGGAACATAATCAGGGGGGTAGCCAGAGGAGGGGGGGCTGTACCCCCCAGATGGTACCCTTCACTTAGCTTACAATTTGATACCCAGGCCCCCCCGAAATAAAATCGTAGCTATGCTACTGGACATAATTGAAGGGTAAATTGGTCAGGGTTCATACCAGGGAAAAAAATTTGGTGAGGTTCACCCACTTTAGCTTCAAAATTAAGTGGGATTTTTTAAACTCTGAGTGAGAATTTGAGAATTTTGTTTCTTCTCAAAAATTTATTATTTTAAGTTTTTCACATTTTACAAGCAAAATTACTATCATTACAACAATATGTGCAACTAAGATTATAAGTACCAAAATTAGCAATATAATATACAAATGGATTTGATAACATTACAATTTAATGATATCTTGATTCTTTACCCCATTAAATATTTTAGCTGCTTCATCAAAATTGAACAACTCAGCATGTGGGAAAAGCCCATGAGTGTCATTTTTTTGAGTGGGATTTAATGTGGTATTGCGGGGATTGTGCAATCACATGGTCTAGTGCGAACCCTGTAAGTAATGAATTTTTTCTCTCAAATTAAAACATAAAATTACTGTATATTAAATATTATTGAGTGCATTTCATGCTTGAAAAATAAAAAAAAAGGAGAACAAAATGAGGTATTACATGTTTATTATTTAATAATGTTATTGGTAATTATCAGCACGAGCCTATATTTCAAGGAAGTATTACAGGTTAGTAATTAAAAATTAAATGTATACAACTTCTTGCAGGGGAAAAGACAAAGTTATAAAATTATGATTTAGGATGCAAATATTTATTTTATGTTTATTATTTTTTAAAGTGATATTTTACTAATGGCTTGTTATTGAAGGGGGATGGGCATATGCTTTTCCAATTGATTTGATGATCACTAAAATTAAAATTACATGACAATAGAAACAAACAAAAAAAAAGGGTACTTATGCATTATCCTGGCGGTCTGCCAAGACGAGATACGGTACTTATATATTATCCTGGCAGTCTGCCAAGACAAGTGATTTTTCGCCAAGATAAATGCCAAATATACGAAATTATTGATGGTTTGGAATACGATTGGCAACAGTTTGCCAGCACACAGTAATAAAATAGTATGGCGGGAATGACCACCGGGATAATATGTAAGTATAAAAAAAAACTAGTAGTTTTAGGTAATTAATAGGTTTTAAAAATACTTTTATATAGGCTAAAAGTAATAGGTTTAAGAAACATATTTTTATCAAACTCATCAGAAACTGCAATTTAGTGACTTTTTTTCCCCTCAAAAAAATAAACTTGCGAAGGTAGGACCGAAACAGCAGTTAAGGCATTATTTTAAAACCTAACTCTCTCTTTCTATAAATATATTATGCAGTAAAGTCTCATTGCAACAAACTTCACTTTTATGAATATTTCAGATTAACAAACAAAAGATTCAATTAAGAAAATTCATAGGTACGAATTTTTTCATAATAAAATTTCACTTTAACAAATTTTTTAGTTACTGATTTCATTTTTGGCCCCTTGAAATTTTTTATATTGGTAAAATCATACAAGCCGGTGCCCACCCCATGTAAACATGGCGACAGTCGCTGGAGCTTGGCGACCGCCAAGCTCCAGCGACTGTCGCCATGTTTACTAGTCATTCTAGGCAACCAGTAGTCCGTTTTTAACTAAAAAAACCCCAGTGGATTCAGCAACCTAGTTGTACAGCTATCTAAACTAGGCAACCAGTGGTCTGTTTTTAACTAAAAAAACCTCAGTGGATTCAGCAACCTAGTTGTACAGCTATCTAAACTAGGCAACCAGTGGTCCGTTTTTAACTAAAAAAACCTCAGTGGATTCAGCAACCTAGCTGTACAGCTATCTAAACTAGGCAACCAGTGGCCCGTTTTTAACTAAAAAAACCTCAGTGGATTCAGCAACCTAGCTGTACAGCTATCTAAACTAAGCAACCAGTGGCCCGTTTTTAACTAAAAAAACCTCAGTGGATTCAGCAACCTAGCTGTACAGCTATCTAAACTAGGCAACCAGTGGCCCGTTTTTAACTAAAAAAACCTCAGTGGATTCAGCAACCTAGTTGTACAGCTATGTAAACTACGCAACCAGTGGACCGTTTTTAACTAAAAAAAAACAACAACAGTGAACTAAGCAACCTAGTTGTACAGCTAATGTAAACTGGGCAAACACTGGCCCGTTTTCAACTCAAAAAAACATCGGTGGATTAAACAACCAAGTTGTACACCTCTTATAAAGTCAGTATGATTAGAATAGCACGTAAATAGCACTTACGAAAACATAAACACTTCAAATATCAATTTAAAATTCACATTAAAAACCTTAAACATCGAAAGATTCGTTAAAAAAGAACACTTACCTCTATTTTTTTAGTAAATAACCGCTCAGAAATGTCCCCAACACCCACCGGCTTATAACGTACTATATTTCTAACAAACACCCACAAATTCTTTTCTTATATTAACATAACACATTTCATTCCCTTCCATCAATAACGCAAACAATTTCAAATTCCCAAACCTGACGAAACACGTATTCTTTATGGTTACCAGTCACAACTACCACCGGCAGTTGGCGGTGCATCGCTCACTCTCGCGTCAGATTGTTCGCCAATGATTTGTAAACAAACCATTGACATGTAAACAAAGCACCGTATACGGAATATAGTCCTTTATATTGGTATTTTACTGTACGTATATATATAGTTTAGCTCAATTTCGCTTAAAAAAAAAAAAAAAAAAAAAAAAGACAAATACACTGCTCCTTATTTACTCAGTTTTAAAGGGTTATTTAACCAAGTATTTTATACAACATGCATCATACAGATTTTTTCCTTAATTATATTATATATTTTATAAAATTAAAAAGTTATAAAGGGTAACATAAGTTTCTCATTTTTCTTTGTTTTATCTTATACTCAATATGTGTGGTAACAGAATTACACACCAATACAAGCATTTTCTAGTGTTAATTGAAAAATAAACATGCATTTCAAGCACATACCTAGGTATTTACCTTTAAAAATAAATACCCAGGTATTTTATTTTACTGACCATAAGCGTAACTTGTACTAAGGACAAAAGGAGAAATGCCCCCTCCCCCCCAAATTAAGAAAATTTTTTTGAAAATTAAGATGTCACCTATTTGGAAATATTTTCTACAATGGGAAGCATTTTGACCCCCCCCCCCCAATGTTACAAGCCAACTTATGCAAATGCCTTATACAATTCAAGTTTTGTACAGCCACCGACAAAAGAAAAAAAAGGTAATAGAACAACTTTGATATCTGGCGACTTTTCATTCTCTGGTGATTCTTTGGCAATTTATGAATGTATACAATCAATAATCACTTCTGATTTTAGCTGCCATCAAAACATTTCTTCATGTATTCGTATACATAATCTTTGACAAACTGGCATATTTAGCATCATGAAATATTTCATTTCACCATGACGGCAAATATCTAAGCTGTGCCAAATTCATTTCAGAAGCAAATATGGTGTTTGGTGAAAATGTTTTTTGACCAACCACCTGGCGATTGTTAGCTAAACTGCTGAATTTTCGCATTTCTGTGTAAAGTCTCTTCAGGATCAATAGGATTCAGTGGAATTGTAACCTCTTCTGCTCTGTTCAGTTCGATTACTCCTGGTATGGGGCAGTAATGCATGTGTAACACACAAGGCCAGAATTCAGCCAGAGAGGAAGTGTGCTTAATTTTTACGTTCATTTTCTCAAGACGCACCTCAAAAAACATGAACAAAATGGCAATTTAGGAAAGCGAAATATTTTAAAAAATGGAATAATTCTTTAAAGTAAACTTACTAACTTACAGTAGCGCCCCCCCCTCAGATTTTTCAGCCTACATCCAATTTTTTAGTCTTTAACAATAAACATTTAGTCAAATTTTCAACAAAATAATGCTATCAGTAAAGCTTGAATGAACATTTTAAAAGAAAATGGATATATTTTTGAGTAAAAATGATAATAAATAAGATGATTTAAAAAAAAATTAATTACTACTTGCTCTTTGGTTTATCTTGCGCCCCCCAGGTTGAGAAACGCTGGACTAAAGCAAACTTTAACCGGTTATTTTATTGTGGACCAACCAAATAATTTTGAAATACAAAAAACATCAAAACTTTCATATAAACTGCGGTTTTAGTTTAATACCAATTTTGCAATGGGTGTCAAAAAGCATGCACAATAGATATAGGAGAGGACACTATCTTTTTATGTATGCATGCTAAATATAATAAGAGCTACAGTCTTACAATCCAGAGGTACATCTTTATGAATTGCATTAAAATATTGATCCTGAAATAGGAGGCATTCCTTTCCTTGCATACAACTGTTTTACAACCTTTCCCTTGTAAAAAAAAAAAAAAAAAAAACCCTGAAATTTCAAATTTGTGCAAGTTTCAGTCGACTTAACTAAATAAAAAAACGTACATACGTAGATGCAATATATAACAATTGTTAAAAAATAAAAAAAACTATTTAAATGTCTGTAAGATACTTTGAGACAATTGCATTATAACATAACACCATCAATTAACACTACTTTATGAAGTCAATTCACTAGCATGCATAGCACAAAGAGTTCTTAAGACTTAAAAACTGAAAGATATCCATACAGATATATAATAGGTATTATGTAATTTTTATTTTCAATTTTGCATTATTTAGTTAGTTTAATCACACACACAATCTTCAAAAGTAACATACTTTTAGTCACACAGAAAAAATCCTGATATATCTCTAAAATTTAGGCAATGAAAGTATAAACAAAAAATGCATGTTATGATTTTTTTTCTTTTTTTGGTTTAGTTAAAGAGAAACCATCCTAAATTATTAAATGTTTTGACAACATTCAAATACTTTGTTTGCATGCAAAGTGTCTAAAGCCTATATATGCAGGTGCCTGTAAAATTCTTCTGCACACAAAAAGTGCATTCTAGCGTCCTCTAGTGATAGGAATTAATTATAAAAGCATGCAACAGTACAGTTCAGGTGTTTAGTTTATATCAGAAGAGAATGAAATAAACCAACTGTTCCCTTGATTTGTACATTTTATAAAAGAAAATTATCTTAGATTTAAAAATTGAGGTCAGAAATTCTATTATATGTTGCCTGTAGATTTACTTAATGGTGCGTTCATTTTATCGGTATGTTTTAATTATTAGTCGGATGCGTAGTCAACACAACTGGTCTACCGTCTATGTGCTAGGCAAAGACTTTCTGATCTGGGCAAATATATCAATCGTCAATCGAAATCAAAACAATAACAAAATCCTTAGCTACACGTAGGTGTATCTATTAATAGACAGATTGCAAAGTTTGGGACCTGTTTAATGTACTATAACTAGGACTGCATAGCGTTGAAAGTCTGCTAGTGTGATTCACTAGCTTTATCTATTTCCTGTGATGTTTTAAAGAGTAACATCTTTTAGTTTGACAATGAGATTCATCAGACGTTTTAAGTTGGTTGACTGGTGTCTTCAAGTAATTACTGAAAATTTAAGTTTGTTCATCTACAATAAATCATTGCCCCAAAAGCAAATAGACTTTTTACGTAAGTTCAATTTTTTTCTTCTTTACGAATCAGTTATTTAATTGTTTGTATTGCTAAAAGTTATTTTTTTTATTTATCGGAGCCCTACATGGCCAAAACTCGGCAATTTATTCTCAAGATGGCCGTTGCAAGCCTGTTTGCATGATCAATTAAGCTAACGTTAATAACTTTAACAAACAAAATCAGAACTGCTCAAAAGTACGTTCATAGAAATAAGAAAAGGCCAAATTCACTCCAAAAAACTAAAAAATCCTCAACTGGTTGTCCGTTTCTAACCTTAAAAAACTTGCCTGAGTCGATCTCTTGTAATACAGGCTGACTCAGTGTGTTTCCTACTTAGAATGGGGTTAACTAGTTTTGTTGTTTTATCATCTGAAATCACAGAATAAATTAATTTTCTCGTTCCCAAACTCGATAATTGTTTGTGTGTTTCATGCACTGATGAAAGTCTGCTTTCCTTCCTTAATGTATAGTTTAATCTTTCTATATTTCTTTCTGCAATAGAAAACTATGTATATTTTATTTTGGGGTGATAAGAGGAAGTTATTGTTGATTATGTTGAAACAGCTTTTGTATCGTCCACCCCCAGTGATCGTGATAATGCCTCTAGATGCGTATTTCACGCTTTAGAAATTCAGAATATGTCTTAAAAATTTCGGAATGCGTATTTTTACGCATTGCTTTTCCATATAAAATTAGGTATATTTTGATAAATAATTATGATTTGCTGATTTTAAATTAAAAAAATCCAATTATTGCACTAGTTTTTGTTGAACTGACATTTATGTACCTAGACGTATAATCAGTTATTATTTATGTGTCAAATGCAATTTAATTATATATTTGAATATTTAGCATAATCGTCCGTTGCTTTAATTAGTCCTTTGGAAAAGAAAATACTCTTTCTAAAAAGTTTAAGGAGTATTTTTACTCTTCTGAAAAAATCCTAGATCGAACACTGTCCACATGCCACTAAACTAGTGTCAAGTAAAGTGTTTTGAAAAAGGTTTACCTTTCAGATTCTCGACACAACTCCCAAGTTTAATCAGAATGGTGGCCAGCTTGTTTCCAGACACAGAAACATCAAGAAAACCCCCCATATTTAACACTATTATCCACTATTACTATGATATTATTATCTAAGTTCAAGTAAAGGTCTTCTGGTAAAAGTATCTGATTTGCTATGGCTTCTTAATTTTTTTTTTTTTATTCATTGTTCAATTTAAAAGTTGTTACTTTTTTTCCCCTACAGAAAGATCTTTATAACAACAATACAAACAAAAAATGACAACAATCCCTAGTAAGGGATTAACTCAAAAAAATATTAACTTATTAACTCAAAAAAAGAATCATACCACAAATCAACTATCATAAAAAGCATAGTCAAAAAAGCTTACTTCTTAAATTCTCGATTAGATTCAGCGTTTCAAAAAAGTTGGCTATATTGTTGCCTGACACCAAATCGTCGACAATAAAAACATTTTTAAACATGGATTCCCCGTAAACTCATACATGAAATATCTATTTGCAACGGCTCACTTTCCCAAACTTTTCCTCTAATTTAAAAATTCATGCGTTAAAGGCGTATTCAAAAAAGCTTTTAAATTCTTGAAGCAACTACAGGTTTCAAAACGGTGGCCATCTGGTTTCCAGACAAAAAATCACCGACAATAAAAGTATATTTAAACATAATTCCTCGTAAACTCAAATATGAAATATCTATTTGCAACCCTTGACTTTCACAAACTTTTCTGCTAATTTGAGAAATCAAAACTCCCACTTTGTATAAATCCCATGATACTTTGCCATCACAACACGAACATCTAGTTTACAATAAGCCATAGCAACACGCTTGTACTTAGTTTTAAAGCTGACCCGCACTCGAGATGCTACCTACATTGAGTTTCGAGCATAAATGAGAGAAAACTTTTCCCTTCTTAAGCTTTTCACACACAAACCATTTTGTGAGGATAGGCCAATCAGGACTTGCTTTGCCGTGAACTGATTCAGACCACTAACCAATGTGGCTTGAGCATTTCACCCCTAACAAGTCTCAGACCGCTGGAAATGGTTTATGTGTGAAGTGCACATCTGTTGTTACTTCATGTAGTAAGATCAGAGTGGGAATTGAACATTTTTTCCAGGGGGAGCATTTGAAAGACAACATTCTCCAGTAGGGGACATCTGAAAAGAAGAAAAAAAAAGGAGGGAAGATGTAAATGCTCCACTCACATAATATATTAGGTATTACATGACAAATGCAGTCGCCAACACGTCTGGGAAGCCACTTATATTGAAACAAAAGCCGAACCCTGATTTACTATGCACATATTCCTGCCTATGCCGATTCTACGTCTACCCTCTAATTCTGCTCGCGGCAGAGCAGTGCTTGTTCCTTCATTTCGCAGTCTTCCTTTGAAACCTGATCGCAGTTACAGAATGCAAAGTGGCATTAGTTCTGGCATTGCGTATATCTATATCAAAGGGATATTTGTAACTTGCTCCTTTATCTAGTAAACAAAAGAATTTCTATTCTCAATACTTAAAATTGGTAGGTACTGTTGAACTTCTGGGGACCGAGATTAACATTCCTACAGCAGGGGACAAATAGTATCCCTGGCAGTGATCCATTAATATTTCTCTAGCCAGGGAATTACATTCTTGAGAAGGGGACGATCCCCTCCTCTTCCCCCACACATAATTCGCACACTAAGTAAGACAATCAATCATATGGTGATCTACTGAGTTTTGTCACATCCCCACATGTTAAAGCTATCAATCGAATTAATCGCAGGTTAAAAGAGTAAGTGCTTTTCACAAATTTTTCGTTTTTTGAAGATAGTACGCAGTGCATTACGAGAATTTGTATTTATTATTTGTATAAATACTAATGGTAAATTATAAAATGTGAAATTTTTTTGCTTAAAGGTTATTATTTAGGCAACTATTTTTGGTATATGGCAACTATTAAGGCTACTATTTTTTACTTGTGAGACAACTAAAGCAACTATTTTCAGCCAGCCATGGCTGTGGCAGCCCTGTAGTAGACTTTTAAAATATACCATACTGCAGTTATTCTTGTAAATGTATATAAATCAAATATTTGCTGCATGAAATTAAGTACATATTCACTTTCCTTTTCTATTTCAAGCAGTGATTACAGGGTTCACACTAGACTGCGGGATTGCGTGATACCCACAATACCACACTAAATCCCACTTTTAAAAAATGACACTCGTGGGATTTTTCCGCATGCTGAACTGTTTCATTTTGATGGGGGTAAAGAATCAAAATGTATCATTAAATTGTATAGTTATCAAATTCATTTGTATAGTATATTGTTAATTTTGATATTTATAATCTTAGTTGTACTATATTTTTGTAATGATATTAATTTTGCTTGTAAATTATGAAAAATAAATAAATTTTTGAAAATAAACAATATTCTCAAATTCTTACTCAGATTAAAAAAAAATCCCACTTAATTTTGAAGCTAAAAGGGGAGAATCTCACCCAATTTTTTTCCCTAGTGTTAACCCTGGATTATTAAAGCTAAACTATCAACTTCGATTATCACAAATAAAATACAATCCTAATGTATGTTTATTTAAATTTTTATAAATGTTTCATCATTATTTGAATTGATTATTTATTTTTTCCCATTTTAGACCGTGTCTACTGTAGAGAAATTTTTCTGCGATATAAAAGTTCCAACTCTATATCAGAAGATTGCATGCTGTGGTTCCTGAATCCTCACAGCAAGAGGGTTTTCTTGTCTACTATATCAGAAAAGGTTGTCACTCAGCTGCAAGTCGTTGGACCTGTAAGTATTTCATTTAGTTATATTTTCTAATTATGTACCTTGAATGACTTACGCATTGGACTAGCAACTAAGTTACCAATTCTTTTTTGTTAAAATTTATTTTTTAATAAAAATTAACAACAAATTAATCAATAACAGGAATTGATGCAGATGAAATTTGTGTCCATTTTACGGCCCGAATTTCATCGGCAGGGGTAAAATGCCCCTTTTGTAAAATGCCCCTAAAACATCATTTTTACAAAAAACAATACAAAAATTACAATCGATTAAAACCCCCCTTTTGTAAAATGTCCTTTACAAAATTACAATCCATTAAAACAGCCCCTTCACAAATTCCAATTGATTAATTAAAAGGACCCCATCACAAAATTATAAAGGATTGAAACAGTCCCTTCACAAAATTATAGCGGATTAAATCGGTCCCTTCACAAAATTATAATCCATTTAAATAACCCTTCATTGGCATTTCACCCCATATTTTAATTTGTTTTGTAAATTCTTTTAAGAAAAAAAGTGACTTGTACAAAACGTTTCATGAAAATTCACAAAAAATGGGGCCCTGGAAAAAATTCCTGGATCGAGTCCTGAATAATGTATTAGCCTTTGTTGTTCGCAACTTCTTCCCAACATTCAACAAGACTTTCAATACTTTGTTGGTAGAAATTACCTGGTTTGAAATTCGAAAAAGTTGAGATGGCCAGAATACGGTGCCTCTTTAGAAGTCAAAATTTTCATTTTTAAACTTGGTTTACCAATCATGAGTGGCCCTTTCAGCTATGGCACTCTCTCCATTCACAGCATAAATGTTACGTAAGCAGCTTTTGTGGCCTTAGAACCTTGATTAAAAGCAAAAAGAGGGAGATGTTGAAAACGTTCATTTTTCTCAATTTCACATTCCATTTTAATGATCTGAAAATTGACTCAAATTAATTAGACAGGCAACTACAACAAAACTTGTTTTTGACACAGCAGGGGTTAAAACTGCTTGTAAGTGGTTATATCTGTCAAAAACCTATGTGCTTTAAAATTTATTTAGATAAAGGATCAATGTTAATTAATTTATAAATTATTGAGATTTTAAACAAACATATTTTAGTTAACATAAATACTTTAACGTAATTAACATTAAAACTGCACATATTACTTTAATTTAAAATTAAAATATTTTTATTTAATAATTAAAATATTTTATATTAATATTATTTTAATTTAATAATTTTAAATAAGTGTAAACCGTTTTTAGGAGAGATTCAAGGATGTAGCAACTTGAAAAAAATAAGCTGAATTGAGGGCTTACCACTTCATTAATTGATGAATAGCCTAATTACATTCAGATCTGCCAACCTCTCCAGATTCCACAGAATTACTCCACATTTTAGCTCACAATTATGCACATTGTTGCAAAAATAATAGAAAAAATAAAAAATTTAGCTGAAATAATATTGAATTTAGTTAAAATGCAGAAAATTTAGCATTGCGTATGGTGTAATTCTCCACAGAAACTGGAATGAAAGAATTTATATTAATAGGCATATAAATTTGCTTGTAAAGAGCTTATGAAACATTAACTTCTGATTTGTTTTAAAAAAGGAGAATTAAACCCAAAATTCACATTTACAGTGGAACAAGTTTAAAATAATAAATAACAAAAAGCATTAATGAAATATTAGTAGACAATCCACCCCCCCCCTTTTTTTTTTTTCTTTTGAAAATAAAAGTTTTATTAAATGGCAAAGTTTAACAGTATGAATAGTTTACTGAAAAATATTTCCCACTAAAATCAGTGATTGTAAGGTTTCAATCAATGCAAAATATTTTTTTGAACATACTAGTGTTAATGTGTCTTTTCTTTTTTTAATAAGTGAATCTTGTATTGTTTATCGAGGGTTTTGGTTATTTTACAATAGGCTTTGGAAGGAATTAAATTTATTAATTAAGTGTTAATATTGTCATATTTAATAAATGTCACTAAACAAAAAATTTGAGATTTTTGACATTTTCTGATGTTTTAGCTACCTAGGTTTTTGACGTGATGGTTTAAACATGGTTAAAAATGGTTAAAACCTGCATGCATCAGAAATTTGCCAACCCTGGACATTTGGAATGTTAAAATTAAAATAATGGCAGGAATTAAGTTTCGAACCCAATACTGAATAGTTATAGACATGGGAAAGTATAAAGCCTAAGAAACAAATATATTTATAAACTGGAAAGAATTAACTTAAACTTGCCCCTGTGGCGGCGACATTGTCGCAGAAACAGACCGATGCTCTGCAGACAAATTGCCTTCAACTGAGTTGAAAAATGGAATGAAGACCACTTTCATGTAATTGTAATCTTCAATTAACAATGTTTAAATGCACCCACAACTTTGTATGTACATGCATGCATAAATATATATTGTGCTGTAGAAAAATTTTTGCATTTCTGCAGCTTGTCGCAGGCAGCATGACAAAATTCTACCATTGGGATACTTACTATAAGACATGTTATATGCCATGCCATGAGCGCCCATAAGGGGG
Organism: Cheiracanthium punctorium; assembly: GCA_038373885.1. Lineage (NCBI taxonomy): Eukaryota > Metazoa > Arthropoda > Arachnida > Araneae > Cheiracanthiidae > Cheiracanthium > Cheiracanthium punctorium. Next base: position 40,975 of record JAWZYV010019740.1, on the reverse strand, counting down.
GGCAAGGTAGGGCACTTGCCCTCCCTTATGGGCAATTGTTTTGCCCTTATGAGCAATTGTTGTGTAGTGAAATTGTTTTCTTCTTTATTTTGTTGTTTGTTTTAATGTTGAAAGTAGCAACTTTTCATGAATTCATATTATCTTTCACTTATTTTTATTCTTTATTCAGGGGCTGATGCATATGAAAATTAGGTCTGTTTTGTGGGCCCTAATGGCGCCTTCCAAAAATACAATCGATTAAAACAGCCCTTCACAAAATTAAAATTGATTAAAACGAACCCTTTCACAAAAATTCAATGGATTAAAACAGCCCTTCATTGGAATTTTACTCTACATTCTAATCTGTTTTATCAATTATTTTAACCAAAAAAAGAACTTTTATTGAAAACTGTTATGAAAATTCACAAAAATAAGTGTTGAAATTCACAAAACAGTGACCCTGGAAAATTATTCTTGGATCAGTCCCTGGCATTTATTAATCCATATTTTGTTCTCCTTAATTCTTTCCTGAAAGACAAGTTTTTTTAAACTCTCAAACTGACTGCTGAGTAATTGAACTTTTTTTTTTTCTTGTGATATAGCAAACAGTTATTCATATAATCAAATTTAAATTATTCAAGGTTGGGAAAATCTAAAATTAAAAAAAAAAATACATGCCTAGACAAAAAAATTTACATTTCTGAAAGAAAAAACCCACTTAGGTGTGTATAAATAAGTTTATAAAAGGCAGAAATTTACAGGAAATAAAGAATGCACTAATGAATGAATAACAAGAGGCCTTTAAGATTTAGCAAAGACCGATACTGAAGAAGAATATATTCCTCAAGAATTAAAGGTTTATGATCATTTTCATAATTTAATTTCGTTTTATAACGTTTGGCCTCTTTTTTCCATTTCCACTTTTTTAACCCATTTGAAGTGTTTGTACTCCTGCTCCCTCCAAAAATTTTTTGGATGTCCATCTGCTAATTGAATTTAATTACATACCAAGAAAAGCCTGGGGGTCTGAATTGAAATTAGAAATGGAATTAACATGGAACCACACAAAGGTGCTTGAAGGAGAAGTATATCTGTTGGTGCTTTGTCTGAAGCTAAAAAATGAATTTGCTGAAACAAAACCAAAACAAGACAAACTCGCTTTCCCACCACCCAAAGGTTAAAAATCAGACATTAAACAAACATACTGTCAATTCCTTTACTTAGAAAAAGCATTTTCAGTATCGAGAACAATCTTACCTGTTTTTAGTCTTAATTAGATAAATGTTAAATGATTTTTTTACATGCCTAGTCAGATATGTAGTGCAAAAAAGCAAATACCTGGGCATGCCGGTCAATAGATTTTTCCAATCCTGAAATCAATATTTATTTGTACTAACTTGAATACAATAATTACATCAATTTTTAATTTCCTCTAATCAAATTCTCTGCTTGTTTTTTCTTTTCCTAGAACATTACATCTCTGAGCTTGTATCAGTCTCTGGCTGCAGAACATTTGTTGAACTCTATCGTATGCTGTGTTCCTCATGTGAAGCACCTCAATTTAAGTGAAACATTTTGTAGTGACAGGACTCTGTTATGTGTTCAGTCTATGTGTCCAGAGCTTGTTCATTTGAACATACGGGACTGTGATGCCATAACGGATAAGGGAATGAGAAACCTATGTGGTGGAGTTGGTCCGGAACTTGAATATTTGGATATGATGTTTACACATGTAGAGTTATCAGGTCTTCTGACCATTCTAAAGAACATGCCATCCCTTCAGTGTGTAAAGTATGAGAACATGGCTAGTTCCCTATTCTGTATTCACAAAGAGGAGTTTATCACTGGTACTGCTGAAAGTATTCAGTATGGTCTTACAGAAATGACCTATGACCGTATACAGTATTATGAGCCATCACAAGTTGTTATGCTGTGGACCATCATCTGCCCTAAAGTGAAGAGAGTCAACTTTAAGTTTTTAGTGTGTGAAGAGGCCCTTCAGATCTGTACCAAGTTCCGTCATTTGACTGACATCAATATTGCAAGATCAATTTTCGATGATTATGTTATAAATGATGTTATCTGTCCAATTTTACCAACATCAACCTACTTGAGAACATTAATTCTGAGTTCTGTGAGGATATCAGTAATCAGTCTGCTGGAGAACTTCAAGAATCTGAAATGTTTGCATTTACACCAGGTGGTTTTCATCGATTCCGTGGAAGATACCAAGATAAAAACTTCGGAAATGAAACTAGACACCCTAGTCATTACTAACATGGATTTTAAGCCCAACCCCGACATGTACAAGTCTATAGCGTTGCTGATATCTTTGAACAAAAACGTAAGACGGCTGCATCTTACCCATTTGAAAAACCTGCCGCAGGATGTGTTTCACATTATATTGAACACAATGAAAAGTCTTATTTTTGTCAACTTCAGCTACAGCCAGGTCCAAGTCAATACTGTGATCCCTTTCTTTCGAATCCCTACCATGGAGATGGTTTACTTGGATTTGTGTGCTTGTTTTGCAGTCGACCAGCATCCCATGTTTCAGAACATCATGGCACAGAGATCCAATTGTACACTGTCGTGGCGCTCTATGATTGATAGTATTGATGAATATGACAGTGATATATTAAGTGATTAATGCATGTTTTCCATCCCTTGATGTTTATTCTATTTTTTCTATGTGAACTGCATGAAGAAATGTGCTTCAAACAAGTTCCATTCGGTGCTACGGAGTGACAAATAACAGGGTGCACAGCATGTTTGTGATTTTGCTGAACTCTTTAACGGGGATTATGTGATAAGTAGGGGCAGTTCGCCAAGCTTGAATTCATTGCCAACATAAGCGAACAAAAATTGATTTTTTGTGGTGACTTGAGAGTGCGACGTCATATGTGACGTAGTTTGAAACACATGGTTTCGTGACGCTAAAGTTGTTTTATCAGTGTGTGTTGCTGTGAATTTGAAGTTAATGGGCTGTACAACAGCCCATTATTTAATTAAAATTCCTCTATGTTTCATAAAATGTCGCTAAAATGAATTTTGTCGGAAAATTTGAAATGTTTTATGGAAGAAAGATGGAGTGGCCTATTCGTGGTAGGTCTAACTGTGAAAGTTGACATAAGTGCTAAGTGCTTTCATTTATTTGAATGGTTTTCCTATTATTATTTTTATTATTTTGTGAAAATACAGGGTGAAGGTTTTACAGTAATTGCGCTGCCAATTGCTAAATCCACTGAAGTTTTTTAATTTTGAAAATGGTCACAGCTTGAAAATCTTTCAAATGGCTTTGCTGAGAGTTGGAGAATACTCAATATTTTTTTTTAATTTAAGTTAAATAAAAACCTCTGGTTGAGGATATTTTTAGTTGTTTTTTGGTGAATTGAACTTTAATTCCGTTTTACTAATGTAATTTATTTGCATTTTGTATTAGTTCAAATTGCACGATTGTCATTTGTCACATCATTGCTATGTTGTCATCAAAGACACACAGTACATTGCAGTTGGCAGCTTTTGGCGATCAAACAAAAATGCCAACTAGGCCTACTCTCACTTATCAGATATTTCCCTCTTCAACTCGTTTGCTCCAATTGTTGTAAAGATGTCTACTGCTATTGATATTTGAATGCAGTGCTGTTCTGACACAACGTTGTGCTACACTGTGACTGTGCTATGCTCATAACCAATGTGTGTTATAAATACAAACTGTTAAATTATGGATAAATAAACTGATGAACCAAACTGTTTTGATGAAGTAAAATATATACATATAGGTATTGTTATCTTTATAAGGAAATTTTCATATTCAAAATTTCATGAATAGATAGTGCTTTGGCAAAACAGGTTTTTGTTTAGAAATGGGAGTACTGCAAAAATATTTTGAATATTTTTTAAAAACTTAAAAAAAGGTTTATATCTTTTTTAAATGCTTCTTTTTTCAGTTTAACATTGTATCTAAAGTTTTAGAATAGGTAAGAGGGCTGTACTGAGTATTTTGCATGTTTTTCTGTATTATTTTGGTGCTTGTATTTTTCAACCCATCCATCATGCCAAATAGGTGTTTATTTTTTAACCCTCTCATCACCGAATTATGAAAAATCAGAGAAAAAAAATCTGTCTAGCATTTAATGCATCAGAAATACTATTATAAATCATGCTAAAATATTTTTTTTCTAATGTCGCTTTTTTTAATATTAATTTCTGCATTTTTGATGCATTTTGTTATGCTAAAATTAAGTTAAAAGGATGCACATATAAGATAAAGATTGAGGAATAAGAAAAAAAACTATACTTACCTTAAAAAGAAAAAAAAAGCAGCTTAAATCTTTTCTTAATTTTTCTCCTGAAACAATCAAGCGAAAACTGTAAAAAGTGATCTAAATCGACTAGACTGCAATTTAGGCACGATTTATGCATCTAGTTAAGAGCCTCATATAGTTTCTGCACGAATTAATGACATTGATATCATTGAAAGAAAAAATACTAAATTCAACTTTTTTTCTCTCTAAATATTGCTATTTGAAGTAGGAGCCTCATATGAGGTTCAGGGTGACGAGAGGGTTAACTTAGCTAAACTTTTTTCATGCTGATGTGGTTAAAAGTGGTTATTTATGCAAAGGGTAAATAGCTGTTTAATATATATAAAAAAAAAAGGATTAAATAAGCTGGAAACTGTCTAACAGTTTTTTGTTATCTATATTGAATTGCATCATTTAGGAAAAAGAAATAATTGGAAATAATGATGTACAGGCTAATACTCAAACACCATTTCTTTTACAGTAAAATTTATTTTTTAATATTTGTTCCTAAATTTAAAATTTAATTTGAAATTTGAAAAATCCCTCTATTTGGATCCTACAGAGAACATTTAAAGTACCTTTCCTAAATTTATATTTGTCTGACAAAAATTAAAGAAATAAACAATATTAATAATGCAGTTTTGTGTAGAACAAAATTTGTAATACGCATTTAAGCTCCATCTAATGGATACATGCATTTAAAAAACATTTTTCTAAGTTCCAGCCCTTAAATTTGGGGATTTAAATATATCAGCTGATAATTCCAATATGTACATTAAAGTTTTTAGTGAAAAAAATTTTCTATAAATTCAGAAACTGTTTGATAGTAAATTTTTGATGTCTATTTGATATTCTAACTTACTCTTAATTTGCATAAAATTATGAATCAATTAAAGACTTCAAGCACAACTGTCAACATTTCTAAATCTATTTATTGTCTGTTGCTAAAATTCCAGCCACTGATGTCAATTTTTTAAAGCTAAACTTTCAACATTCCTTAATAATTTAGCTATCCAATAGTTTGGAAGGCATTTAAAAAAACCATTTATTTAGAAATTGAAGCTGCTTATCAATGATTATTCTTTCATACTTTTGTTATTCTCTTTGTTCTTCCCCACCCCCCAAATATTTTTTTTTTTTTTTTTTTTTTTAAGGGGTGAGAAATATTTATTTTTTGTTTTTGTTAAAAAGCATTACATTTTATTTTATATTCTTACCATATTTTGTACTTTCATACCTTTTGCTGTCCTCTTCTTTTGGTAAAGTTATGTTTTCCCCTATTTATTTATTTTTATCATGCTTATCTACCATCAATTTTTGATAGTTTTATTCACCATTCCTTAGGAGGTTGTTTAGTTTAAATCATTACCCCTCCTTTCATTTTTTTTTCTTTTAATTTACTCTGAACTTTGGGGGACTTTTTATGCTAAAGTTAATCAGTCAAATTTTCTTTTTGATAAATAGTTATCTCTGTTAATTTAATTAAAATTTGACTAATTAAGTGTTACCAAAAATAAATTTCTCTGTACTAATGAAAAGAATGAATTCTGCTAAAAATTTTGTAGCAATCTGATGGTCTTCTTTCATAAACGCACTTATTCATTCTTCTTGTTGCTGGGGATTTCATAGTTTAATTTTTATTATTTTATTCCAAAACAAATTTTAATTCATTTTGTGTATTTCACTTTATGGAATAAATAGCTTAATTATCCAGAATATTAAATATGCTCATAAGAAATCAATGGACGTAATTAAATATCATTTTTAATCAAAAATGATCTTTTTAAGTATGATAAAGTTGAAAATAAATAAAGAAAAAAAATATAAAAATGAGCAATTGTAAGAAAAGTTTACATTTTTTGTATGAAATGAAAATCTTTAAAAGCATTTCATATTATGGTAATTTAAAAAGCAAATGTTAAGTAATTTTCTTTAATTATTTTCTTAAAAGCTGATTTATTATCAATTCAAACCGCTGATTTAATTATGTAGTTAAAAGTTGTAGATTCCTTTATAAGTTGTATGTTTAGTTAAAGCCAACTGCATTAGGGCTATCTCTCAAAATGAGGAATGCCTTGCACAGAGAACTTTTTAAGAGATTTTATCCCATATTCATGTTACAGCCAGATAAAACTGCTCAGAACCCCAAACTGTTGGATTGGCAGTTGCGTGGTAGGCCAGATTCCTGGACCTTCACATTTCAACCATCTATTAATGTTCACTGTCTTATTCACTCGGATGTTGGCTGGCAAATAAATGTTGTAATTGTTAACATTTAATAATTTGGACATTAAGTGTACCTTTACACTAATATTTACAAATGGAACAGTTACAGCAAGAATTTGTTTTAGATGATTGATTAATGCTTAATCCTTTCAGACCACTTATTTGTATCTATAATTAAGGGCACAAATTTTGAAAGTATATTATTAAGTACATACTAATACATTGGTCCCTGCTTATTTCGTTCGGTGTTTTATCCGGTGCAAATTGGTATGAACAGAGGGAAATGGCTAACTTGCCTTGGCAGTGAGTGCCTCTTTATCCAGTCAGGTAATCTTTGGAGATTAGAAAATAGCCCTTAATTTCGAATCCAACCCCCCCTAGAAGTTGTAATTTAAAAAAAATTATATCTATATATATAAATGTACATACGTATTTTTTTGCATGTATGTATATTCTCAAAATATACATTGAAGAGAAACTATTTAATCAGGTCTGAAAGGGTTAGTTTAATTTAAAAATAATTACTTACATCAGTTTAATATCTTCATTCCTTATTAAGTATTGTTTTTTCTTAGATATATATGTATGCTTTTATTTTTACCCACAATCTTTTATGATTCTGGGTTAACTTGTATTCACAGTGTTTTTCATTCTCCAGAAAAATAACATCCTGTTACTTTTCAGTTTTTGTGTATGCTTTTTAATGCTTTCCTGTGGGTTAATGAATTCGCTGCTCTTGAAGAAGGTATATTCCCTGTCTCTCTCAAAAAATACACATTGTTTATGTACTTATAGCTGTTTCACATACAGCTATTTAATTTACAGTAGAACTCCAATCATCCGAATCAATTGGGACCAGACCCCCTTCGGATAATCAAAAATTTGGATAATTGGATTTTTTTCGAAAGTAGGGTTTAGTATGCATTTTAATTAATTACTGTATGCATTTATGTTGAAAATGGGAGAAAAAACTATTTTTAAAGAAAAAGAGCTTTTAATTAATTAAATGAAAAGGCAACATTTTAACATGTTAAGCATATTTACAAGTACTGTAGATTAGTACAGAATGTACTGTGGAATCATAAATAAAGAGATGAAGCCCTTTTGCTCACACAAAACACTTTATTAGACGGCACATACAAACACATAAAATTTGAGTTGGAATTTACACAGTCAGATGGCGGTTCGGGCGAAATTCTGGCCGTACCGGCCCGAAGCCAGAGGAAAGTACCTTTCCACTGGTCACTGTCTGAAACCAATCTCTTCTGTTTTGATCTGTTCATCTCGGCTCTCGAGTGGATTTCGATCACGTGGGATGTTTGAAGTAAGTGTTCGAAAGTTATAAGATTCCACGCGTTAGTTCAATTTATAGCGTCAAATTCTGAAGAGCCCTTGAAACACTCAGAGATTTATTCGTTCTATAACGTCAGAACGGCACATTATCAAAGATCTACAGCTTCTTGTCGAAGACTACGATGCCGCCCAGATCAAAGGTTATAGGAGAGATTCAAGTATTGAGGAGTACGAAGAACATCACATATGTATATCTATATATACTAATTGTTCGTAATTATTCGGACAACGTCACAGTACTTACCGGACTGAAAATGAAAGTCATTGCTTGCTGGACATCTCGGTCAAAGTAAGCTGTTTGATTGTCTTCATCCGTTTTCGGGCAGCCAAGTTGCGCATCCGCTTGACATTGAGAAGTTGCATGTGGTCACACTCAGACTGACGCCCCATCCACTTCAATGCAGTTTTAAGGCCGGCAAATGCTCCATCAGCAGACGGTCCCGTGTCTGCTTCAACTTCGACATTAACCCTTTAACGAGCAGTGATCCCGCTCTGGGAACACCAAACTCTGACGTTTTGACTGTTGCCAGTCACGAAGGATAGATTTGATTTCTATAAAAATAGTTGCGGGTGACATAGCTCCACGAGAATCCTTTACTTTTTATAGCACGTCATTTCCCGTAGAAAAAATGGTCACGATTATTTTTAACAGCACTGACATCTGCTGAAAAATGGAAAAATGCGAGAACAGCTGGATAGATTGCCCTATGATGAAAAAAGGGCAGCCGTTGCCATCGCTCGACTTAACTACCAGCAAGATGGCGGACGATCGAAACGTTCATCACGTGCCACAGATCTACAGACCCTTTTTTTGATGACAGCTGGCTGTGCCCAAGTCGAGCGATGGCAACGGCTTCCCTTTTTTCAGCATTGGGAAAGGGTTGCGCCTCAAAGGGTTAAGGTCATCATCTTCCCCCGACATTTTCTTCTCTTACACTTTCATCAAGTTTATCATCATTTAGAATTTGAAACCCAGGGTCTGACGAATCACACACCATCCATTCTACAATATCTTCAGCATCCAGGCATTTTCAGAAGAATGTTTCTGAATTTCTCAAATGAGACACGTCATCCTCATCTTCTCTTGTCTCTTGCCTTTCCGTTTCTGTCTTATTTTTTTTTTTTTTTTCTGAAAATCTGAAAGCGATTCGGATAGTCAGAGTTCGGACAATTGGAGTTCTACTGTACCTCGTTTTTTACTTCAGATAATGTGAAAAATCTGCCATTAAATGTTGCCCTGCATGTGTGTAGATGTAAATCATAAATAAAATCTATTTATACAAAAGATGCATCTTCCGGCATTGTTCTATTATAGTTCTCATGCTCTCTCCTATGAATTTATATTTCTTTGTTACAGAAAAGAATAAGTTTATGCATACAGGGTATTTTCAAATTCGACCAGCAAATTCAGTGGGGTGATAGAAGACATCAAGAGGATGAAAACTTTCCACAAAACATGGCACTGCAAACGATGTTGAGAGGTAAAAAATCGTGAAAAGCGCATGCCACTGAATCTAGAGGAGATCAGAGGTGTATGTCAGTTGGATGTCAAACTGATATCCAAACTGCTGCGCCGACATCAGACGTATTCCTGGCATCTTCGAGCGTGCCTGCCTGTGAATCATTTTTACATCGTTTTGGAGTGTTGAATGACGTCACTAGGAGCCGCTTTCAACAAATCTTGTAAGAATTAGTCAAATGAATAGTTTTTATTATTAGCATTGTACTTTTGTCATTCCAGCATGGCGTCGAAACCTGCATGCTTTTTGTTTTCGATTTTCACCCTCACAGTGTGTTTACGACCTCATGTTCTATGGTAAGTCTTCATCCTCTTGAAGACTTATGTCTTTTATCACCCCTTAGAATTTGTTGGTCAAATTTGAGAACATATTGTATACAATTCGGGAATTTGCTAGGACAGTTCAAATAGCAAAGAGCTCCCGATTTCGACGTGCAATTCTACTTAAACACACGAAACCACATGGGTTATACAGAGATAGCTCCGCCTCTCTCTTTTTTCGTATCCAATCAAAAACAGTTTATCTGCTGATGTCTACATGGAGTATGAGGCTCGAAAATGGCGTCAGTGAGTCAAGGCTCGAAAAACAAATAACATAATTCCAAATCATAAAATGTGTGCGAAAATTCGTGTATCACTGGATGGAAAGCAAAAGATGCAGTGTAAGTACGCGAACGAAACCAAACACTAATGTTTATTATCCCTTTATACATTACACACGCATACGTATATATATAAACACCAGTATTGCCATTCTAATAAAAATCGGGAGTGACTCCATTCGACTTTTCGAACACTTGATATTTTCCAAGCGTTTAAATTAAATTTCGTTCAACTCTGTCGGATCTAGTGTTCAGGCTTTTGCGCACTTAAAATGATTTGAGTGTATAAGCTGCAATGTACGAGAATACTTTTTTGTTTCCCTGCCAAAAAATACTGTAGGGCGTACACTCACTAAAATTTATGCAGTATGTAAGACAATGGCCTATAACATGCGTACCTAATGTGATGCCAATCGAATGCACCCTTTAGACACTAGCTCACTTTAAATAACTTGCTTCCTTAGGCCGTAATATTTAAGAATTATTTTTTCCAAGCCTGCGAACAAACTATCAGCTCTACACACACCAAAATCTATGCAGGTCATTAGACCGTGACCTATAATATACACTCTAATAAAAAAATCGACGTCACAAGAAGAAGTCGTCCGATTGTAATCAAATTTCTTATGCAACGACATTTGGCCCGAACATGCGAATGATTAAAATCTGAAGTCCAATGAATGAATAGCGGAAGCGCCAGCGCATCGGAACTACGCATTCAGCAGGTGCATATAAGGAGCGATTCTCTTAACTGATGGTTAAAATTTCTGTTGTATTTCGACTGCGATATCTTACGTCGGCTGTAGCAATGCCTCGCCTAAGGATTCGTCCCCATTGTCGAAGTTTGAAAGAGGTCGTGCGCCGCACTGAAAGAGTCTGGTTGGACGAATCGAAGAATCGCTCGACATCTGCTTCGAAGCGATGTGGCTATTAGACGATGCTAGTAAGAGTGGGTCAACAACGGTAGATATCAGCGTCAAAATGGTAGCGGTCGACCGAGGGCTACAACAGAACGGAAGAATAGAGCAATTGTTAGAGTAGGTGTCACAACACCAGATTCGTAGCTATCAACTATCCACCGTGTGACCCGCACACATGCATCCAACATGACCCTCCACAGACGATTGAGAGTGGAATTTGCGCTTGCGCCGACCGTTATGCCGATTACTGAGGTGCCGGGCTTGATCAACGTGGAACTGCGCTGACTGGGCACGTATAGTGACGAGTCCCGTTTTCAACTGTGTCCTGACGATGTCCGGAGACGCCCACTGCAGAGGGGGGATCCTGCCTTGACTACCGCACGCCACACAGGCCCACAACAAGGTGTTATGATCTGGGGTGCCATCTCTTTTGATAGTCATTTCTGACTCATTGACAGCACAGTGGTTCGTTGACAACATCCTAAGGCCGGTTGTGTTACCGTTCCTTTTGCGGCATCCTGGACTTTCTTTTGAACACGATAATGCCCGGCCGCATACGGCACGTGTTGCTATGAATTGTCTATTCAAGCTTTCCTGAAATTCCTTGGACATCTAGGTCGCCTGATCTCCCTCCCATAGAGCACATTTGGGATGTTATGGGAAGATGATTGCAACCATCTCAAAATGTTGCCGATTTAGCCCAAAATTTGGAGACAATTTGGCGAGAAATTCCGCAGGACAACATCCGGGAACTTTATCAGTCTGTGCCACGCCGGGTGACAGCTTGTATCGAGGCCAGAGGTGACCAACGCCTTATTGATTCCTCCCTTTGTAATGGTCATACTCTACAATAAATCATTCAATTGTTCGGAAATTTTAATTTCGTTCTTTTAGTGTATGTTCTTTGCATCCACCTATTTTTATCACAGTCGGGCAATTCCTTCTTGATGAGCCTTTTTTTTTTTCTGCATCATAGAGTGTACATACCCAATTTGAGCTCAATCGAATGCACCCTGTAGACACTAACGCTCTTTGAAGAATTTCCGTCCATAGACTATAATGTAAAGGAACTCTCATTAGTGGCCCTGTAAAAAAAAAAACTATTTCTTATACACGAAAAATCTATACATGCTGTGTGACGGCGACCTATAATATACATACCCAATTTGAACTTCTTCGAATGCACCATTTAGACAATAGGTCGGTTTAAATGACTTACGCCCATTGACCGTAATGCATTACAATTATTTTTTGCAATGCTGTGAACAAACTATCAACTCCACGCACACCAAAATATATGTATTGGGTTGTTGGGAAAGTAATGTTTTTCCGTATGTCAACATTGTGCCAAGACAAAACTATTCAAGATAATAATACGAAATTTGGCAGGTATGTGAGTTTCTTAGCGTAGGTGCTAGATTGGAAAGCATTTCCCAAAATTCGCAACTTATGGGGATAGGGGGGCCAAAACATTCTTTTCACATATCCTGCGTGATCTCAAAGAAGGAAAGAGATATCCATAAAATTCTTGCTGTAAAATACAGTCCTCGCGAATGGCTAAAAATCGATTTCAGAACATTTCGAATAGGATTCTTCATAGAGGGTAGACGTGAAAAAAGGGAGAGGGTGTCCCTTTTTTTTAAAGAAAAAAAAAAAGCATTATTTATAAAATTATCCCTTTAAAATATAACAAATGCGGGTCCTATGCCTAAGCACAGCTTGTTTGTAAATCCATACTTGTTGAAAATTTATTTGTTTGAGTTCTATGTAAGAAAACGACATTACTTTTCCAACAACCCAATAAATCATGTGATCGTGACCTTTTATGTACATGCCACGTACATAATCGTATTATACATAATCGCCACGTAATTTGTGCTCAATCGAATGCACAATTTAGAGTTAGAGTCTAAAGCACTCTCAAGAATTTCCGTCCATTGGCCATAACTTAAAAGAAATCTTTTCCTTAGCCCTTTAAAAACTGTAAGTCCTATACATACCAAAATCAATACCGTTATTACGACGGTGGTTTATAATATATATACCTAATTTGAGCTCACTCGAATGCTCCGTTTAAGAGGTATCGTGCTCACTCACTCTCTCGCACACACACATCTCGTAAAAATAGCATAAAATAATTTCGGAAGACCTCAAAATGTGTAAATACACCAAAATCTCAAAGTCAAATTTTTTCTTGATTACAACACTTTCCTAACATGGTACATTTTCGGAAAGTAAAAATTGGTTGGCAAATATTCCGAAGTGTTTCCATCGCTGTAAAACGGCAATTTATTCATGGAGGTATTACTTTAAAAAAAGAGGGGGGGGGGAAATCTGGATTGACTCCACTCGACTTTCAGAACACTCGTTTAAGAATTCTTTTTTGCACCTCTGTACGGAATTTTTTTACAATACGCTCTAAAATCTGTGCAGGCTGTGTGACGGTAACCTATGGTATACGTACATAATTAGACCTTATTCGAAACACCATTTATACACTATTGCACTTTAAGTGATTTACGTTAATAAGCCATAATGTTAAACAATTATGTTTTGCTACCATGTGGACAAACTATCAGTTTTACGCACATCAAAATCTATAGAGATCATGTGACCGTGATCTATAATATCTATACCTAATCTGATCTCAATCGAATTTTCTGTTTTGTCGGCAGCGCGCCTTAAAGAATTTAGTCTATGTAATATATTTGCCAAATTTGAGCTTAATAGAATGCACCGTTTTGGAATTATATCGAGTTCACTCACATGCACTTACACACATACATACGTAGGTCGACGTGAAAATAGCATAAATGAATTTCAGAATAACTCAAAACGTGTCAAATACTTCAAAATTTCATAGTTGAGGATTTTTATTTTATATGATGGCAATGTTTTCTTTACATGGTGCGAGTTCGAAAAGAAAATAAATCATATATCTGTTGGTAAAAATATTAATATTGCCTGGCACTGTATAAGAACTGTAAAGACATAAAAGTAGGTTCCTCTCAAAATATCATTTCTTGTGGTCCGCCTTGTTTTCCTCCGAAACTTAGCGTAGATACGGGTTAGGACACCTTAGAAAGACTCCCATGGAGGGCAACCCACCAATAGGCCTACATCGCTCGTGTAGGTAATTAGCCTTAACCTTCTCGTCACCCTGAACCTCATATGAGTCTTCTATTTCAAATAGCAATATTTAGAGAGAAAACAATTGAATTTAGTATTTTTTTCTTTCAGTGATATCAATATCATTCATTCATGTAGAAAGTATAGGAGGCTCTTAACTAGATGCATACATCGTGCCCAGATTGCAGAACTAGTCCATTTAGATCATTTTTTACAGTTTTCGCTTCATTGCTTCAGGAGAAAAATTAAGAAAATAGGGACGCTGCTTTTTTACCGTTTTTTTTCTTTTTTAGGGTAAGTATAGTTTTTTTCTTATTCCTCAACCTTTACCTAATAGGTGCATCCTTTTAAATTAATTTTAGCATAACAAAATGCTTCGAAAATTCAGAAATTAATAATCTCAAATCTAATAATAAAAATCTAATAAAAATATTAATCGAGATTAGAAAAAAAATATTTTTGCATGATTTATAATAGTATTTCAGATGCATTAAATGCTAGACAGATTTGTTTTCTCTGATTTTTCATAATTCGGTGACGAGAGGGTTAATCATACAACACAGCAACCTACCTGTGTTCCATCCAGAAACTTTAAGAATATACATTTATTAATATAAACAGTCGTTAGATCTCATGATTAACTAACGTAAGTAGTAAAATCCCTGAAATAATCAAAGGATTTCGTGTACGGATTAACGCCCCTGTTATTGCATTGTCATACAACAATTAAGTGTATTGTCCCACTTTTTTTTTTTTTTTTTGGTTAAATCTATTTACAAAGAGTATGTTCAAAAAGTGAGAGATTTCTCATGAGATTGAAACTGTCTCATCTGTAGTAAGTATGTACGACATTCATTTGTTTCGAAATCTCTATTCTCAAAATATCTTTTAGCAATGCATTGAAGACAAATGCAGAAACAATAAACGATTTATTTATTTATTTTATTTGTTTAATTTAAACAACTCACTCAGTACTATTTTTGGAAATAAAAACATTTAACTTGAAATAATGACCAGAGATGGCAGCACCACATCATTCACTATATTCACTTGGGTGGTCACAAGAAATCAAATTTCAAATGTTTTGGGGACACCCCCCCCCCAAAAAAAAAAAGAAAAAAAGAGAGTTGCCAATGGGCTAGAAAATGAGATTGGTAAAGTTTTAGCTCATTTGCATTAAGGTCAAAGTTTGGAAAAACCGTGATTTTTCTCAAAAAAAAAAAAAAAAAAAAAGCAGTTTTTCCATCGTAAAATGGATAAAATTGAGTCTAGAAAAATAATGTTGGTCTCGTTTGATAAAAAAACTTCTTGCCTTGATGAACCACACATCATTTTTTTTTGTAAGAACTTAATATTTGAACATACATGCTTTTTTTTCAGGACTAGATATCCGAATCCTAAAAATTGACTTTATGAAGATTCGAAAAATTCTATTTCATCTTATCCCCTTTCGTTTCTTTTCGCGTTTTTTGGGTAAAAAATTAATTTCTTTTTTGTGTACAAAAAAAAAAAAAATAAAAAAAAAAAAATAAAGAAATTTAAGTGAAAGAATTAACAGAAAATAAGGCACAGAGGGCGTAAAATTGAGAACGGTTAATCTTCAGATACATTTGATTATTAAAGTTATGTTTCGAAAAGGAAGCACATTGTAAAGTAAATAAATTTTTACAATTATCACGTTAAAGCGACAATGGCGTAGATAATGTGGCTTTCGAGAAGAGTCTGGAAAAGTTTTTCTACCACCTGTAGTAGAAACTGCTTTTGTTCTTCATTCTTAGTTAAACAAGAATTGAAATCTTGGATTAATTTTACTCCCCTTTCACCTGAGTCATTAACAACCTTAAAAGCTTTCACTATTTTTTTTTTCTTTCAAACAATGCTGATTTTTATGCCATACATCGGGGATTGATATTCAAAAATGACATATTAATATTAAATCTCTTAAAAAATTTACTGTTTGAGATGAAATAAAAAAATCAATTTCTTTGTCCAATAAACGATCCACTTCGTTGAAACTTATTGTTGCTCTTTTATTCCTACTATCATCATCAGACCGCGGATTATATGCAATCGCATATTTCATGTGTTTTTGGTAATTTTGCATAAAATGACGTACTTTCTCTGTTGGATGCATATTTCTATCTTTTTGAGTTTGTAACACTTTTTTACCTTCCTTTCAGTATTTTTTTTTCTTTAACTCTTTAAGTCCCGCACGTTGAAAAATTTATACAACCTCAGCTCAGGTTCCCAGCGTAATAGCCCCAAAATTTCCGTTTTCCTTCCTCCACTCGTTATTGCTCACAGAACTATTGTACACCTCTTTCAGGGGCTGAAAAAGCTATCTTTCCCCATACTGGTTAATTTTTTTTACCATTAAATTCGTTAGATTTCGTAGCAAGATTCGTTAATGATTTTGAAATTATTGTGGCCTGAAAAAGACATGACTGATAACGTGTTAGAATTCGCTACTGAAGCAGCACCTTATACGATAAAAGCAGCATCAGCACTTAAAGTTTCTTTTTTTTTTTTTCAAATATGAAACGTATAACTTGTGTAGCCCACGGGCTTCACAGAGTTCAGAGTAGCAGAATAGTAAGAGAATCAGAGTAGCAGAATAGTAAGAGAAATATACGCCCCTGTGAATAAACTGACATAGTGCGTTAAGGAAATATTCTTAAAAGCTGCTTTGCGCACTAAAACATACAGAGAAATGTATCCAACCTCTCACTGTCACAACACCCTGTATTGATAAGATGGGGCACTTGGTTAAATGCGGCTGTAATTTATTCTGAAAATTTTGACTCCATAAAAGATGTAGTTAATGCTTTGGACACCGTTGACGACTCTTGTGTTTTCATTGCGAAAGATATGCTTAGCAATATGTCCATCCGAAAAAGTCTATCGATAATCGGAACACATTTTTCCTTCTTAACATAAGCCATCACAAAATTGGAATCTCAAAATATGCTGCTGAGTGATGCAATAAGTCAAGTTGTAAAAGTACAAGAATGTGTTGTTAAGATTCCAGAGTCATTAGGAGAAGAAATCAGTGAGAAATTCAATTTTATTTTAAAGGAAAATTTAGGATTTTTGGCAGTGAATTAAATAAATAATTTTATTCATGGTGAAGGGTGTGAATTACCGGAAAAAGTAGAACAATCCAAAGCGAAATATTATTAGTACTGTCCAGTGACATCCATTGATGTTGAAAGAACATTTTCAGCATATGAAATGATTTCAGATAAAAAACAAAGTCTTACTATTGAAAATTTAGAAAAACACTTAGTTGTGTACTGTAACAACCATTACTGAACGCAGTTTTAATTCATATTTTAAATCACTAAGATTGTGAATAAAAGTTGATTCTGCTTTAACCCATAAACAGCCTTCGTTATTAATTATTCTGTCTTGCATGATGTATTCGATTTTGAAAGAGAGATAAAAATGAGTCATAATTAAGTGGTATATAAAATACTCTTACAAGTAAATACGTTTTTATTTTCTGTTTATATGAGTATACTTTTCCAGTTATTTGGTGCTTATTTTTAGATTTTTAGTGCATATTTTAAGATTTTTTGATGCATATTTGCATGCATATTTTGTCATTATTTAAGTGCATATAATCCGCGGTCTAATCATCATCATTTTCTTTTTCAAATGATATTAATTTTACAGCCATGCTTATTTTTAAATTTTTTTTCCCAAAGTGCCATCAAAAAATGAAAATGCTACTTGTTCCGAGTTAAGATATCAGTAAGATAAAGTAGGAGTGGAAGTCTTGAACGACGCCTTTACATAATTCATTATCATCATCAACATTGGCATAAGAACTTTTAAGTCTGTTGCAAAATGATTATGAAAAACCATTTATAGCACTAATAATTATTCGAATTGGTATTTGATATTCAGCTTTTACCGAAATTAAACATTATGAATCATTCAATGATAAAAATTAAACATAAAAAGAACACAGCAATTTTAACCCCTCTATTTCAAAAAGTTCTTCAGATTATTTGAAATTAAAAAATGTAAAATATTTTTGACCGCATTCACATACAGGTCCATTCCGCCCATAAGCTACATCTAAAAGTATTTTTTTTTTTTTTAAGGAAGTGTATAGTCATTAGATCTGACATACTCCTTGTACACAATACATTATTGCACTAGTTTGTTGGGACAAAATGCTTTGAAAGAAGCTTTTTTTTTTTTTTTTTTTTTTTTTTTTAGAATTATATGAACTATGAAAAAAGTATATATATATCTTTCTCTCTCTTTTTTTTTTCTTTTTACTAAAAGTATGTTTTTTTAGGTATTTGGAAAGAAAATTTACCCAGTATCATTAAAGCTCTAATGTCATTTATTTTTTATACTGAAACAAAGTATGTTTTCAACTATGTACAGTATTACAGTTAATGTTTTATAAACTAGTAATTCGAATGGATATTTTTATTTTGAAGAATGATCTACTGAAATATTTTGTATCACAATAGTCTTCAGTACTCCAATATTTTAAAAACAAATTTGTACAAAAAGACAAGGAATGAGTAGGAATTATGTTACAGAAGGTTTTTTGTTAAAACCATTTTGTTAAAAGTTAAATAGTATAAATAAATAACTAAATAAATAAATATATATTTCAATCTGTCCACATAATCGTTATCCCTTTTATTGGTTTCATATATTTTGCTCTTTATGGATGGGTTGTGTTTATTTATGAATGTTTCCCTACATCAAAACATCCATCATTCCATGGATATTTAGAATTTTGTATCTGCTATGTGGATGCTATATTGATTCGTAAGTTATGCCTTTTTACTATATATATATACTAGCTGAAGTACCCGTCCTTGACGGGTTAGTGAATGCAAATTTCCAAAAAGCAAGAACTTTCGTCAGCATTGTAGGAGCACACAGAATGGATGGAGTATGTTGCCAAAGTAAAGAAAGCGAAGTTATAATTTTTATGTATTGTTAAAATATTACAGGTTAAGAGAGTCACTAAGTAATATCATTTCATTCGCTTTAGTCGTAATTATGTGATGCGCGAACGAATATTTACGAATATAGAAATAATTTTGGCAAAATCTCAAAATCTAATCAACATCTTTGAAAAATTGGAAGCCTAGAATTTAAGTTGAGTGACAACCTATCATGTCACCCAATTTCGTTTCATTCCCTGCAGTCTTTATTTCGTGATGCTGGAACAAAATTTCAGCATTTTAAAACGATTTTCGCAAAATCTCCTAATGTAATCAAAATATTTTAAAAATTCAACGCCTATAAATTAAGATTAGCAACTACCTATCTTATCACTAAATTTCGTATCAGTCGTATTAGTTGTTATTACGTGATGTTTGAAGAAATATAAACGTATTTTGAGAGAATTTTCACAAAATCTCAAAATCTAATGAAAATGTTTAAAAAATTGGATACCTATAGTTTATGGTGAGCAACCATCTATCATGTGACTAAATTTCATATCATTCGCTTTAGTCGTTATTACGTAATGCGGGAACAAAGATTCACTCAGTTTTAAACAATTTTCGCAAAATCTCGAAATCAGATCGATTTTTTAAAATTAGATTCTTATAGTTTAAGGTGAGTGACCACCTATCATTTCACCAAATATCATTTTTTCACCTTTGCAGTTATTACGTGATGTGCGAACACAAATTTACGCAGTTTGAAACGATTTTCGCAAAATCTGAAAATCTAATGAAAATTTTTAAAAATTCGACGCCTATGTTTTAAGTTGAGTGACTACCTATCATGACACCCAATTTCATATCATTCGCTTCAGTCGTTTTTACGTGATGCTCGAACACAAATTTACGCAGTTTGAAACAATTTTCACAAAATCTCAAAATCCAATCAAGATTTTTTAAAAATTCGACGCCTATGTTTTAAGTTGAGTGACCACCTATCATGACACCCAATTTCATATCATTCGCTTCAGCCGTTTTTACGTGATGCTTAAACAGAAAAAGCGTCACGGACAGAATGACAGAACGACAGAATGACAGACAGACAAACTTTTTTTTGAGGGTCGCATCGGATTCCCGGGTGCTTGAAACGGATAGAAATCGCAAATTTTTTGAATTCCAAGAAATGTACAGACAAATGTCTAATTTTATTTATATAGATAGTCTTATTTGCAGTATATATTGTGCTTTACTTATTAGTTATATGTATATATATACTAGCTGACCCGGCAAACGTTGTTTTGCCATATAAATTATTCCTAGGATTATTTTAGCAGAAAGAAATGACTAACTTATTGTAAGTTTGTGAGGATGTGGTATATGAGTGGAAGAGGCATGGAGCGCTGTGAACAATGCTGGAATATAAAAATAACACAATACCAAACATTTATATTTTTAATTCTTTGTAATTTATTCTTCACATTTATATATATCGCTAATTACAATAATTTTACTAAAAAATAATATCAATCCCTTAACGGAATAGAGTGAACAATATTTTTAGCTAACACAAACAAACTGCATGGTTTGACCACTCGAGATCATGCCACGTATAATTGTCCTTGTGAAAAACATGGCGTGCTCAAATCTAAGCCACAAACAAACATAGTTTGGCCTTGAGACTTATTCATAGTCATTCCATAAAAAATTTTGTCCAAAAAAAAAATAATAATAAAAGGATGAAAATCTGAAACATTTTCAGATTTTAAATACGCACTATAGCGCTATATATTAAAATCGTATCATAATTTATGCGTCGTGCCTATTTTTCTCTCATATTCCATTAAGTTGGAAAGTGTATATTATACATGACTGTGCTGTATTTTTTTTTCTTGTTTTGTAAAGCCCATCTTTGGAATCGAAATCTATCTTAAAATCGTCTACTAAAACTATTTTACAATATTCGCCAAGTATATTACAATTACACTTCATCGTTCTATATATTGTTTCGAATGCGCATCATAATACATGCGTATACCATGTATGTCTTTCTTGGGTTGATTCCTACTTTAACGCCTCTACTCTCGCCAAGGTGGCGATCATTAAACATATGCAGTTACAATGACAATTTTTTGCATTTATGTGGCAGTCATAATTTAGAATTAAAATGGCGATTTGGAACAACATGTAAGCACAGCATGCCGTTACATTTTTATTTATTTTGGATTGCCAATTAATGTAGTTGTAATAATAAAGTGTCTTCAAATTCCTTAACTGGTGCGTTTATCGCTAATTTGTTTACTTTAGTTTTCATCTGGTTCTTTTGGGAGCGCCGAAACGGTACGTACGTATTATGCCGGCGGTCACTTTCGCCAAACTACTTTTTCGTCAAATTTGCTGGCAAACTATTGCCAATCGTATTCCAAACCATCAACAATTTCATGTGCCCGGCATTTATCTTGGTGAAAATTGCTTGTCTTGGAGGACCGCCGGGATAATACGTAAGTACCGTTGAAACTTGTGCATTACTCCCAGAGACCCATGACTGCCAAGCTCGCCAAAGTACGGGGATTTTTTAGGTTGGCGAGAGTGAGGAGGTGTTAAAATAGGAATCAACTCTTTCTTGTACCATAAAACACATCTTTGGAATCGAAATCTATCTTAAAATCGCCTACTGAAACTGTTTTACAATCTTCGCCAGGCATATTCGTCCTATAGCCATATTCATACTATGCCGCAAAGACATGAAATGGGAATCATAATCCATGAGTGTACAGTGTTTTCCTTTCTTGTTCCACAAATCACTTCTTCAGAATAGAAATCAATATTAAAATCGCCTAATAAAACTGTGTTACAATATACGCCAGGCGTTTTCTAACTATACTCGAAATATATTTATAATAAATTGTCACGTTTTGGCTCCCCATTTAGTGATCCATTATCAAAAATTGCAAATCCTTGTGCGACTTTCAACATTTTAGTAACGCCCCCCCCCCTCTCCACGTTATCTGGCAAACACATTTGAAAAGGGACTCGATACGCTAATGCCTAGACAAAAATCCTGATTGAACTTATTAGCACTCTGGTGCTAAAAATTTTGAGGTAAACCGCCCTTGTGACTTAGGGGTATGAGACAAAATCATATTCGCAGACCTAACGAATATACATATAAATTTTCTTTAAAATCGGTCGAGCCGTTTTCGAGGAGTATGGTAACTGACACTGCGAAATGAGAATTTTATTTATTAGATATACCCAATATGAGTTCAATCGAATGTACCGTTTAAACGCTAGAGCTCTTTCAAGAATTTCCCCCCCCCCCATAAGCCATAATGTAAAAGAAATCTTTGTAGTAGCCCAGCAGAAAAGCTATAAGTTCTATACACATCAAAATCAATGTCGGTCTTACGATGGTGGTTTATAACATATGTACCCAATTTGAGCTCAATCGAATGCCCCGTTTAGGAGCTATCGTGTTCACTCACACACACACACACACACACACACACATACAAACATACATCTCGTAAAAATAGCATAAATCAATTCAGAAGACCTCAAAACGTGTTAATACATCAAAATCTCGAAGGCGAATTTTTTTCATGATTACAATAGTTTCCTTACAGGGTACATGTTCGGAAAGAAAAAAGGATGAAAATCTGAAACACTTTCAGGTTTTAAATACACACTATAGTGCTATATATTAAAATCGTATCATTAGTTATACGTTGTCCCTATTTTTCTTACTTATTCCATTAAGTTTCAAAAGTGTATCATTATTTATGACTGTGCTGTATTTTTCTTGCTTGTTTCGTGAAACCCATCTTCGGAATCGAAATCTATCTTAAAATCGCCTACTAATACTATTTTACAATCTTCGCCAAGTATATTACAATTATACTTCATCGTTTTATATATTGTTTCGAATGTGCATCATAATCCATGAATGTACCGGTTTGTCTTTCTTGGGTTGATTCCTACTTTAACGCCTCGACTCTCGCCAAGGTGGCGATCATTAAACATATGCAGTTACCATGATGATTTTTTGCATTAATGTGGCAATCGTAATTTAGAAATAAAATGGCGATTTGGAACAACATGTAAGTAAAGCATGCCGTTACATTTTTATTTATTTTGAATTGCCAATTAATGTAGTTTTAATAATTAAGTGTCTTCAGATTCCTTAACTGGTGCGTTTATCGCTAGTTTGTTTACTTTAGTTTACATCTGGTTCTTTTGGGAGCGTTGAAATGGTACTTACCGTATCGTACAATCGTATTCCAAACCATCAACAATTTCATGTGCCCGGCATTTATCTTGGTTAAAAATTGCTTGTCTTGCCGGACCGCCGGGATAATACGTAAGTACCGTTAAAACTTGTGCATAACTCCCAGAGACCCATGACTGCAAAGCTCGCCAAAGTACGGGGATTTTTAGGTTGGTGAGAGTGGGGATGTTAAAATAGGAATCAACTCTTTCTTGTACCATAAAACGCATCTTTGGAATCGAAATCTATCTTAAAATCGCCTACTGAAACTGTTTTACAATCTTCGCCAGGCATATTCGTCCTATAGGCATATTCATACTATGCCGCAAAGACTTGAAATGGGAATCATAATCCATGAGTGTACAGTGTTTTCCTTTCTTGTTTCACAGAGAACTTCTTCGGAATAGAAATCTATATTAAAATCGCCTAATAAAACTCTTTTACAATATACGCCAGGCGTTTTCTAACTATACGCGAAATATATTTATAATAAATTGTCGCGTTTTGGCACCACATTTAGCGATCAATTATCAAAAATTGCAAACCTTGTGCGACTTTCAACATTTTATTAACTCCCCCCCCCTCTCCACATTATCTGGCAAACACATTTGAAAAGTGATTCGACACGCTAATGTCTACACAGAAATCCTGATTGAAATGAATAGCACTCGGGGGCTAAACATTTCGGGGTGGACCGCCCTTATGACTTAGGGGTATGAGACATAGTTAAAAACCTTTTCTATGACCTAACGAATATACATACAAAATTTCATTAAAATTGGTCGAGTGGTTTCGGAGGAGTTAGGTGACTAACACTGGGACAGGAGAATTTTATATATTAGATATATATATGTATGTATGTACTTTCTTTGTTGTTAAAACTTTCTCGAATTTTTTCGACTCAAACCAAAGCCTTGATTTTATAGTGCAAGCCAAATCCCTTATTGTATTTTTTGCGAATAATTAAATTTTTTGAATCCCATTAATCGGAAGAAATTTGGAATTTGATCTGAGCGTGTTTTTTCCCCGTTGGAGTCATTGTTGCAGCAAAACTTCCTTCCATCTGTATTTTAAACTCTTTTACGCACTCCCAAGGAGTTTATTCTGTCGCCCCGCAGTCTGAAATCCCGTAAGTGTGGCCAAAAATACCCTAAAATAAAGTATCGATTAGAAACGTCCAAATAAAGTTGGTATCTGCAGTCTTAGACATGACTTTCGTAGGGTCATAATCGGATACTATAGGATACTACCTTCAGGAACGGCCTACCTATTTGGTTTAAAGCCTATTTTAGTTCCTGAAGTGTCCTACTGTCCTGCTGAACCCTAGCTCCAGGCTCAGGTCCAGCAAGCAGCGGTTTCCCTCATTTTTATTTTTATTTTTTTTACAGCACAATTTTTGGATTACAATTGGTAAAATACATCAGTGTTATACAATATAAAAGCAGTTAGTTTACAATGGTTTACAATTGCTCACAATATTGTTCTTAGTAACATTTGACCATAGATACATATATTTAACACGTTCTTTTTTTTTTCTTTTTTTACAATTTTGAAAGTTAAAAAAAGTAAATAAATATCTAAAAGTAAACAATAGGCTTGAGAATGATAAACTTTAAAAGTAATTTTGAAAAATTTAAACATAAATAAATACAACTAATATTCAAAAATGTGCTTTAGAAAGAAGGTTTTTTTTTTTTTTTTTTTTAATTTTGAAAGCATACATATACATATAATAATATACTGAAAAATAAATTTAAGCTTGGATATGAGAAGTGTATTTTTTTTTAATCTAACGAAATAAGAGCAGCAACAGAATTTCTAAGTCAGGAAATAATGCTAATAAATTCATAATAAAAAAAAATTGTTCTATTTAGAGTTTTTACGTGGTTTTTATCAACTGAAATTCTTGTATTTATTTAATCTGAATCGCTTTCTGGTGTATGGGTCATAATCGGAGATATAAGATCACTTCTCAACTATTCTTTTAAGCCAAGCTAATTCATATAATTATTGCTCTTTTAATGCTCATGCACCACCAGGGGCCGAGCGTATAGCTCCCTGAACTGGGAGATGAAAGGTGCTTGTATAAAAGGAAGGAAGGGAGGCTGTTCATCAAGTATTCGACTGTCAGCTATCTGACATAACCATGGTTAAAACCGATTTTAACCACTTATATTCGTCAAAAACTCATGCGTTTTAAACATTCAAATATATACATACATACATACATATATATATATATATATATATTAAAGCTGTTGTGAATTAATAGTATTTAAATATATGTAAAATTATGTCGCATTTTATGTTGCTTTTTTGGGACACATTTTTCGGACAATTTTCAATAAAGGGGGTGAGAGATAAAATGATATAGTCATTTATATACACTCACTTCCAAAAGTTAAGCACGAAGATCTGAAATGCAAAAAAAGCAACAAATACTGCTTTGATTGACACAAAATTCGGCAGGAAAGTAGCATATGTATTTATGCATAAAACAAAATGAATAATTATATATAGAAATGAAAACAATATTAAATTTTTGTAAGTTATCAGATAATGACATACTGGAGACTAAACTGAATTATGTATAAAGTGAAAATAAACAGCATAAAATGAAAAAAAAGGAAATTAATAGGATATGTGATCCCCCTCATCTGTATACAAAGTTTACACCTTATGACCATGCTTTTAATTAGGTGGTCAACCACCGCAGAATTAATCAATCGCCATTCCTCTTGTAGACCAGTTTCCAGTTCAATAAGAGTGGCTGGAGGTGGGAAACGTGAAGATACAGCATGCAGAGAGCATCCCAAAGATTTTCAATGGGATTAAGGTCGGGCGAATATGTTGGCCACGCCATACGCGCAATATCTTCACTCTCCAGGTAGTCATCGAATTTGTCAGCTCTATGGGGACGTGCATTATCGTCCATTAAAACAAAAGTAGTAGCAATTGCTGCATCGTACAATCTCACAATGGGTTCTAGGACTTCATCTCGATACCGGACAGCTGCCACAGAACCCCGTTTAAAGATGTGCAGGTCGGTGTGGTATCCTAATGAAATCCCTGCCCACACCATGATGCTTCCGCTTCGGAATGCGTGATGTTCGGTGATGTTTTGTAGCTGATTGCGTGTTCCTTGTTCACGCCATATCCTTATACACTTGTCATCTGGCTCCAGGGCAAATGACATGTTCCCGGCACCACTTTAATCGTGCCCCTCTTGATTGGACGGATAGAAAAACTCAAACTCGAGGTACCCGGGCGTACAGTAGCTGCAGATATCGCCTTACCAATGGACGCTGTAACCATAGACGCTATCACACGTGTGGAGGTCGCTCTGCGATTCCGCTTGGCTAAAATAGCAATATATCAATCTTTCGCGGGGGTTGTAACCCTTGCACGACCGGCTACGGGCCTTCGTACAACTGTCTGTGTGGTTTGGAATTGTTTCCATAAACGTGAAATTAGAGAATGATGAACGCCGGAGAAAAGAGCAACATCTGTGATCGACTGTCGTGCCTCAATGCGCCCCA
This sequence comes from Cheiracanthium punctorium, assembly GCA_038373885.1. Lineage (NCBI taxonomy): Eukaryota > Metazoa > Arthropoda > Arachnida > Araneae > Cheiracanthiidae > Cheiracanthium > Cheiracanthium punctorium. Next base: position 14,212 of record JAWZYV010019740.1, on the reverse strand, counting down.
CAGCACGCCAGCGTTCAGAATCTCCCATTCGTCTTCCATTCGTCGAAAGTCATAGAAACACGTATGTCTTGAAAACAAATTGTACGAAAGTTCTAAACACCTTCTATCAGCACTTACAATCAACTTCTGTAACCCTTCATAAAGCTGGCATCTTATAAGACTGCCATTTTTGCATATTTCTTGACATGAAAGCGCGATTGGCTGTTACCTAACATATTTGCATACTTCCATCTACCTCTGCAGCGAATTCATCCTCTTCAATTCTGATTGGCTTCCGGAAATTAGCATTTTCCTCTCCGTGCTTAAGTTTTGCAAGGGAGTTTATTACACCAAAGTTACCCTGCTATCTTTACGGTGTTTAGATCCTCTAGGTATGGATTAAAAAAAATGTGCATAGGTTTATCCAGTCCAGTTTCTACACTGGACTCCAGTGTAAGTACTAAGGTATTGTGTAAGTAAGGTAAGTGTATGTACTAAGGACACAAACATAAAAAATGAGGTTTTTTTTCGACAGAAAATGGGTATATTCTTGGAAATTCGATATACTACCTCATGCTGTGAGGCAGGAAATGATAACAAAAATACAGGGTGTGTCATAATTCCCTCCCGGGTTTGAAAAGCTTATAAAAAATAATGTATTACCAATACAGCAACAAAGTTGACTTTACTGAAGAAAGAGCTACCGTCTCTGCAATAATTGCGATAATATTCCACTGACTCCAAAACACATTTTTGACTGCCCTGCCATTTTAAGATCTCTGGCTCAGATCGGGGGATTCTCCTCCTTTGACATCGAAAAGAGTCTATAATCCGAAAATATCAAGGCGATAGCCAGCTGTGTTCTGCACACTCATGGTTATCTACAGATTTCCCCATAGACACGACACCAACCAACCAACTGAAGAAAGAAACATTACAAGTTTTGTTCCACAAATAACGAGCTTGCTCGTCGTTGGATTGGTCGAGGTTCTGACGACAATAATCACCTTCTTCTGTGGCAACCTCGCTTTCCAGACCTAATTCCGTGCGATTTTTTTATGGGGTTAGATAAAAGATCGTGTGTTCCTGCCCCCTATGTCCCATGATTTAAAAAATTTACGCCAAAGGATCACAACCGCATTCGCCACCATTCATCGCGACATGTTAAACGCGTGTGGGGAGGGAAGAATTTGACTTGATATTTGCTGCATCACGAAAGGTTCACATATTGGATACTTATGAAACAAAACTTGTAACATTTCTTTATTAACATTACAAAGTTGATTTTATTGGATATTGTTGCTGTATTGGCAATATATATACATATATATTTTATAAGCCTTCCAAACCCGGGAGAGTATTGTGACACACCCTGTATATGCTGAGGAGTTTAATCTAGGCTGATATACAGATGAGAGCAACATTGGTCAAAACTGAACATTCCAAAACATTCATAAAGTCATAACATTCATAACATTCTTTGTTGCTTCTTCTTGTAGTAATCTTCTTCGGCGGAATTTTGAAATAATTAAAATTTGATGAATGCTAAGGCCAGGTAGGTTATGATGATCGTAAGGTGGGATTGTGCCGCGAATAACCTACCTGGCAAGCACTCCTAGAATTACGCTGAAAAAAGGAAAATAATGGAATACATCTCAACACTGAAATAATCTGAAAGCTATATGAGCCGCAAATAAAATTTATTTATTCTTAGACATTCCAATAACATTAATCAAAATGAAATATCGAAATAAGTTTAGTATAACAAAGTATCTGGGGAGATGTGGTTTTGGAGGATAATGCATACCTACGATAGGCTCGAAACACAAGGAGCTAATAAATATTGTATATATTCACTATTATGATGAGGTAGCCATCTTTTCGCAGAGCACGATTGGCTTTTAGCTAGCACTCAGTCGCTAAGTCTGGATTCACAAGCTTTTCTTTCTCCATTGCGTGCACTGTTGGGACCGCTTTTTCTTTTAGGTCATCACCAAGCAACACTCCTTTGACATTCTCTCTCGACACACACTTTTTACACAACTCCTTCGCCACACTGCTTCGACGCACTCTCGTTCTCTCTCTTCCCTGCACCCCTGCTTTTTTTTCTTCTCACGGGGCTGTTTCTTTTTACCCCCTCTTACTTCATTGGCTGGGGTTTTTGATTTGCTCGCATCGGGGAATTAATGACGCCCTTCACCGAATCACGGTCGTATAGATGGGGCACTGGAGTAATATACCCCTCTAAATTTGCATATCATTTTCGGGACTGCCACAAATATTTTAACGTTGACAGTTCATTGTGCTTATAGTGTCCAAAATGTCGATTGCCTGGCGCCTCTTGTAATTTATTGTCCACCTATGTGGCCTTCCCATGGGAACAGCATCAAAATTATCTTTTTTTTTAAACATATTGTCGCGACTACTCCTTTCACTCCACCACACTTCTTACAAGAGGTCTGGCCACGTCGTACAGCTATAGAAACATCACATCGAGCTCTCATACTGTTATTGAGGCTACTGATCCAATATAATATACAATATACTCTGCCAAAAGCGCCTGTTTTAACACCTGAAGGGTCTTTGGAGGGGGTTGTTGACATGCAATGGTTCTTCCTAAAGCATTTCACAAGTTCTCTATGGGATTGAGGTTTGGAAACCTCGTAGGCCATACCATGATAATTATCGACTTTGTAACTTTAATTTTGGACACAACTGTCCGTTAAGAAGACAGCCTGACGAGGCTCGAACAGCCGAGATTTTTTTTTCCTTTTATGGTTTAGTAGAAATTCAGTGCTAAAATGGATACATTTTAATATAATATTAGATATGTAATAGATTTTATATGGCGAAGCCAATGAAAATGAGACTGACTGTATAAAAAGCACGGAGAAAAATTGATAACGCAGACAGGTGTTTGTATAGAAGTGTCCTCTACTGGGAGTCGGAAGAAGCAGCGCAAACGACCACCACCGAGCCATTTGCACCAAGTGCTCAAAGTGAGGTCAGCGAGTCGTATGCGCATCCAACATCACTGTTGCTAAAAAGCGAAGTGTAATGCGTTTTTGACTCTGGAAGGTGTGCCAGGAAGTGAAATTCATGCCCCAAAGTCTACTGTGTATGGCGGACACAGTATGTGTCGCGCGCGTGTGTTTGAGTGTATAGCATTATTCTGTTGCACGATAATGCTTGTCCCTGTGTGTGTGTGTGTGTATGTGTTGCCAAGTTTCTTTCTGCAACGCTGCAGAAATTTCTCTGAGAAGCCTGTACGTCGTCCATACAAAACAGATGTTCCTCCATGCGATTTCCTTATTTTTACAGTGAAATAAATGTATTAAAGAGTTGTGACGATTACTATTGAAATAATTAATAGTTTATTTACTTTTTTTTCACCAGTCCCGCTTTCATTTGACTGTCCATTGTTTCTTGTAAATATGTGTGAAAAAAAAAATGCATGCCATGATAGAAAAAAATTCGATTAAATTACATTTTTATTTGTTGCTAAACTTACTAAAGTGGAGTATCAGAAAACAAAGGTAGCAAAAGAAAGAAAGAAGAAAAAAGAAAAACAGAACAAGCTATTAAAAAGAACTTACACAGAAAAATTATTATTTGTTAAATAGTTTGAAAGAAATAGTGCAACACTTTTGTTCTCTTTCTTAATAAACAAATACATTCATAATTAAATGTTACACACACAGAATAAATAAATAAATAAAATAAAACTGAAAACTTACGAAAGTTACACAGATTTATCTTTTGTTTCTACACAAAGCATAACCTTGTTATCTTTTACAACTTCCAGCAAAATGTATTAGCTCAAGAAAGAATTATCATTTACTACTTATGTGAAAACAATGCATGTAACTTTTCTGAACACAGAAGAATTAAAATACTTTCAAAGCGGTAACTAAGAGAAGATTGAGAACAATTAAAAGTATTTGAATATAGCACCCGCAGCATAGTTGAAATAAGATTTAATTTTAGTTACAAAATGGGGTTGTTTTGCAAAGGTGTCAGTTTGCTTTGATAACAAGAAAGACAAATCATGCCTACATCGTACTGAATATGAACCAATTTCCAAAACAATTGTTCTACAACTGGGTTGGAGAAAAAAAAACCCAGTTCGGAAAGAAATGCCGAATCATTTAGAGACGGTTTTCATTCAACGTGAAATGTACACCACTTCCGAGAAGAGAGTTTTGTGAGAAGGGAAGTGGCAACTCTGCTTTTCACCCAGAATCCCTCTCGAGAGGTTTCGGTTCTGGTTTGCATTCGAAAAGCAGATTCGCACTGATTATTACGCAGTTGTAATGCATATCTTTTTTGTTATTCAATTCGGCGGTGATAACTTAAACTTATTCGAAATCTATTCATTTCCAAATAAATATAATTTTCATTCATTGCATCTATTCATTTCCAAAAGGTGCTAATGTTATTCTTTAGTTATTTGTGTAATTCGTGTGGCCAGTTATCGGTTTAAATTTGCAGGCTGAAAGCGTATTGGATTGGGGTAAGTACCGTTCGAAATTCTTTATTCAATTTAAGTAAATACTTATTCCCGATCTTTTCTTCGAAAGGAATTCTTTTCAGTCGCCCTCTTTATGTTGGCAATATTTGTCAACAACCCGCTTAATTCAGACGCACATCTTATAAATAAAACCGAAAATTTGAATTTTTGCTGTCCAGGACAGAACAACTAACATCACCAGAATTATTCCCTCGTTTAGAGCTGCATTTGTTCTTCCTGGACTATCCTGCCACAATTTGAATCCTCATCAGAAGGTGAAGGGAATTTTGGACATTGGCATCTCTCGATAACTGCTAGCGACCTCCGTAGGGATTTTCGGAATCACGGATTTTCGAAGTACATGCTTACGGTGTTCGTCAGCGGTATGTCGGAAGCGAAACCGCGATCTCCCGGTTACCTATCCAACGCCTTAACCACTAAGTTGCAGTGGCTTTTAGGCGTGTTTTTTTTTTGTTGTTGTTGTTGTCCGTATGGCATATAAATTCTAACCGTTAATCTGGTTGGCTTGAAATTTGTCCAAATGCGTAAAATTATAAACGGCATGAATAGACAGTCAGTCATCAAGTATATTATGGTTAAGAAAAAAATCAAGAAACTGTGAAAATACTTGAAAGAAATAAACAAATAACCACCCCCTACTATACATATACATATGCATATACCTATATATAGCCGTGAAAAAATTCGATTTTTTTACTTTTTCAAATTTAGTTCCTTGAAAATTTCCTTCCCTATCGAAAAATACTGTACCTTTTTTAAGGAACATTGTAATTTGTGTATGTCTGTGATCAATACTTAAGGAATAAAAGCCTAAGTCAATGTTTTTGGGACACCTTGTATGTGTATATACATGTGTGTGAGACAAATACAAATAAAGAATATTCACGTAGTGCGCAACACTAACTGTGAAGATTTTTTTTTTTGTTGTTGTTTTCTAGACATTATTGGAGAATAAAAGATTCAAAAGAACAATGTTCTTTAGTGTAGAATTGGAAGAAAAATTTATGCTCTCATGCATTGTTATAATGTATTGTTTCAAGAAAGGTATACGATTTCATTGTTTCTGCAGTTCTTTTTAAAACTTCGAGTTGAAGCGTTAAAACTGAACCTGTCTCTGAATTCGAACGAATTTTACGACTTATTAAACCGCTATTAAGTTGATTTTTGATTAGTTATCAAGCATTTCTAAGTTACGTGCACTCTGCAGTACTTTGTAACCGAGCAGTGTAAGTCAATTTTTTAAATATTATAGATGTGTCCAAATTTTGTATTAACTACGCCTTGCTCTAATAATACATTCGTAGATTAATGTATATGAAACGTATTTCTACTTAAGAGTCTGTTTCTCAGGAAGTATAACTGTGTTACGAAATGTACAATAAATATAGTATTTAGTGTTACTAAAGTTTTAAATTCAGTAACACAAAATAAATTTTGTGATAACAAATTTCAAAAACATTTTTTCAAGTCCCAAAATCACAAGTTTTCACTAATTAATAAATATTTCACAACTATATAAAATTTGAAGCTGGGTGAAAAATAGCTAACTTAGAAATAACGTTAACAAGCATCACCAAGTGTTAAAGTCGCAGAATCGGTTTCGGTAATTATGACTTGTCATCATCAGTGCGAGACTTCATGCACTGATGATGGTAAGTCATATATTTATTGAAACCGGTCTGCAGCTTTAACACTCATTGATGCTTAATAAAGTTGATACTTCCTATGTTAAAAATATGTACAACACACAAAAGCGCTGATTTCAAAGATGTTTTTCGATCCACTTTAGTGGTTAGCCTTCTAACTATGCAAGCTATTTGTGACAGTTTGAATGGATTAGCATTTAATTAAAAATTCAATACTTGACATCTGTGTCCGTGTAGTGCTAGTTTAATCAAAATACAGAGTTAGGCCTCTCTCATATATGTATGCTCATCGTATATTTATTAAAATTCAAGTAAGATACTACATATGTAAAAAACAATAATTTATTTTCAGCATGAAGGGACGTAATGAAGTTCACTGACACATTCATATTTATTCTCATGGATTCTTTATAGGCAACGACACTCGCTTAGCACATTGAGAATTTGACACAGCATTTTGAGTTAATTTTAATATAACCTATTCAATTCATTTTGAGTAACTTACTTGATTCTAACGAAGTTTATATTTCTCAAAGCTCCGTTGCAATAAATTAGGTATTCTAGAAGAATTCGACTTTTATTAGTTAAGTTTTAAGAAATATATGTATTAGGTAATATTATTATTTTCCAGGATTACGAAGGTTTCTTCTTTAGGTTATGAAGGTTGAAAATATTTACATTGCCTTGATTTTAGCAAGTTTTTATTTTTTAAAAGCATTTTTTTTTTTCGTTTTAGGTTTTGTTGCGTTCTGAAAAGACGTAGACAAAGAAATGAAATTAAAGAAACAGTTACTTTTTTATAGATGAGTAAGTATGGAACGGAAACAGTATTTCTTGAGCATTACATTTCACTAAACTTCCGTCGAATACAGGATAAATTTAATAAATCTAAACTGCACTCAATAATGAAAGCTTTAGAGGAATACAGGCTTCTATAAACACGTTTTAAATTTTTTTAAATGCATGTTTAAATTCCATTGTTATCACCGAATACATATAGCTTATTTTGCAAGGCAATTAATTAATAAACTTAATCGGTAAAAGCGTAAGTTAATCCATGTGCTTTTACCGATTAAAAGAATCTTTAAAAGCGAAGGATGTAGAGGGTATTAAGAGTCCGATTAAAAGAGAGATGTTAAGAGATTTTTAAATTTTATCCAAATAACACAGCAATACTTTTGTGACAGAAAGCAAACAACCCGATGAGCTTCAAAAGTTTCATTTCTAAAAATCAGGATTCTCACTCTGCATAAACCATAAAATTTTGAATTAATATTAAAAAAAAAACAACAAAGCGATTTTCGATTACTTTAAGAATTCTGTAATAAATTGCGAAAGCAGACGTACGTACCAGTACGTACAGACGTCGGGAAAAGATCCCGTCAAAACGGACTTGCGGTTAGTCAAAATGGATTGCATTGTTGAGACGTCACACAAAAACTCTTCAAAATAAATTTAGAGATTGTCAAAATAGATTTTTATTTCAAAATCTGAATACCGAAAATTTCTAATTCTTAAGGCAAGAGAGAAGAAACTAATTCTTAAAGCACACATCTCCCCCGACATTATAACAATGGTTTGATTGATACATTTTATCGAATCCTCATAGCGTTGAATGTTAACTTGATAAAATTCAAAGCTGTATCGTATAATATCTTACTGTGTAAATCAACATATTAAAACTGCGTTATTTATTTGTTTTAGAGTTTTTAAACTTAAAAATATTAAAAAATCGGGGCAAATTTCGTTATACATTAAGTTTCTTTTTTGAATCAATTCATCAGTTTATCTTGAAGTAAGAATCCTTACATAACCTTTTACTCATTGCAAATATATCTCGGTAGAATATACAAAACGCCGAAGAAACATTTTTGTTGTTTTAAGGGTATCTAAAATTGCTTTTAACACCCCCTCCCAATAATAGTACTGTGTCTAACGTTGCTAATGAGCCAGGTTCCAACTATTATGAGGGTTTACTGTTGTCATAAATACATTTTAGGTAAATTCGTTTAGCACATGACGTGGTTGATTTTGAAAGGGGGATTACTCGCTAAACGATCTGAACTGGAAAGGAAAAAATTCTATTGAAAATAAATTCTTAGAAGATCAAACTTAGAGGTGGAAGATATCTTTCATTATATTCAACAGTAAATTTGAACCTACAAGTTAAAATAAATTGGGTATATATAATTATTTTAGTAGGAATTAATATATAAATTTCAGAGTAATTTCTCATAACATCGTACATTATAAAAGACATTCAGAATTTCAGAGAAAAAATAACGATGACGCCAAAAATGTCGTTTTAATATAAACAAACCTATATTTATTTGGAAATGGAAATAATTCGTTTCAGAAACTTATGGTTTTTAAAATAGAAACTGATGCAGACAGAAGTTGATTTTCTTGCTCGGAAAGAAACTACTGGTGAATTTACTACACCATTAACTGAATAAATAAGGAACTTTATTAGTTAACACAACATACTAGGGCTGAATACTGCCCCGGCAGAAGAAACTTGGGTTATATACATATTCAGAACAGTCGAGAATTTGCATAATTCAGAATGTTAGAATAATTCAAATTTGCTTATTACATGAATTAATAGGTTAGAAAAACCATGGATAGTATTTTTTGCAATGATTTTTCCAGTCTTTGAGAGGAATTGCCGGGTTGAGATTCGAACCTTCAGAGTGTCGTCCCACAGGTTCACATTCTGCCAACCAAGCTCTGCCGACTGCTGGCCTTTCTTCTTGCGGTATTGCCCCCTCCTTAAAGGGACAGCGCCTCGCTGTTCCGATCAAGAGCTTTCCTTCTGAATCGGGTCAGATACCAGGATGGCTACCAAGAGCTCTTGGTAGCCATCCTGGTTTCGTGTGTCTTTAACTCTAGTTTGGGCATCTTCAATTTTAGTTCGAGTATCTTCCATTTTAGTTTGGGTGGCCGGGTCATAATATGGTTTCATTTGTAGTATATGAACAACATCTCTGGATTTTTTTGTTCAGGACACAGGGTCGAAATCTTGTGCGAGATAGGTTACATCTGATAAACGACGCAATACCTGATAGGGTCCGAAATACCGTCGTAAGAGTTTCTTGGAAAGTCCGACTTTTCGGACTGGGGTATAAACCCATTCGAGATAACCAGGAGTATAAGACACGATACGGTGTTTGGAGTCTAATGTCGACGATCTTTATCCTGAGCTTTCAGGGTTCGCGTTCGGGCTCGCGGTCTTGATTTATCGGCCCTGGCAATCACCCGAGTCATGTAATCGTCATCTACCTCATTGGGATAGAACGGAAACATCGTGTCCAGCGCTGTTTTGGCCTCACATCCATACAGTAAACAGAAAGGGTAAAAACCCATCGTATTATAAGCGAATGTCACAAGTGGTAGAATTTCGTCTCAATGTTTCTGCGCAGTATCAAGATACATGGGCAGAATGTCTGCGAACGTCTTATTAAAGCGCTCCGTCAACCCATTTGTTTGGGGATAATACGTTGTTGTCAGGCGATGATCGATGTTACACAGTTTGACTATTTTGGAGACAAAATGAGATTGGAATACGGCCCCATGAGTTGTGATAATTACTCGGGGTGCTCCATGTTTTAGGAGAATTTCTTCGAGCATGAACTTTGCTACTTCCTTAGCATCAGAAGATTGTAAGGCTTTAGTCACGGCATAAAGTGTCAAATAATTCGTGCAGACTATGATCCATTTGTTTCGTGAAAGCTGCCTTTTTGTTGAGTTAATCAATAAATTGAGCAAGGCTGAAAATTATTATACAAAATGTATATTGCATATAAATGAAAGTTATGACAGTCAGTCAGCTGAACGTTTGGACAGGGCTGGTCAGTCGACCCCATTACAAAAATTAAATACTGTGAAACGCGTTGAGCAAAGTTCAAATTTATTTTTTTATTTATTTATATTTTTTAAGGGTATTAATTGTTATATCAATCATTAAAAAAATGGTCAGTCAACGATTCTGTGGGACAACGCCTGTCAGTAACAACAACAACAAAAAAGAAATACGAAGTTCGTGGACGCGCTCAGCGTTTCAGGTGGCGGGAAGTAAAATTGATGCGAATAAGATTAGGAATGAGCCCAGGTATAGCCATAGGTAAGGAACCGAATGCATGAGCACAATAGCTGGGAGTCATTGTACCTTTAGGGAGAAATATTCTTTAAGTACTCTTTAATAATGAGTAAATTGTTGTAATATTATTTGTAATGTATATTCTGTACATATGAAGGTTAGATACTATTAAATTATAATTAACACATGAATTGGCCTTGTGTTAATTATAATTTAATAATATTGAACCTTTATTTTATATGTTTTATATTCTGTACATATAAAGGTTAAATACTATTAAATTATAATTAACACATGAATTGGCCATGTGTTAATTATAATTTAATAATATTGAACCTTTATTTTATATGTACAAAATATTCATAGCCAATAATATTACAACAATTTACTCATTATTAAAGAGTATGTAAAGAATATTTCTCCCTATAGGTACAATGACCCCCAGCTATTGTGTACATAAAATTAGACCCTTACCATAGAGTATACCTGGGCGCTTTCCTAGACTTATTCACATACATTTAACTTTCCGCCGCCTGAAACGGAACTTTTTATTTCTTTTTTTGCTAACTGACGGGCATTGTCCCGCAGAATCGTTGACTGACCATTTTTTTAAATGATTGATATAACACCCTAAAAGAATTTGAACTTTGCTCAACACGTTGCACAGTATTTAATTTTTGTATATACAATACCCAATTTGTGCAACGATTTTCAGCCTTGTTCAGTTCACTGATTAATTCGCCAAAAACGACAGCTTTGACAGTGAGCCAGAGCTACCTGTTCTCAGTTTCACTTGACTGACCGCAGTGTGTTTGTGTCCACAACAAATGTGATAGGCTACAAAAAAACCTAGGCTTGCTCTCAATTCATAGACTTTTTTGGCGCTAGCTCCCCGGCTCTATGTAGACAATTTCGAACTAACAAGACCTGCAATTAGTGATGTTCCATTTAAAAGATTTTCAAAATCGAATAATCGACTATGAATAGTACCAATATTCGATTAATCGATTTCAAATAGGTTCAATAATCGATTATTCGATTTCGAATAGTATCAATAATCGATGAATCGAATAGTGAACATACGCGATTTTTACATTTCGAATAGTATTCGCAATTAATTGCGATTTCCCTATTCGAATATCATTCGCTGTTAATCGCAATTTCTCTATTCGAATAGTATTCGAGATTAATCGTTTCACTAATTGCGTTCGCGATTAACCGTTTCTATATTCGCATATACGAATTCCGTGTGCTATTCGAATGCTGAGCGTTAAAATGTATTTTTTAAAATGGATTGTATTGAATGGATTTATAATAATCGATTAATTACAATAGTTTCATTCATTCATGCCCCTCACTACTTGCGATGAAAAAGGAAGGTGTTTTCGACGGCAGTTGCCAGCGGCATTTGTCACAAAATTACTCTCCAAACATCCCGACATGCAACAGAGCTAGATTTGACTATGGAGCATAGGAATACATTTTAATTGTTGCCATCAAGGTTGTCATACTGAAAGGATTATTTCATGAAGGATATTCTAGTTATGAAACAGTTGAGTATGAACGATTGAGCGTGATAATTCCAGTCTAAAATTATTTGCTTTTCACAAAGTATGATAATGAAAGCTACGCATAATCTAGACCAAAGTCTGGTATAATCTTCAATTTTAACGTTTCCTAGAACTAAAAGGAATTCAAAATATCTGAAGTCTTTTAAATCAAAGAAATTGAAATATTTGCATGGTTTTACAGCTTTATAGATACGAGATAATCAATGCAAAAAGCAGTTACGTATTATAAAACGAATTATTAAGTGTGATAGAAATTCTAAATCGGTTTATCAGTGTTTTAAAAACCATTTTGTATTATTTATTCGTGTGTATATTTTACTGAAGAAATTAATGACTCAAAGCATTTCTGATTTTTAAATATAATTAAGTCTCAAATTATTACTAGTGTTGATTATTTATCAGTATTAACTAAGTATCAGACTAAAATCCCATGTGAAAGTAAGCACTTTTACTATCTGTTTACTATTTTATAAGAAAATAAAATTAAAAAAAGCATAATTTTTAATTTCATTTAGTGTTCATAAAAACATCAAGGTTCAGGATATATTTTTCATTTTCAATCTTAAATGTGTGCATAATAAAATTAAGAACGACAAAGAAATAAATTTATCCAGTAACTGGCGATATACTTTACCGCAAGAAAATCGCAGGATCTTCAGGTTAAATATTATCTTAAATTAGATTATATAAATGTAATTTTAGCGGACTATTAAAATGCTAAAGATAATCAAAACTAATTGCATTCACAAGCGTTAGAATAAGTTTTTTTTTAAAGAAATGTAAAACGGATATACTTTTTAATAAGTTTTCGTATGTTCTAAAAAGTTGGAATGGCTAAATTTACATTGGAAAGACGGTAACTTTTAACTATACATATTCATATAAAGGTTTAAAGAGCTTAGGTGATGTAAATATGCGTTTCACAAAGTATGATAATGAAAGCTACGCATAGTGTAAACCAAAGTCTGGTACAATCTTCAGTTTTAACTTATTAGAAAATAAAAGTAATTAAAACCTTTAAATAATAATGGAATACATGAAGTCTTTGAAATCAAAGCATTTGAAATATTTGCATGGTTTTTAACAGCTTGATTGATATGAGATGATCAATGCAAATTTCAGTTACTTGAAGTGAATTATTTAAGTTTCTAACGAACTAATTTAAAGTTTTAAATGGAAGCGAAAGAAATTTATTAAAATTCAAAACATATTTTTTTAGTTTATTTATCACATGTCCTTCAGCCAAATTCCATTTCGTTTGTTTTTCCCTGTTTTACATAATGGACTTATAAAACGTCTGCTAAGCCCCCAGAAGCCCTTTTTGAAAATCGAAAAAGAAAATACCTGATATAGAGAAACTATCTATCGTGCCACACACCCAATTTTATTTCATTCGATTTACCCTTTGTCATGTGATGCACAGGAAAATAAATCAGCCTGGAGTTAAATAAAATTCTCACTGTCGTTTTGAGCTCTTTAGTGCATGAAACGAATACATATCGCATAAGGGATTGCAAGAAATGTCTTCGTTTGCATATCTGGTGACAAAAATGATACAGGCACGAGTAATAAAGGCTGGCACGTGATTTGGTATTTTCTACTCGTGTTAAATTGAAATCCTTTTGTGTGAAAAAGCTAAACTTGATTCCCCATCTATTTTTCTTTCCCGTATCTATTATATTTCAACTTCATTACACTTAGTTCATTTCCTTGGCACTTGTTACTCGAACGAGCATAATATCTAAAGAAAAAAAAATCTTCCAAGCTTATTGGGGAGTGATGAATTTATATTGATACTCCAATAAGTGGAAAATGAAAGATTTTTGGCTGTTACAGGGTATTATTACGAACTATATCAGTACAAGATTTCAATTCTCAACTGTAATTTAGAGTAGAGGAATTTTAAACTTTTGGAAAAAAAATCCATTTCAAATTCCAGACAGCTGTGATTTATTTAATAGGTCGGACAACCTAGAAATGGAGTTGTGTGTGGGGGGGGGGAGAAAGAGATAAAGTGAGAGTATCAGTTTGCGAGGAAGTTCGAAAACATCTATACAGGATGTCCCCAAAAATATAGCGGCAAACTTTGATGGGCGGTAGGGTACATGAAAAGGTTTCAGAATCACACAGCAATGTTGTTTTGTACATTTTACGGGAATTTAGTAATTGAGCTTTTTTAAAATTACAAATTTAATCTCTGTTATCATAAAAATATACTCACATCTATATACTATATTGAAGAGAAATTACTTAGTCAGGTCTGAAGGGGTAAATTTAATTTAAAATTGATTACTCAACCCTTTGACGATAAGTGGTTGCACCGTGAAACCACCTTAATTCAGAGTTTTCACTGCTGGTTGCAAAAATAAGTTAAATGGTCCAGGCG